>CM034538.1:65295068-65385546 GCA_020002185.1 Paraescarpia echinospica
TGACCAATACCACGCAAAACGCACCTTTCCGTGTGCATTAAACGGAGAAAGAAACATGCTATATTCTAATGTTTACTATTTTATACAAGCCTTAAATTATATTATATGTGTATGCATGAATAGTTCAAATGGAATCCCAGTCAAATTTTGCCGAGATCATATTTCTTCGAACATGAAAATGGTAAGAACATGCGATACCACGCGAAAGCCGTTTAATTGCAAATAACTCAGTATATACATTAGTAATATATATTTGACATACATATTGCATTTAGTTTAGTTTACACCTGATAAAAAAGAAATGCTCCCCACTACAAACCTGGATAAGATACACCGATTTAACTTGATAATCGATAACTGCAAATATACCACACGAAACGCAGTTTTACATGAAATAACACACTTATGTCACCTAACAGTAAAATCCTGAGATTATTAGATCGGACATGTGTATGGAATGCCATTATAACTGTGACATCTGTTTGAATTAAATATAACTTTTATATTTTAGAGACATTATTTGAGAAACAGTTTGGAGAAATTATTATTAGAGTGTGCTGTTTATATTGCATAATAATGAATTGGACAATGTTGCATATAATTTACTGTGGAAATTGATGTTAAATGAGTATATTTTATTGGTGCATAACTTAGCGCATGTTGCGTTGCGTAGAATAAGCCAATCTTAACTACGTTTCACGTGGTAACGTTGGATATATTTGTTGCGTGGTATCATCGGTCTCTCATAATATTCCTACTGTAGGCATCTGTTAACTTAGTTTAAGCTATAAAGTGTAATAGTATAATGAGGATAACACAATACAATGCTTTGGAGATGTAGTTTTCACTAAAATAACATATCAACTTGTTTATTTATTTGCGTTTTGACATTTAACACAATAGTCAGTTTAGTTATTATGATTTTGTTGTCGGACATATACTAAACATTAAGATGTGTTTTTCATAAAACATAATATGCTGATCTTCTCATTAATGCATGTCACCATATATTGTAGATTTATAGCAGCATGTGTTGTCTGTGCATTCTTTTTCATGCATTGTCTATGCGTTTCGCGGGGTATCAATTATTTCACTAACAACGTATTCTTGCTTTGTATTGTTAATAGCGCTAAGTGCAATAACATGGAAACACGCATAAAACGTGAAGCCCATCGAGGTGAGCTCCGCAACGAATTTGTTCTAACACGAATTCACTGACGATGTGCGAACTTTGGTGAAAACTCAAGGCAATGGCTGGATGCGAGTGATGGAAAAAGGCCGTGCGAAGGTGTATGCCATGCTACAAAGAGTTAGCAGAAACTTCGGTGTTCCGTGCTATAAAAGGTTAGAAGAAACTGTGGTGTAGAAAGGGGTCGAACTGTGGGACAGAAAACTTGTACAACCGCTTCGTTACAAAGGAAACCAAGATTGTCGTCCGTGCATTTTCCATCTCGGTCAAAGCCAGCTGTGACATCAGTTCATCGAACATCATCATACTTCAACAGGCTCATTACCGCGCATGCTATGGTCCCGAGTTGAGGCCAAATGTACATGCGAAACAGATCTTGCTTGTCTGGATGTTACTACGCCAAATACGTTCCAGCTTATGTGTCCAGGCAGGACAGCAACACATATCCTAATGTTCAAGCTTCATACTGCTACTATTGGAGCAGCTTCGCTGCTGACACAGCGACAACTGACAACACAGGCACAGCCACCACTAATGACATAATCACCATTAATGTCACATAAAGCGTTATTACTGATGAACCCGCTACTGTTCACCCCCACATGTGAAAGATCATCAAATACACAGACGAAGTTATTTATATAGATGATGACTTCATTGCTGTAAAGTACGATAACATGTGACACGTAGACAAGGTAAAGGATACTGTCCTTGTGGCGATATGTCATTTAAATTTAGTATAATCGCTAGGTAGCGCTACTGTATTTCTATGTTCCCACTAACTTGGCATAGTTTAGAGAGGTGACACCATCACGTGATTTCAGGAGTCCTTGACCGAGCCTCGTGTAGCGGGTCTGCACGAAGATGTTCAAATAAACCAGTCGTCTTTATAAAACACGCGTCCGAAATTACTTTACATATATAACAACAAAACGATACATGGTGTCAGATGTCCCGTTATATCGTCGGTTAACGAACCAGGATCGGCATGTGTTATTGACGAACTTTGCATTGAAGCACGCAGCTTGCAAAAGTGAACTTTGAACATTTTCGCCGTGACTGTGAGTGTGACATCACGCCGACTGACACTGTGACAGCGCAGTGCAGACATCGCGGTAGGCTTGTCGAGCGTTGTTGTAACTCGTGCGACAACCAAAGGTACGTGACCTTTTGATTCTACTACAACACAGATTGTACAGCATGGCCGAGTCAAACACAGCCGACACTACCGGGTGTGGGGCAAGTGCAACGGCGATGTTGATACCCCCCGCAAACATACCACCCCCGCGACCATTGATTATGCGCCCTGGCTATTTCTCGAGCTGCCCAAGAAATAACGCCGAATCTGATCGTTATTTCTCGAGCAGCTCGAGAAATAACGCGAACTTGGTCCGTTATTTGTCGAGCAGCTCGAGAAATAGCGCGAAGCCTGGCTGTTATTTGTCGAGCAGCTCGACAAATAACGTCGATTTTGATCGTTATTTATCGAGCAGATCTGGACGTGCATGCATGAGCACTTAGAATTATTTACGTGGACATACTAATTGTCTGAAGTAAATCCGACGCTGTTGAATCATTTCGTGGGTGTATTTGTCCGATCTGGTAGGAAATTATGACTTTTCTTATTCGTCGAGCTGCTCGAGAAATAACGCCGACTTCGTTCGTTATTTATCGAGCAGATCTGGTCGTGCATGCGCGTGCACTTAGAAACATTTTCAAGGCATCTACGTGGACATGTTAATTGTTTGAAGTAAATCCGATACAGTCTAATCGTTTCGTGCCTGTATTTGTCCGTTCTCATGGGTAATTAAGACTTCTTATGCGTCGAGCAGCTCGAGAAATAACGCCGGCTTCGCTCGTTATTTATCGAGCAGATATGCACGTGCATGCATGTGCACTTAGAAACATTTTCAAGGCATCTACGTGGACATATTAATTGTTTGAAGTAAATCCGATGCAGTCTAATCGTTTCGTGCGTGTATTTGTCCGTTCTGATGGGAAATGAAGACGTTTCTTATTCGTCGAGCTGCTCGAGAAATAACGCCGACTTCGTTTGTTATTTATCGAGCAGATCTGGACGTGCATGCATGTGCACGTATTATATTTCCAAGGCATCTACGTGGACATATAAATTGTTTGAAGTAAATCCGATGCAGTCTAATTGTTTCGTGCCTGTATTTGTCCATTCTCATGGGAAATTAAGACTTTTCTTATGCGTCGAGAAATAACTCCGACTTCGTTCGTTATTTATCGAGCAGATCTGGACGTGCATGCGAGTGCACTTAGAAACATTTTCAAGGCATCTACGTGGACATGTTAATTGTTTAAAGTAAATCCGATACAGTCTAATCGTTTCGTGCCTGTATTTGTCCGTTCTCATGGGAAATTAAGACTTTTCTTATTCGTCGAGCTGCTCGAGAAATAACGAACGAAGTCGGCGTTATTTATAGAGCAGATCTGGACGTGCATGCATGTGCACTTAGAAACATTTTCAAGGCATCTACGTGGACATATTAATTGTTTGAAGTAAATCCGATACAGTCTAATCGTTTCGTGTCTGTATTTGTCCGTTCTCATGGGAAATTAAGACTTTTCTTATGTGTCGAAAATTAACTCCGACTTCGTTCGTTATTTATCGAGCAGATCTGGACGTGCATGCGCGTGCACTTAGAAACATTTTCAAGGCATCTACGTGGACATGTTAATTGTTTGAAGTAAATCCGATACAGTCTAATCGTTTCGTGCCTGTATTTGTCCGTTCTCATGGGAAATTAAGACTTCTTATGCGTCGAGCAGCTTGAGAAATAACGCCGGCTTCGCTCGTTATTTATCGAGCAGATATGCACGTGCATGCATGTGCACTTAGAAAAATTTTCAAGGCATCTACGTGGACATATTAATTGTTTGAAGTAAATCCGATGCAGTCTAATCGTTTCGTGCCTGTATTTGTCCGTTCTCATGGGAAATGAAGACGTTTCTTATTCGTCGAGCTGCTCGAGAAATAACGCCGACTTCGTTCGTTATTTATCGAGCAGATCTGGACGTGCATGCATGTGCACTTAGAAACATTTTCAAGGCATCTACGTGGACATATTAATTGTTTGAAGTAAATCCGATACAGTCTAATCGTTTCGTGCCTGTATCTGTCCGTTCTCATGGGAAATTAAGACTGTTCTTATGCGTCGAGCTGCTCGAGAAATAACGCCAACTTCATTCGTTATTTATCAAGCAGATCTGGACGTGCATGCATGAGCACTTAGAAACATTTTCAAGGCATCTAGGGGACATATTAATTGTTTGAAGTAAATCCGATGCAGTCTAATTTGTTTTTGCCTATTTGTCCATTCTCATGGAAATTAAATCTTTTATGTCGAAAAATAACCCGGCCTGCCGTTATTTATCGAGCAGATCTGACGCGGCATGCGCTGCACTTCGAAACATTTTCATGCATCTACGTGGGACATGTTAATTGCCGCAAGTAACCATACAGTCTAATCGCTTTCGCGCCTGTATTTGTCCGGTTTCATGGGAAATTAAGACTCTTATTTCAGCCGAGCTACTCGAGAAATAACGCCACTTGCTCATATTTATCGGCATATCTGGATCGCATGCATGTGCACTTAGGAAACATTTTCAAGGCATCTACGCGGGACATTACATTAATTGTTTACAACCATACAGTCTAATCAAGCTTCGTGGTCTGTATTTGTCCGCTCTCATGAAATTAAGACTTTTCTTATTCGTCGAGCTGCTCGAAAAATAACGCCGACTACGTTCGTTATTTATAGAGCAGATCTGGACGTGCATGCATGTGCACTTAGAAACATTTTCAAGGCATCTACGTGGACATATTAATTGTTTGAAGTAAATCCGATGCAGTCTAATCGTTTCGTGCCTGTATTTGTCCGCTTCCTGCGGGAAATTAAGACTTCTATACAGCCGGTGAAATAACGCCGACTTCGTTCGTTATTTATCGAGCAGATCTGGACGTGCATGCATGTGCACTTAGAAACATTTTCAAGGCATCTACGTGGACATATTAATTGTTTGAAGTAAATCAGATGCAGTCTAATTGTTTCGTGCCTGTATTTGTCCGTTCTCATGGGAAATTAAGACTTTTCTTATGCGTCGAGAAATAACTCCGACTTTGTTCGTTATTTATCGAGCAGATCTGGACGTGCATGCGCGTGCACTTAGAAACATGTTCAAGGCATCTACGTGGACACGTTAATTGTTTGAAGTAAATCCGATACAGTCTAATCGTTTCGTGCCTGTATTTGTCCGTTCTCATGGGAAATTAAGACTTTTCTTATTCGTCGAGCTGCTCGAAAAATAACGCCGACTACGTTCGTTATTTATAGAGCAGATCTGGACGTGCATGCATGTGCACTTAGAAACATTTTCAAGGCATCTACGTGGAAATATTAATTGTTTGAAGTAAATCCGATGCAGTCTGATCATTTCGTGCGTGTATTTGTCCGTTCTGATGGGAAATGAAGACTTTTCTTATTCGTCGAGCTGCTGGAGAAATAACGCCGACTTCGTTCGTTATTTATCGAGCAGATCTGGACGTGCATGCATGTTCACGTATTATATTTCCAAGGCATCTACGTGAACGTACTAATTGTCTGAAGTAAATCCGACGCTGTTGAATTGTTTTGTGCGTGTATTAATCCGATCTGGTGGGAAATGAAGATGTTTCTTATTCCAGCGTCCGCGTATCCTACTGGAGATGTGGATTTCAAGACTTTTCAAGGCTATTTGAAAAAGAAATTCAAGACTATTCTGAACGACAGATGATATCTTTAATTGCAATAAATTGCAAGTCACATACGTTTCATCGCTTGGCATCACACGAAGCCTACACCTGTACATCTTTCATCGCTTGGCATAACCTCAAGCCTACAAGTGTACACATTATTTGTTTCGCAGGCGCCTTGTGTATTCACTGCAGTAAAAATTATGTGACTTTTTTTAACCCTTGCACAGCTGTAGTGCCACCAGGCCATACAATTCTCGCAGTTAATCCAATTATGTACTCTTTCGTTGGATGACAGGTCGGACTTGCACAAGTCACCTTAATTTCCACTTTCATCCACGAACCGGCTCCAAACGTAGTTTCTGTATTTTGTGGCTTGGGCTTGACCCATGATGGCAGTATTTTTTGTTCAGTGTGATATGTACTGTAATGGTATGTTATTGCTTTTTGTACTGATGACAATGGAAATAATAAAAAAACGATAGCGTATAAACAAATGCATTTTATTTTATCACTTTGATTGTGGATGTTTATAAATTTGTTAAAAAATTGTATTGCCTTGTTGTTTGTTATGGTATGTGACAACGTACGATTCATTCTATTAAGTGTACAGCACACTTAAAAGCAAGGTTACACCTGTATGATAATATTATTAATTAAACTATTTGTCATTACGACATATGTACAACTAGATATGATTGGAGATAACTTAACAGTGTTTTTCTAAACAAACGTTTTGAATGATATGTATATAAATATATTAACTGTAATTTACGCAGAGGAAGTCATGGCATGCTGTTTGACTGTGCACACGTGTTAACATAGTGTGTGCGTGTGTGTGTGTGCGTGTGCGTGCGTGTGCGTGTGTGTGTGTTAACACGTATACACAGTCAAACAGCATGTCATGACGTCCTCTGCGTAAATTACAGTTTACTTCAGCCGGGATTACAAACGTCAATAAAACGTGAGTGGAAGTAATTGATACATCCATGTGACGGTAATGTTGTGATCAAAGGAACACAGCAAATGGTGCAGTTGCAGGTTGAACTTTCTAATGAAAATACGTGTTTTGATTAGTCATTAAACTTATGCACACAAACATAACATTGGATGTACAAATGTGGATACATGCCAAAATATTTACAAGTACTTTCTCAGTTGACTTTCTCATTGTAAACCGACATATGTTTCAGCCTAGTTGTCTGTTTTATAATTTTTTTGATTTGTACATTTTTAATCTATGTGTGCATGCCTGCGTAATTCGGTATGTTGCTTATATTTTGACTATGATGTAATTTATTTTGTAATATATTACATTGTATCAAAAATGGTGACAACTGATAAAATGGCACCCAAAGTATGAACTATATGTTATTTCTCGAGCAGCTCTAAGAAGTCTTAATTTTCCCATCAAAACGGACAAATACAGGCACGAAACGATTAGACTGCGTCGCATTTACTTCAAACAATTAGTATGTCTACGTAGATGACTTGAAAATATATCTACGTGCACATGCATGCACGTCCAGATCTGCTCGATAAATAACGAACGAAGTCGGCGTTATTTCTCGAGCAGCTCGACGAATAAGAAAAGTAATCATTTCCTACCAGATCGGACAAATACACCCACGAAATGATTCAACAGCGTCGGATTTACTTCAGACAATTAGTATGTCCACGTAAATAATTCTAAGTGGTCATGCATGCACGTCCAGATTTGCTCGATAAATAACGAACGAAGTCGGCGTTATTTCTCGAGCAGCTCGACGAATAAGAAAAGTCATTATTTTCTACCAGATCGGATAAATACACCCATAAAATGATTCAACAGCGTCGGATTTACTTCAGACAATTAGTATGTCCACGTAAACAATTCTAAGTGCTCATGCATGCACGTCCAGATCTGCTCGATAAATAACGAACGAAGTTGGCGTTATTTCTCGAGCAGCTCGACGAATAAGAAAAGTCATAATTGTCTACCAGATCGGACAAATACACCCACGAAATGATTCAACAGCGTCGGATTTACTTTAGACAATTAGTATGTCCACGTAAATAATTCTAAGTGCTCATGCATGCACGTCCAGATCTGCTCGATAAATAACGAACGAAGTCGGCGTTATTTCTCGAGCAGCTCGACGAATAAAAAAAGTCATCATTTCCTACCAGATCAGACAAATACACCCACGAAATGATTCAACAGCGTCGGATTTACTTCAGACAATTAGTATGTCCACGTAAATGTTTCTAAGTGCTCATGCATGCACGTCCAGATCTGCTCGATAAATAACAAACGAAGTCGGCGTTATTTCTCGAGCAGCTCGACGAATAAGAAAAGTCATAATTTCCTACCAGATCGGACAAATACACCCACGAAATGATTCAACAGCGTCGGATTTACTTCAGACAATTAGTATGTTCACGTAAATAATTCTAAGTGCTCATGCATGCACGTCCAGATCTGCTCGATAAATAACGAACGAAGTCGGCGTTATTTCTCGAGCAGCTCGACGAATAAGAAAAGTCATCATTTCCTACCAGATCGGACAAATACACCCACGAAATGATTCAACAGCGTCGCATTTACTTCAGACAATTAGTATGTCCACGTAAATAATTCTAAGTGCTCATGCATGCACGTCCAGATTTGATCGATAAATAACGAACGAAGTCGGCGTTATTTCTCGAGCAGCTCGACGAATAAGAAAAGTCATAATTTCCTACCAGATCGGACAAATACACCCACGAAATTATTCAACAGCGTCGGATTTACTTCAGACAATTAGTATGTCCACGTAAATAATTCTAAGTGGTCATGCATGCACGTCCAGATTTGCTCGATTAATAACGAACGAAGTCGGCGTTATTTCTCGAGCAGCTCGACGAATAAGAAAAGTCATAATTTCCTACCAGATCGGACAAATACACCCACGAAATGATTCAACAACGTCGGATTTACTTCAGACAATTAGTATGTCCACGTAAATAATTCTAAGTGGTCATGCATGCACGTCCAGATTTGCTCGATAAATAACGAACGAAGTCGGCGTTATTTCTCGAGCAGCTCGACGAATAAGAAAAGTCATTATTTCCTACCAGATCGGACAAATACACCCACGAAATGATTCAACAGCGTCGGATTTACTTCAGACAATTAGTATGTCCACGTAAATAATTCTAAGTGGTCATGCATGCACGTCCAGATTTGCTCGATAAATAACGAACGAAGTTGGCGTTATTTCTCGAGCAGCTCGACGAATAAGAAGTCATAATTTCCTACCAGATCGGACAAATACATCCACGAAATGATTCAACACCGTCGGATTTACTTCAGACAATTAGTATGTCCACGTAAACAATTCTAAATGCTCATGCATGCACGTCCAGATCTGCTCGATAAATTACGAACGAAGTTGGCGTTATTTCTCGAGCAGCTCGACGAATAAGAAAAGTCATAATTTCCTATCAGATCGGACATATACACCCACGAAATGATTCAACAGCGTCGGATTTACTTCAGACAATTAGTATGTCCACGTAAATAATTCTAAGTGGTCATGCATGCACGTCCAGATTTGCTCGATAAATAACGAACGAAGTCGGCGTTATTTCTCGAGCAGCTCGACGAATAAGAAAAGTCATTATTTCCTACCAGATCGGACAAATACACCCATAAAATGATTCAACAGCGTCGGATTTACTTCAGACAATTAGTATGTCCACGTAAACAATTCTAAGTGCTCATGCATGCACGTCCAGATCTGCTCGATAAATAACGAACGAAGTCGGCGTTATTTCTCGAGCAGCTCGACGAATAAGAAAAGTCATAATTTCCTACCAGATCGGACAAATACACCCACGAAATGATTCAACAGCGTCGGATTTACTTCAGACAATTAGTATGTCCACGTAAACAATTCTAAATGCTCATGCATGCACGTCCAGATTTGCTCGATAAATAACGAATGAAGTCGGCGTTATTTCTCGAGCAGCTCGACGAATAAGAAAAGTCATCATTTCCTACCAGATCGGACAAATACACCCACAAAATGATTCAACAGCGTCGGATTTAATTCAGACAATTAGTATGTCCACGTAAATAATTCTAAGTGGTCATGCATGCACGTCCAGATTTGCTCGATAAATAACGAACGAAGTCGGCGTTATTTCTCGAGCAGCTCGACGAATAAAAAAGTCATCATTTCCTACCAGATCAGACAAATACACCCACGAAATGATTCAACAGCGTCGGATTTACTTCAGACAATTAGTATGTCCACGTAAATGTTTCTAAGTGCTCATGCATGCACGTCCAGATCTGCTCGATAAATAACGAACGAAGTCGGCGTTATTTCTCGAGCAGCTAGACGAATAAGAAAAGTCATTATTTCCTACCAGATCGGACAAATACACCCACGAAATGATTCAACAGCGTCGGATTTACTTCAGACAATTAGTATGTCCACGTAAATAATTCTAAGTGGTCATGCATGCACGTCCAGATTTGCTCGATAAATAACGAACGAAGTCGGCGTTATTTCTCGAGAAGCTCGACGAATAAAAAAGTCATCATTTCCTACCAGATCAGACAAATACACCCACGAAATGATTCAACAGCGTCGGATTTACTTCAGACAATTAGTATGTCCACGTAAACAATTCTAAATGCTCATGCATGCACGTCCAGATCTGCTCGATAAATAACGAACGAAGTCGGCGTTATTTCTCGAGCAGCTCGACGAATAAGAAAAGTCATAATTTCCTACCAGATCGGACAAATACACCCACGAAATGATTCAACAGCGTCGGATTTACTTCAGACAATTAGTATGTCCACGTAAATAATTCTAAGTGGTCATGCATGCACGTCCAGATTTGCTCGATAAATAACGAACGAAGTCGGCGTTATTTCTCGAGCAGCTCGATGAATAAAAAAAGTCATCATTTCCTACCAGATCGGACAAATACACCCACGAAATGATTCAACAGCGTCGGATTTACTTCAGACAATTAGTATGTCCACGTAAATGTTTCTAAGTGCTCATGCATGCACGTCCAGATCTGCTCGATAAATAACGAACGAAGTTGGTGTTATTTCTCGAGCAGCTCGACGAATAAGAAAAGTAATAATTTCCTACCAGATCGGACAAATACACCCACGAAATAAATCAACAGCGTCGGATTTACTTCAGACAATTAGTATGTCCACGTAAATAATTCTAAGTGCTCATGCATGCACGTCCAGATCTGCTCGATAAATAACGAACGAAGTCGGCGTTATTTCTCGAGCAGCTCGACGAATAAGAAAAGTCATCATTTCCTACCAGATCGGACAAATACACCCACGAAATGATTCAACAGCGTCGGATTTAATTCAGACAATTAGTATGTCCACGTAAATAATTCTAAGTGGTCATGCATGCACGTCCAGATTTGCTCGATAAATAACGAACGAAGTCGGCGTTATTTCTCGAGCAGCTCGACGAATAAAAAAGTCATCATTTCCTACCAGATCAGACAAATACACCCACGAAATGATTCAACAGCGTCGGATTTACTTCAGACAATTAGTATGTCCACGTAAATGTTTCTAAGTGCTCATGCATGCACGTCCAGATCTGCTCGATAAATAACGAACGAAGTTGGCGTTATTTCTCGAGCAGCTCGACGAATAAGAAGTCATAATTTCCTACCAGATCGGACAAATACATCCACGAAATGATTCAACACCGTCGGATTTACTTCAGACAATTAGTATGTCCACGTAAACAATTCTAAATGCTCATGCATGCACGTCCAGATCTGCTCGATAAATAACGAACGAAGTTGGCGTTATTTCTCGAGCAGCTCGACGAATAAGAAAAGTCATAATTTCCTACCAGATCGGACAAATACACCCACGAAATGATTCAACAGCGTCGGATTTACTTCAGACAATTAGTATGTCCACGTAAATAATTCTAAGTGCTCATGCATGCACGTCCAGATCTGCTCGATAAATAACGAACGAAGTCGGCGTTATTTCTCGAGCAGCTCGACGAATAAGAAAAGTCATCATTTCCTACCAGATCGGACAAATACACCCACGAAATGATTCAACAGCGTCGGATTTACTTCAGACAATTAGTATGTCCACGTAAATGTTTCTAAGTGCTCATGCATGCACGTCCAGATCTGCTCGATAAATAACGAACGAAGTTGGCGTTATTTCTCGAGCAGCTCGACGAATAAGAAAAGTCATAATTTCCTACCAGATCGGACAAATACACCCACGAAATGATTCAACAGCGTCGGATTTACTTCAGACAATTAGTATGTCCACGTAAATGTTTCTAAGTGCTCATGCATGCACGTCCAGATCTGCTCGATAAATAACGAACGTAGTTTGCGTTATTTATCGAGCTGCTCGACAAATAACGATAAGATTCGGAGTTATTTATCGAGCAGCTCGAG
Source organism: Paraescarpia echinospica (assembly GCA_020002185.1). Taxonomy (NCBI): domain Eukaryota; kingdom Metazoa; phylum Annelida; class Polychaeta; order Sabellida; family Siboglinidae; genus Paraescarpia; species Paraescarpia echinospica. Next base: position 65,307,470 of record CM034538.1, read on the forward strand.
AAATAGCCTGAGCCTTGATTATGGACAATAATCTGGCCACAAACTGGAAGCAATGGCGTAAAATATGGCAGCGCTATGAAATAGCTACTGGCATATATAAGCAAGAAGGCTTCATTCGCGTCGCCACACTTCTGTCTGTGATAGGAGAGGATGCGGCGAAAGTGTATGACACATTCACTTGGGTGGACAGTCAAAATGAACAGTGTGTAACCGATGTGCTAGCGCAGTTTGATAGATATTGTGAGCCACGCACACAAGTGATCTACGAACGGTATCGGTTTAACAGCCGGAACCAGGCGGTCGACGAAACGATATCAGCTTACGTCACGGATCTACGAACCGCAAAACTCTTATACTTGAAAATTGTGTATACTCTGGCGGAAGTATACCAGCCGCGCAGACAAAAACAGGTAGTGATGCGGCCGAACTTCTTTCGGGTTGAACTTCTTGGTGCCGCCTCCATTTTAATTCTAGTTGTCGAATGTTCGATGGAAGTTTTAGTTATTTAACATGGCTTTATAAATTGTTGATTTGCGCATTTGTGAAGTATATGTCACTTGTTATAACTTGCTATAATAATGGAAGAAGAATTGAATGGCTATATTAGCGTGCTAACTTATAGCCATCATTCACACACTGTTTTGTTTACTCAGAATTACTGTCACTGGACAAGAAGTATCGAAGACATAAAAGCCGAAACGAAGCCAAAGGCTTCCCCTCAACTTAAAGGTCCTTGGGGGCCGTATAATTCGCGGAAATCGTACAATAATTCTTATGCGCCAACGCAGTTATAGCCGGTAAGACCTGACCGAAGAGCGCTTTTGAATCGGAGTTACAAAGTTATGGAACAATTTACCGGATCGGGTGGTAGATGCACCTGACCTAGCCTAGTCTGCATTATTCCATTGGTTAAGTTTAACTGATTTGAAAACCCCATAGAATAGGCTAGATAAACGCTGCAAAAACTGAAGAATTACTTTACGAAATTACGACAAATACCGCTACGTAAGCTGCCTTGCAATGAAGTCGTAGGGCATAACCATGGCATTGCCATAGGCATAAGTACACCTAAGTGTTGTGCCAGGAACAAACTAAAATTAATTAGTAAAAACCACAGCACCACCTTCCCCTCTTTCCTTATCTTATATCGAATACTGTGATAAACCCAAAAGGCAAAACTGGGCAAAATGACACAATTTCCCTCAGATTATTGTTCCTGTTGCCTTTTCTTTCTTTGTGTTGTACACGCCAATGTTGTTTAATTGTCAACTATGACAGCTCAGCCTTACGATTCAAGATGAAGACCTTCCCCATGCCTTTAGTTAGTTCCTATTCAAATTTTTATACGAATTATTAAATAAAAACTTTGACAGTTTAGGCTTTTAAAACAATTGGTGCTCGTCCAGTTAAATGCCTTGTATATGTGAAGCAGGTTCAATTCCTGCTGATGTTTTCATACTCAAAACATTAACTGGTTGTTTCACAAATTAGCTAGGCCTACCGCTACTTTGCTATTAAGGCTAACTCCTGAGTTAATTTACTACCAAAACGGGTAACACACTGGACGGGTACTACTAATTTTGTTTGCATTAAATAATGACAAATTGTGACACGACAGTTTAGACAATTTCTGAAATTATATTTTCTACATACTCTGTAGTAATGCAATTCCAAATTTCCATTGTCTATGAAGATTAAGAGCCTATTCTATTGGCTTCAAAATATGTCATTGTGTAAATATCAAAATGTTTGCATACATATGCAAAATGAAATAGTTTGAATTGAATGAGAACTATCCTAAATATTGTTCAGTAATCTGTTCTGTTGGCATAGTTTATGACATTTTAAGCAATACATACTTTCATTTCATGATATGGTTTTAATTGCATTTATTTATAGCGTGACTCACGTATCAACAAAAGGAAAACTCAAAAACCTACTTTAATAGATGTATGTACAATTTCTCATCACCGTATAAAGGGACCGAAAATAATTAATATCCTGAATGAATCAGACGTAAACAGAATTTCCCAAGTATCTAATTGAAATTTTACCAACAACATACACAAACATTACATTACCAGTATGACTCGCATTACCTCAATCAGTCAAATCCAGAATTAATTTAGAAAATATGGCTGCAAATGGGCAAGTAATTATTGAATTACATTTGTTATTTGTGTGTTAGGCCTATTCGGGAGTTAAATACTCTTTGTGCATAAGCCTGCATAATATGTTAAAAATATCCAGTTTCCATACAATATTTAGTTATTATCCATGGCATTAATTATTACGAATTGTACATCTCCTGATGTTTTAGTTATGCTTATGGCTTATTCTAGGATTTATAATATCGGTTTTCAAACTCAAAGGTGTTGCACATAAATTATAAATGTAAATCATTATTTATATTTTGCTATTTAATTAAATACATTAGGGACAAACTTTGTTATGTAGTACATGTCAGTTTCTTACAAAGTTGCAATAAGGTCAACTTACATGCAGTCACACATTGTCATATGATTAATGATAAGTAATTTGAGTGGCTTTCCACAGCATTTCCTGGTCAGCATGGGAGATTAATGGAGAAAGATTAATAGAGGCTAGACATTCCTTTGGATGTGTTACTAGCCAGAGGTGATTGGAGGTCTGTGAGTCAAGTAATTTCAAAAACAGCAGATCTTGCAGTAGGACACTTGTTGTCTTACCTGGTGGCAGGCTTTTGTGGATTCCACAAATTATATGCGACAAATTGCTGTTTTACATGATTTGTTCATCTCTTTGTTAGTTCAATATTGTTTACAATATACACTATTAGGGGTGATATTGTGTTGTGGTGTTTTATACTAGGTGTAATTATTGTAGTTTTGTAATCAATAGGTCATAGGTAGCAATCACCAGTGGTGATTGTACAAACCTTTTGTATTGTTGCTGTTTTGTTTCTCTTGCCAATTATTCTTGCAGTACGACAACATGTCTTACTTGATAGCTGTGTTTGCGGATTCCATCTACAAGTACCTCCCCCCAACTATGGATGGCATCAAGTTCGACCTGCATTGCAGACGTGGTGCGCGTGTTGATGGTATACACCAAGGTAAGATAGATTATAATTATTTGTGTAATAAATTCATATAGAGTGTGACATTGTCATGCAATCCATCATTGGTTCCTTGAAAGCATTTGAAATGGTGGAATGCACAAAAGTGCTTGTAAAAATGATGTTGTGGTTCGTCCATGACTCTAATCATATTTGTGAAATTCACACTTGCAGCTATTACTGATTCCCCATGGCTGCAATTAGAGAGCAACAATGATTCAACTGTAATGTAATATTCTAAAAACTGTTTTGACAACAACCAGTCTGTTTGTGTAAATACATAACTGCGTGTATGAAAAATGTTTACTTTCCAGGTGAAAAACTTAGTGGATTAAATCATTGCAATTATTCCCCTTCTTCAGATAACAATTTCCCTGGGAGTAGTGGATTACCTATAAGTCAGAAGTTACTTCTAGATGTATTTTTGGCATATCTGTGTCAAATTCAACCCTTTAATCATAAATATGCTTAAGGTTAAACTTTTTTCTCCCATAATATTTCAGATGACGCTTTGTTACTTCATGTGTATCTATAAACAGATGTGGTCCTTTATATAGGCATCACAACTAACATGGAACAGGTTTAATTTTTAACAACAACTTTCAGTGCTAGTTGAGTTGGAGCCAACAGTTGTCAATGCAGTACTGTTGCATGTGGCAACGAATAATCTGGCGGCTATATGCTACGACATCCGTCATCTCCATCGTACGTTAGATGAACATCACCGACCGATTCAAAAAGCCCAGGAGTCGTACCCGGGAGTGCCCATCATAGTGTCCGCTGTACTTCCACGTTATGATGAGTGAGTATGAGTTCTAGAAACTAATAATAATAACAATTATATTACCCAAATTACAAATAGTCATATATACAAAAATCAATACAGATTGAAATTCATGGTATTTCTGTAGATAAGTATTTATCTAAGGAAGGACATTTTCTGATGCTGATGTAATTAGGAATCCCTCGCTTACAAAAATGGTCTATATCTCGTAGAAGGCTACAAACTGGATGAAACGTTTACTCAGTCTACATATTTTGGATAGTACCACATATTTTGGATAGTAGCTAGTGAAGAGTAATTGTGCTTTCTTTCTGCAGTGATGACCTGTACAAGACCAGCCTATTGTACAACATGAGACTGCACCAAATGTCTGCACAAGTTGCTGGTGTTAGATTCTGGGATTGGGACGACATCTTCACCCGACCTGGATTCTTTAACATTGACGGCCTGCATCCATCCCACGAAGGCAGCACACTGCTCCATAAGACCACCGCCTGCAGAGTCCTGCACCTACTGTCACCTGACAGTGCTTGGCCGTGCCATGTACGTTTCAGTTGGGAATGTATGATATGAATATGGTGTTGCCTCCCATAGTTGTGACCTTTTATGTGCATTATGTGCTGCTAAGAATTGTGAATAATAATCCATTTAACAAAACAAAAGTTGAATGTGTGCAGGGAGGCAGACATGGTAGCTACGGAGTTGTCCTGTACCCGTGCAGACCATCGCCAGCGGATGGACGCCAAGGCACGAGCCAAGGCTTCCAAGACACCGCCACCCCGCAGCTACCAGCAGGAGACAGCACCAGTCCGGGTGCATGGTAACTACACGCTACTCGGTAGAGGCCATCCTGCTGGGCTTCCAGGACACCGCCACCCCGCAGCTACCAGCAGGAGACAGCACCAGTCCGGGTGCATGGTAACTACACGCTACTCGGTAGAGGCCATCCTGCTGGGCTTCCAGGACACCGCCACCCCGCAGCTACCAGCAGGAGACAGCACCAGTCCGGGTGCATGGTAACTACATGCTACTCGGTAGAGGCCATCCTGCTGAGCCTACAGTTCAGCTTGCCGAGTTGGAGGACCACCTCATCATCAGCGTGGCAGGAGTCTCCATCGCCCTCCGTCCCAGTCTGCTGCATCCATGCTCTACAGTATGTGTTTTTGCAATTTTTAACACTACGTTAAAGATGACAATAAGTGTGAAAGGACACAAGCAAAAACTTATTTTTAGAGAGGACGCACATTGAAATATTTTGCTGTGATGCTTAAATGCACTCCAGGTTACCTGATATAATTATTGTCAATTACATTGTTCAATCCAGCACCATTCTGCCAGCCCTGTGCAACAGACGAGGACTCGACGTGATGTGCCACAACAGAGACCAGTGCCACATAGTCCTGCTATCCACTGTCCCTTCTGCATCAGGCATGTCTTCATTGCATTTATTAGTTAGTTAATTTAAAGGTCATTTGAACCATAACTTGGTAACAGTTGATCATACTTATGATAATCAGAAAGCTGTACATCTGTGCGATTCAGCATCAAATTTAGATCTTACCAGTGGTTCATATGTTTAGTGGTAATTCATGTTCAGTAATCAGTAATTTTACCAACACTGAATGGACTTGTTAATTTGTGTGAGGTTAATCAATTGTAACATTACTTAGTTAATTGAACTTTAATTAATTAGCTTCCCATGCTTGTTTTGCACCAGTGTCAGCAAGTCGGAGGATGTCTTCTTGGACCATTTTCTGACGGAACATCGCGACAAGTGCAGAGGTGTAGAGATGACTGGTGACAATGGTGGTTACTCGTCTTCGTCGTTGCAGTCACCGAACCCAGCCTTGGAAACTCCAGTGACTGACATGACGCGCATCAGGGGGACATGCGGAGGTCCAAATCCTCCAAAGGTAAGTAAGCAAGGTAAGTCTGTGACACACTGTACAGTAACTAGGAAGGCATCATTTCAGTCCACATTTCCAGCAGTAGTTAGATCTATTAGAGTTGACATCAAGTATGGAACCAGCGTTAAATGCACTTCTACTGACCCCCACACACTGTAATTACATGCCACCTTTATGTCAGATAGATGAAATATTACAGAACGTAAACAAAGGTGGAGCAGAAATTGTGCTCGACTATGGATCTTATTCACTGGAAACTATTAGACTTTTCAAAAAATTCTATGCTGGCAACGTCATTCAAGATCAAGTAAGAAATGAAATTGACTGGGCAGAACAAGAAAATTACTTGGCAATAGATGCTGTTTCACAGCTTGATCAAAATCATTTACACCAATTTTTACACATTGTTCTGGACCATGTTGAAAATTAGATAGTCTCCATAGCAGGATACCGATATCACATCGAAGATCTGACATACCTCTTTGGTGAACGATGGCTCTCAAATTCTCTTTTGTATCAGATTTGTATAATGCTAAACACCGAATTTAATGATAGTAAAACTTTGGTATATTATGCATCAGATATACCATCTCAGGAAAATTTTTATTAAAAAATTTATAATAAATTTGCAAATATTCAGGACGGGCAGCTGATTTTGATGATACCTGTGGGATGCTATGGTGGAACCTATTTCATGGACAGTTTGCAAGTAACAAATCCAGATGGAAGTAAAAATGTTGTGTATTGTAATCACTTTGCACTGGCAATATATTCATTAGATTTTGATATTGTAACTTATGCAGACACACTTGGGTGGGGAATACCAGATACAGTTAAGACCATATTTAGAAATGTGGCACAAAAGTTTGGAAAACCAGTCCCTTTATATAACGTGTCATCAGCCTGGTGGTAATGTCAATACTGGTACGCATTATTGCTCAAATCTCTGTGCGCCTAATTATCCATTACAGACATGTTCATCTGTGTGTGGTGTTTCAGTAATTGTAGGTGCCACAATAGCATGTTTATACCGGAAAGGTTTCTATGGTCTTGCTAGTCTTAATTCACAACTTCCATCAGATGAAGTTGCTTATCTGCAAAACATATCAGTTTATTCCAATTTCTTGCGACGGGTGATCATGCAGTGGATTATTACAGGCACAATTAATGTTCATATGCTATTACAGAACAAAAAATTGAATCTTCCAAGCAGTAAACATCATAGTGTCAGTACTGGTTCCAAAAAGAATAGTAGTAAACAAAAGGCTATGCCTAAGCATGCTACTAACATTAGCCACCTTACTCCAAGTAATACCAGAGACAATTATATTCATAACAGAGGGTCAACAAAAATTGAACCATACATTCTCCCCTTAAAAATTATGAGGAGTTCTGAAACACCACTCCTTCTTGATTATGAAAACATAGCCACTCATATAATTAATAAACCTGTGGTTTCAGTTATTAAGTCAAGGTATTTGAGACTATCAGTAACTGCTCTAAGTGTAAAAAAATCAGTAAAAACTTCAGATGTTCCCAGGCAGGTAAGCGTGACGTTCAGGCTGTAGCTAACATGCAATCATATGTGCAGTCTGATGAAGCAGTTGATTGGATAAAAAGTTACATATTTTCTTAGACTAAAAAACAAGGTTTGGTAACATGTTCTGATTGGCCTACATGTTTGGTCTCAGCAAATATAACTTTTGAGTTTGGAAAATATCTGCGTCTTCTTTGCTTGAATAAATGTGGTGTTAAGAAAAGTAAATCATTTCATTGTTCACCTTCAGGTAAAAAAGATCAGCTATTGCAGAAATTCAAACATTTGTTGATGGAGCATCATTCCACAATTGGCTGACATCTGTTAATTATACTTATGCTGGTACCGTCCACGCAGGCATTCCTGCAAAACGTTTTTTGGATAATATGTTGTTTGACAAACACATACACATACAGAGTAAGCATGTTGATATAAAGATTAAACATGTTGATATAAAGATTAAACATGATGATATAAAGATTAAACATGATGATATAAAGATTAAACATGTTGATATAAAGATTAAACATGTTGATATAAAGATTAAACATGATGACAAAGATTAAACATGTTGATATAAAGATTAAACATGTTGATATAAAGATTAAACATGTTGATATAAAGATTAAACATGTTGATATAAAGATTAAACATGTTGATATAAAGATTAAACATGTTGATATAAAGATTAAACATGTTGATATAAAGATTAAACATGATGATATAAAGATTAAACATGTTGATATAAAGATTAAACATGTTGATATAAAGATTAAACATGATGATATAAAGATTAAACATGTTGATATAAAGATTAAACATGATGATATAAAGATTAAACATGTTGATATAAAGATTAAACATGTTGATATAAAGATTAAACATGTTGATATAAAGATTAAACATGTTGATATAAAGATTAAACATGTTGATATAAAGATTAAACATGATGATATAAAGATTAAACATGTTGATATAAAGATTAAACATGATGATATAAAGATTAATCATGTTGATATAAAGATTAAACATGTTGATATAAAGATTAAACATGTTGATATAAAGATTAAACATGTTGATATAAAGATTAAACATGTTGATATAAAGATTAAACATGTTGATATAAAGATTAAACATGTTGATATAAAGATTAAACATGTTGATATAAAGATTAAACATGTTGATATAAAGATTAAACATGTTGATATAAAGATTAAACATGATGATATAAAGATTAAACATGATGATATAAAGATTAAACATGATGATATAAAGATTAAACATGATGATATAAAGATTAAACATGTTGATATAAAGATTAAACATGTTGATATAAAGATTAAACATGATGATATAAAGATTAAACATGATGATATAAAGATTAAACATGTTGATATAAAGATTAAACATGTTGATATAAAGATTAAACATGTTGATATAAAGATTAAACATGATGATATAAAGATTAAACATGTTGATATAAAGATTAAACATGTTGATATAAAGATTAAACATGTTGATATAAAGATTAAACATGATGATGACATGTTACTTGTTTCAAATATTATCAGAAAGGATAACAAAACATTTCACAGAACTGATGACAGCTTTATGGCCATTAATCTAAATGCAGTGGCAAATGTTGGTCACAAAACAGCAGTAGTTATGTATGTGTCATGTTCCTCTCGCACAGATGAGTGTAGAAATCAGTGTGGTAACACAATCGCAGAAAATCCTCCAAATTTGACAGAATGTCAAAATTGTAACACCTGCCATGAAAATTCTAAACAATGTATTAATTGTGACACTCAAGACACATCCATTTGGCATGAAGTGAATGGTAATACATTGTGTAATGCATGCTGTATCTATACAACTACGTACACAACATGCAGGCCAGATCCCATGTTCACTAACAGTTTGGCCACTTACTTCCGTCACCCTCACATGATGTGTGGATGGCAAATAAAACTTGTTTTAAAAGAGGATGACTTGGAAAATTGGAAGATTTTTGAACATAGACAAAACTCAATATTTCACCCTTCAGAACCTAACCAAAAAGGTAGGCGTATGTCACAGACTATGAAAGATCATATTGATCGGGCTAGAATGACAGGAAAATCAGCACCAAGTCAGATTTACATTGCAGAAAATCCAACAAGTATACTAACACATGGAGCCACAGATAAACCTTCATTATCTGCTAATCTACGCCAAATTTCTAACAGGTGTTATTTAATTGACCGTCATTATTTAGGTAAGGGTATTTCCCGGTCTAAGGACAGACTAACAAATTCTGATTGGAGGAATGCCGAGATAATTTTGGAACACAATTTAGACTCGGTTCTCATGTATCAGCGGGGTGATGCAAGACTAAACAGAAATTATCATATTATTCTGGGAGGTTATGAAAATCTAAATTGCTTAAGAAGATATGGTGTGATTTGTGGGTATGATATCAAACATGACCTGAATGCAGCACGTTTCAAAACTAGTATTTTAACTTACTGTGATTCAGCATTTAACTTACTGTGATTAGTAACTGTGAGATTTCAGATGTACATAGGATGCATCTAGAAATTACTATGGCCAACATGCCTTGTTCTGACAGAAACTGTACACATCAAAAACAGTTGTATATTTGTGATGACAACAGTGGATTTTTTTATGCCAGACCATGCACTTTGCAAAATGGTTCAATTTTCCATCCAGTAATACAGCATGATAAAGTGTGGGATATAAAAACAGCATGTAATGAGTTACATTTGAAATCAGATCTGTGTAACTTTCATGCTCTGAAGGCTTTAAAAGAAAAGATTATGAGTTATCTAGATCTAAAGATAGTCATGAACCCCGTCTTAACTGCCTTTAAATGTGTAATGCGTAGTTGGCATGAAAATATCCGGACCAGATTGGTGCACTCATTTTTTAACTACCTACGTAATGATATTCCTAATTATATTGTTTGTGCACAAACAAAAAATAGTTTTGCAGACTACCTAAATACAAACTGGTTTCTTAGTGCATGGCAAACAACATTTACAGCTGAGACAGCATTTTTGGTACCAGAAGAAGATAGGCGAAATCCACTCTTGCTAACAAATAATATCACAGAAAATCAATTCAGGTTGATTGTCCAAGGTGAAAAAACGCATAATTTAAACAAATCTGTAGCATTACAAGTTCGAACATTCATTGATAGAACTCTCCCCAGACATGCACACGACACAGTGCATGGTGCTACTAATTTAGCCAAATTTCCAAATCAGATAAACACTTCCAGAGGTAACTTGTTAAATTGTATCACAAAAGGCATACATCTGGTTCAGGCTGGAAAGGTCAGCCTCATTCCAAATTGGGAACAGCATGGGTGGGCATTTGTTGCATCAGAAGATGAGAAACCATTTGCCAATGACCATTCGTATTCATTAAATGCAGCTAGTGAAAATGTACTTACACAGTTGAACACACAGGCTGTTAAGGTATTCCATGATGTCGTTGCCCAGTACCTTCCTGTTCCGGCACCAGATGATGGCGTTTACATTGTTAATATATTCCTTACGATATGCACTTGCTTAGGTTTCATTCACACAGGACAGCCATATTTCTGTAAACATTTGCATGCAGTGCTAGTGACAACAAATCGTTGCCTTGACCAATTAAAATTGTTAGTGTTGTATTTCGCTACTGTACCCAAAATTCCTCCTGGTCTATTTACACTCTTCCCCATTAGGAGTAACCTGACAGGTGGAGATAATGTTTTCAGGGGTATACAGTCCTTACTGCAAAGGTCTCACAAGGCAACTCAATCAGAACAACAGCAGGCTGAAAAGGGACACTTACTTAAACTGCTTCATGATCCTAATAAACCTGCAGCATCAACTCTGTTTCCTGGTCGTCCATCAAAAAGTCATCCTCATAAGTCAGGTTTCAGGAGGAAGGGGGGTCCCACAGTTGTAAGAAAAAGTGATTATGAGTTGAAAATTCCTGTATTTAATATGTGTGACCCCTACCAGCCTCAGGTAAAAATTCCACACAATGCTAGAGAACGATGGGGTGGGAGAAAAAGATGTATCAGAAAAATACGTGGATTGACAATAAGTGAGGTAGCTTCAGAAAATGCTAAAATGTTGGCCTTCAAACTTAAAAAGTTGGCAATAGCTCGGGCACACAAAAAATTAAGAAAATGAATACATCATGTGGCGATGGTGGTTGTGAGAATGTAGTGAGGCCAGCAAATGATTATTTTACACCCATAATTGGCTCAGCTAGTCAACAGAAGAGTCATTTTGAGTAAGAGACATTGCATGTTCTTTTAATACAGATATTTTGACACAAAATTCCAATGCTGTAATTTCTGTTTCAGAGGTACTACCAACAAGTAGTTCCAAGCAATCTGGTGGCCCAGCTTTGACAGCAACACGAACTTCCTAAACAATTTGGCATTCATTTATTATTAATATTGTCACAGTATTTTCCTATTGCATGTGTGGTTTTCTTGTAGTCGATTGGAACATCTCTACTTGTAATTACCTTGTCTAGGTTGTCACCATAATGTGTGTGATCATGCCTAGTGTATTTGTAGTTTTCCAGATGTTACAGGGCAGAGACGACAGAGAGGCCGATGCCGCCTACTTCCACACCAAGAAAACAAGCGGCTCTTTTCAGTGCCTTAACATTTTTACTGGTTCGTGCTGTTTAACATGCTGGCACAGGTTTTATTGATGCGTCTGGTGGTAGCTTATGGGTAGATATGCTTGTTGAATCTACATTTTGCTTACACTACTGGCGATGTAGGTGAAATGGCAAGCATATTTCGCTCATGTCTGCCAGTATATAGCCTCTCATAAAACAAGACTCTCGTTGTAACCTCCACGAGGTAACCAGTGGATACTGGTCACTGTAGGGCACCAGGCTGATTAAACGAGGGATCTCGGAGCAGCATGGGGCCCCAGAGGTGAAATGTGCATGACCCATCGGCGTGTGGATATGCTCTGCCTTTTCACCAACCCATGTCCCAACTATGGGCAAATAGCAACCACATAGTGTACAGTTCTGAATAGTCATGTCTAATTTGTAGCTGAATACATACAACTACGACTACTGTGATAGAACTATATTATATGTCAGTCATTACAAAATAAATCACATACAATGTCCTACAAAGTGAATGATACCCAGAAATGTGTTGTTCATCGGCTACAATAATTATATTACCTATACGAGTGTCATGTTGTTGTCATTTTTCCATATGTCGTTGAGGATGTGTATTTGAACAATAAATTAATGTTGGTGTTATTCCACCACATAAATACATGTGTCTGTTGTCTATCCTGTGCCTAAGTAAACATCCTACTTCTACAGTAACATAAGTTCTTATAGAAATTACAAATATTACAAACTATATTTCACCGCTGCTACACCTGTTTACGTGCAATCAATCCTAATAGCTTGAGGTTTTGAAATTCGGCATGAAAATATTGCCCAGAGAAATTGGCTAGCTAAATGAAAGTCCCGCATGTAGAGTCAGTTGACTTTTACGGAAGTATACAATAGTTTGAATACACGCTGAAAGCTGTGAACAGTTGTGACCTGCCATTCCAAGATGAGATGCTTCTCGTTGATGCTCATCACAAGCTATGAGCCAAAACACTACAGCACCGATTTTTCTATTTAAAGGAGTTTCCATCGTGAAATCATCCGGTATAGATTAAACTTTCAAATGTTGGTCATTACATGGCATAGACGTTACCTAAATGTGTTTATTTTGATGTTTTGACAGTGAGAAAACCGTAGCCAAAATATAGAATGAAAACCAAACCATACATTTTGCATTTTCAAGATTCAAATTACTGTATCTTTGGATATATTATGAACATAGGAAACATTGTGGAATTGTTTTTTCTCTCTGGATGTGCTCTATATGAATATGCAACAAAAACAACATATTTATTTTTGCGAAGTGTCTAATTTTTGCATGGTGGGTCATAATTTATGTCTAAAATTTTCCAAACATATTCACGACATAAAAAAATTACATGGTCATAACTATAATCTGTTTCACGTTTTAAGATGGCAACACTGAAGTTGAGTACAATGTCACCGTGATGTCGATGCTGGCACAAAATAATCACAGTGATAGAATAGTCAATAATGACTGTGATCACTATACGGAAGGAAGGAAGGAAGTTAAATAAGCAAATCAGTGGAATGAAAAACCGTCCCAGCAGAAAACTATTACATGCAAACAACTGATTAAGCAATATGTTTATAATATAAACGAATTATATTAATTGGCGTTGGTTCAATCTCGATCGGACCGTTAAGGCGAAAAAAGAAACCCTAGTGTTTATCTACTAACCCAAATTTTTTTAACTGCGTCCATTACACCCACCAAGCATTGCAACGAGGTCCCCGCGATATAAAGACCACTTCAGTCACAAGCAAGTGACAAATGGGCAGGCGCCGTAGCGTGAATTTGTCACGGGATGCGAGGGATTCGTAACGCATATGAACATTATTTCGCGGGGGGATAACAGTATTGACAATATAGGTGGGCATTTTTCTAACAACGTTTCTAACAAATTGGGTGGGGAAATGATATTTAATATTTTTAAAAAACACATTTACCTAGTAAATTTTTGGGACGAGAAGGGAGTATGCAGACTTTTATAATCCTCCGACTTATTAGTTAAATATCTGTCAATATTACGGACTTTAAAATATGTTTTACTTATTGACATGACTGCCGCTTGTGTAATTTATATAACAATAATTGCCATTCATTGGCACTTCTTGTTATGAATGAAAACTTTCTAATATCTCATCTCGCGTGTGGTGTTTATTTTATAATGGTGCCCTCTTAATTGTTGAAGTATTCTCCATCAGTCCATGATGATGAAGAAGTTAGCTGGAGATACATTTTATATGTAAATCACGGAAAATTATTAACAACCATAGTAGGTGGTGCGTAGCCACGTCGGCCCTACGACGTTACTACCGTCGTTAATTTAGAATGTTTTAAAATTTAATACATTAAATACTATCAACCTGCTATGCTAATCCGTATGACTAATTTTAGGTATCGCCCTGGTCGCTCTATGCTGTACACTCTCTATTACGTTGACGTTAACTCGTCGTCTGTTGTATATTATTGTGGCCGTAGTGCATGTACACAATTTCTCTATATAATAAATTACAGTTGCCATTCTCCATCCATCCATCCATGTATTGTATTAAGATCATGTAATGTCATTGCACCCTCGACTGATGCAACTAATTGACTGGAAGAGTTTTGTATCACCCGCAAATTTACAAATAAATTATTATTACAAATACCATCGTCTATGTCGTTTATATTTAAATAGTAAATAAAAATTGGTTGCGATGCATAACTGCTCCCAAGACTGAACTGCATATGACCCCAATCTTTACAACTGACCATGATTTTATTTTGGCATTCCGCCCTTGATCGACCATTTACGACGATTCGATCGTTAATTATACCCTGTTGGATGGCCATTCCGTTACCTAAGGATTTACATCGCCTCATGAGCCACTCTAAAAAAAGTCTGACAGCTTGTTTTTTTGAAATTGCTAATTGGCCGTTTGTTGCCTGTTTACAAACAATATACTGCATTTAACAAAAAACGGTTACGCCCGGCCGGTACCAAGTTGTGTTTACCATGGCGCGATCGTATCTGACGTGGCGTTTTTTGTGACCAGGTTTTTTTATGGAAACAATTCTAATATGTAATATTAATTATTATTTATGTATCCATACATTTCGAAATAATTTTGTTTGTTATTTTTGTCTCGGTCCACATTTTAGCTTGATATATAGGGCGTAACCAGTTAACGTTTGGCTGGTTTTTTTATTTGCACAAAGATCCAATTTACAGAGAATATAACAGTAACCGTTATAAAATAATATCTACATAACAATATTTAATATATATCGGTTTACTAACAACGTTAACTTTAAAAAATAAACAATTTCTAATAGTGGCACATTGGTGAAGAAGTTTGGTATCGAGCTTCACCGTAAAGAAAAGGCCAATTAGCAATTAAAAAAATGGGTAGAATTATGTACCTTATGGGACTATAATCATTATTATAGTGTGTTACGTCGATAAGATAGTTTACCTTGGCATCAGAAATTAACAAAATTGAATTTCCAATATTGAGTATTTTTCAGGGGTATCGGAAATAAATGCATGTTTAAAAATGGAAAGGTTAATTTTTTGGTGTTTTAAGCTATTCTAACAGGAATTAGACACCTTAACTTGCATGTTGCTATATGGAGTTATCCATGTCGTGAAACACCTCGTCGACACGAATCCAATGATGTGTCTAACTTAGATGTGGGATCACAAATGAGGAAATGATACGTGGAAAGTTTAAATTTAGACGAACTGTCAGACTCATTTGCACAGTACGTGTACTTTCATCGCAAGTCGGTGTCTTAGTTATGAGCTAAATATTAATTGAGTTGAACACCAGTGCGTTCAGGATTATACGTTATAAAATTATGTTTATGTACTACGACTACGGGTATTTAATAACTATAGTTATACTGTATAAGGTACAGCCAATGTACCATTAATTTTATTCAAATTTTGTATTAACAATATGAAGCCTAAAACATGCAGTTTAATATGCACTGTATCTGGTTCAAGTAACACTATTATCCAGAGTTTAATATGCACCGTATCTGGTTCAAGTAACACTATTATCCAGAGCATTGCGAACACTTGCGAACAACACAAAACGGGCCCATTTCAAAATAGACTAATTTTAACGAATGCAGCCGCCAACATGAAGGAAATCACCAACAGACAGGAAACGGGAATCCGGAAGGAAGTTCGTGAACCGGAAGAAAGTTACCGGTATTCATACGCGGTGCGCGCGCAATGTGAACACAATTTTCAAGTATCAGTTTCTTGCCTACGAACCATCGCGAAGAACTGTGCACATGAAGACATCACACCAGACGAGATCATCCACGATCGGCTTGTGTTGGGTTTGCGTGACGACAAGATGCGTGAGCGGCTGTTGCGCATGAAAGACCTTACCCTGGAGAAAGCCATCGACATCTGCAAGGCAGCCGAGCAAACGAGTGCTCAGCTGCAGGTTATGCACGGTGCCACGCAGGATGTCAGCTTCGTCAGGAAACGGCAGACGCGACAAGCAGCCAGCACACCACACAACCGCACACAACAAAGGTTCACCACACCGAAGCCAAGAGCACCAACGGAGCAGCATCAACAAGACTGCAAGTACTGTGGACGCCGCCATGCTAAAAGAGAGTGCCCCGCATACGGCCAAACGTGCCGTAAGTGCGGAAAGAAGAACCATTTCCAGCTCAAGTGCAGGGCGACGGCGTCAACCGTCCGCACGACAAAGGAAATCTTCTTCGTCGATCTTGTTGAAGACAAAGCGTCGAAGGCAGTCATCACAGTGGAAGTTGGATCTCCGAGACGAAGTAGCCGGGTTCTGTTCCAAATGGACACTGGAGCAGAATGCAACGTGCTTCCACGAGAGGCGTACTGCAGAGCGACAAGGGACCGCCAAATGAAGAAGCTGCAACACTGTACCCACAAGTACATCAGGACGTACACTGGAGAAAAGTACCAGATACTTGGTTGGGTGACACTTCCGGTATGGCGACAAGGCAAACAAAGCAATTTGACCTTCAACATCACGAACGATGACTTTATGCCACTGTTGTCATTGAAGACCTGCACAGAGATGGGTTTCGTGACGATCAACGACAGCGACAGAAACGTGCACGCAGTGAGCGACACGTCAGAAACGCGCGTGTCGTCAGGCTACAGTGACAGTCCACATCCAGCCCCACGATCATCGCTGAGGAAAGCGGTGCGAGCAGCAGTGAAAGAAAAAAACGATCTACTCACAGAGTTTAAAGATGTCTTTGAAGGTCTGGGCGAGCTGCCTGGCGAATACCACATCGTCACAGACGAGAGTTTTGCACCCGTGATACACCCAACTCGTCGTGTGCCAGTGCCGTTGAGAGCGAGAATCAAGGAGAAACTTGATGAGATGGTGCAGCGAGAAATCATCAAGCCAGTCACCGAGCCTACAGCTTGGGTGTCGAGCATACTTGTTGTCGTCAAGCCCGATAAGTTGAGGATCTGTATCGACTTAAACGGAGCGATCTGTCGCGAACACTACCAGATGCCGACGATCGAGGAAGTCGCGACACGTCTGACTGATGCAAAGAAGTTCAGCGTATTCGATGCCAAGGAGGGATTCTGGCAGAAGCGTCTGGACGAGGAGTCGAGCTTCAAAACGACTTTCAACTCGCCCTTTGGAAGATTTCGTTGGACACGCATGCCTTTCGGAATAAGCTAAGCGCCGGAAGTCTGGCAGAGAACGATGCACGAATTCGTTGAAGACCTTGACGGAATAGAGGTCATCGCAGACGATTTTCTAATAGCGGGATTCGGCAAGACGGAGCAAGAGGTAAATCAGAGTCTAGAAGACAGTGAGCGCGCATTCTTCGAGAAGTGCCGAGCATGGAAGCTGAAGCTGAACCGCAGCAAAGTGAAGCGAGGACAAGCAAGCGTCCCCTTCATGGGTCACATACTGACGCCGGACGGCCTGAAACCCGATCCAACGAAGATTTCGGCAATCAGAGAGATGCCGGAGCCAGGCGATGTGACCGCTCTGAAGAGATTTCTAGGTATGGTGAACTACTTGTCTAAGTACCTGCCACGACTCTCGGAGATGACTGAACCTCTGAGGAGACTTGATGACAAAGACGCAGAGTTCAACTGGACAAACTCGCACACAGCAGCGATTGATGCCATTAAGCAGCTTGTCACCAAAGCACCAGTATTGCGCTACTATGACGTCAAGCAACCGGTCACGATCCAGTGTGATTCGAGCGAACGTGGTCTGGGAGCCGTGTTACTGCAGAACGGACAGCCAGTCTCGTACGCTTCGCGGGCTCTGACCGACACAGAGACACGTTATGCCCAAATAGAGAAATAACTTTTAGCATTCGTGTGGTCGTGTGGCAAGTTCGATCAGTACATCTGTGGGCGAGACGTGGTCACCATTGAATCAGATCACGAACCGCTGAAGACAGTATTCAAGAAAGAGATTCACAAGTCACCGAAGAGGCTACAGCGCATGTGTCTCGCTCTACAGAAGTACAACCTAGATGTACAGTACAAGCGAGGTCCACTAATGTATATCGCCGACATGCCCAGCCGCGCCTACAGAGACACAACAGAGGGCGGCCAGCATGAGAACTGTGAGATTCGCGCACTAGAATCAGTGAGCCACGAGAACATCTCGGTAACCAAGACGAAACGAGACGAGTTCAGGGAGAAAGTGGCCGCAGACGAAGAAACTCAGGCGCTGATCAAGATCATACGACAGGGATGGCCTGCGAGAAGAGAATGTCCGCAAGCAGCATCGCCATATCATGACGAGCGCAGCAGCCTGGTTGAAGCCGAAGGACTAGTGTTTCGAGGCGAGCAGCTGGTCGTTCCGAGGTCACTGAGAAAGGATATGCTGCAGCAGATACACAGCAGCCACATTGGAATGGGAGGATGCGTTCGACGAGCCAGAGAAGTGCTGTACTGGCCGGGGATGAGTGCTGACGTCAGAGACTATGTGTCCAGATGCAGCACTTATCAGACATTCACGCCACAGCAGTGTAGTGAGCCCCTACATCCACACGAACTGCCATCTCGTCCGTGGGAGAAGTTAGGAGGAGATCTGTTCGAGTTCAACGGACAGTCGTTCATCATCATAGTCGATTACTGGTCCAACTACTTCGAGGTAGCGGAGTTACACAAGAAAACGTCACGGTCTGTAATAAACCAGTTAAAAGCGCAATTCGCTCGACATGGAATACCTTCTGTTATGATGACAGACAACGGACCGGAATTCGCAAGTGAAGACTTCAAGGAATTTGTGAATCTATGGAAGATCAAGCACATCACTTCTAGCCCGAGGTTTCCACAATCGAACGGCAAAGCGGAAAACGCGGTGAAGACGTGTAAAGCACTCTTCAAGAAAGCACGAGAAGACTACAAAGACCCACTGCTAGCGCTGCTAGACTGGAGGAACACCCCGAGCGCGTATATCGGAACATCGCCGGTACAACGGCTGATGGGAAGGCGTACAAGGACCCTCCTGCCGACAACTGAGGAGCTATTACGCCCAGCGATACCACCTTCAACAGAAGAGAAGCTGGCCTCACAGAAGGAAGCTCAGACAAAACACTACAACCGAGGCACGAAGAAGCTCACGGAGCTACACGCTGGTGACAACATCCGAATGAGGTTACCAGGTGATCGACGATGGTCACTGGGGCTTTGTCGCCGTGTGTTGGGACACAGATCCTACGAGGTTGAGGTGAACGGCGCGCGCTACCGTCGCAACCGTCGTCAACTGCGGTCGACAGCTGAACTGCCAAACATGGACACGGCTATTGATGACATCGAGTCGACGCATCAGGACGAGCCACTTCAGCGAAACCAGACGACCGAACCAACTGACGTGCACTGCGGTCCGGAGTCATACAGCACGCTGCCACGACCCGTGCCGGCACCACGACGTCCCAGGGACACCCAACCAACCCACTCCACCTATACCGATGCTACGAAGATCTACCCGAGATAGAGTTAACCCCAAGTGGCAAGTAGACTACGAACTGTAGGTATTATACATTTTATACCATTTATCACATTTTACGGACTGAAGCAAGTATAGCAAGTATTCACAGTATACTTCAAGGACACTTAATTAATGACTAGTACATGCGTACATTGTTGAGAAAGGAGATGTGGCGATATGTCATTTAAATTTAGTATAATCGCTAGGTAGCGCTACTGTATTTCTATGTTCCCACTAACTTGGCATAGTTTAGACAGGTGACACCTCACGTGATTTCAGGAGTCCTTGACCGAGCCTCGTGTAGCGGATCTGCATGGAGATGTTCAAATAAACCAGTCGTCTTTATAAAACACGCGTCCGAAATTACTTTACATATATAACAACAAAACGATACAGTCCTTGTTAGAGACAACAGCACGAGGGTTGTTCAAATAGGGAAAGCGGAATATAAAGAATGGGAAATATTATACCAAGTAACACCACAAACTTATGTCTGCATTGTGTACAACATTCTAATTTCTAGTCAACAACAACAAATTATAGATGATGATGATGATATACTTGAACAATCAGTGTTGTTATGCCAGTTGTGTTAAAATCATAACGTTTGTGACAAAATAATATGGACAACATATTGGTATAATTAAATTGTCAATCATAAAATAAATACACGATTACAGCATGGAGTTGTACCAACTATTCTACTAGAAATGGATCAACGATCAGGCAATACCAGGCAAAACGCATACGTTTTTGTAACTGTTGTGCCAAGACTTGTTTCAAAAATGTCATTGTTATGGTTCCAATGCTAGTACACCCGTCACTTACCGTTTCGTTAAAGCAAAAATATTTGGTTAATCAGCTATTCTATATATGCTGGTGGGACAGTTAAGAACATGATATGTTAACTGGGTTATGGTTAAGTCAGAACCAACATTATAAATAAACAGATGTTGTTAAATATGTTTGACCATGTGTTTGTTGTCAATGTAGATATGAAGTATTCTCAATAAAGCGATGAAATTAATATAAATACGTTATTAGCTATTCGGTACCCAATTATACAAAATATAAGCGATACCTACGAAACACACTTTCTAAGTCCACATTCACCATATTATTAATGATCCCACAAAATCAATTCGATACCATTGCAAAGCTATCATTTTCTATTTTGTCATAAATAGCAACATTATTTTTTACGCACAACATAAGTAAACTAATAACATATGACATAATGTGATGTTCGACGTGAAAGGAGTACAAGCAGATATGATCAACTTAAACAACAAGAAAACTATTCAACCGTGCGTAAAAAGCTGTTGAATTTACATTACACATGACGATTTATGTATTATATGTACCAGAAAGCCATAAAATATATGCAAATAATATATATAATAAATATAATATTATAGAGATACCAGATGTTGCAAGACGGACATGTGTTTCGCGTGGTATCACACGAATTCAAGCTTGGATTGCTGAAACGCCCTGCTGCTGGACCTATCCAAATTTCACTTAGCACGTCTCCAGAAGATAGACAATAGGGCAGGTCATTATGATTGAAGCATTATTCCCAAGCACAGCTGCCTCAGCTAACTGATCAACCACTGCTGGGTAGAAAGGTTATCACTCCTGCAATAACGTCTTCTGTCCCAAAACCAGCGATTTCTAGGGACAAGAGAAGACCTACCAAGTCGAAAATCATAACCTTCAATCCTTATAAAAAAAACTGTAATGAAAAAAAAATTAAACGCACAAAAGTAGGCCTAACCAAACAGTTGAAAAGATAAACACAAAACAACAGATTCGGTTATGATAGGACAAAAAACAAAAAACGGCAGCTTTTATCTGCCAGCCAAAACAACAAAAACAGTCAAAGTGACAATGAGTATTGGTACGGTGTACTATACTAGCCACAAAAAGAAACTGTGGAAGAAAGGCACCGAAATATAATGCAATGGATTGATTTTGCTCAATGTCGATTAACATGACACAGGGACGTGTAGACTATACCACAACATGACTTTCATTGGAAAGTTATATAATGCAAGGTCAGGCAACGCCATTGTGTGAAAACAAAGAAAATGCTCCTGTAGGGTCTTACGTAACAGGCATGGCTACACAAAGCAGACGTTTGGAGACCTGCTGGTACACCCAACTGGAAAAGCACACAAAGCACAAGCCTGACATTCCACGAAGGTTCCATCCCCACCTTATTTCACCAACGAGGCGCCGATGCACTGCAGTGATCAACGCAGATGGAGGACACACCCGTTATTAATCTTGTGACGTTCAAGTCTGCCACTGAAACTTTGACGCTAAAGACTAGGCATAAACATTAAAGCCATCGTGTTATTGTCACGTGAAAATAATGGCATACATGTTACACCTAGATCACACTTTTGTGTGGGCAGATTAAACCACTTTTTTTTAACAATGTAATGACATTTGTATCATGCACAGTTTTTTTTGTGGCTAGTATATTTGACGAAGAGCGAAAAGAAACCATGGTGAAATGTGTACTCTGTGGGACTTGGATACACCTGAGTTGTGCTGGAGGTCAGTCCCATAACTATCGATGTGACAGGTGTCGGTAAAAGATCGAGTTGGTAATTTGGTGGTCAGGGACCATCAATTACTGACTGGTATCTTTTTGCCATTATTAGACACTCTACTGGCCATTCATCTATTCATGATAGCATATTATTGTTTGTTCTCAGTTCAAAATTAAATTAAGTCGAATCTATTTGGCGTTTGGTCGTTACGTGTAATTTTTATGCTCACTGAGACGCCGTAGTTTTCGTGATTTATGCATTAAGCCACTAGTTCCTTTTTTATAAGTATAAAGTGTGTGTGTTGAACCTTGGGTTCTATTTGGCGTTTGGTCGTCACATGTCATTTTTATGTTCACTGGGACGCCGAAGTTTTCATGATTTATGCATTAAGCCACTACGTTTTTATAAGTATGAAGTGTGCGTCGAAACCTTCAAATCAAATCAAATCAAATCAAATTTATTGTAACTCATTACAATACAATACATACAATACAAATCAAATTAAGACAAATCATATATAATAACATAATGAGCACCTTGTTTCTTTCAAAGCATCAATAACTGACTGAAGACCTGTAATGAACCAGAAGCACATATATCGGACTACCTGGTCCAATATCAGGACCACTGCAGTCCAATATCAGGACCACTACAGTCCAATATCAGGACCACTGCAGTCCAATATCAGGACCACTGCAGTCCAATATCAGGATCTCTGTAGTCCAATATATGTTACATGTTACTCAAATTGAACCAATTAAGAAAAACACTTTTTTTGCATTTAAAAACAAAAATAACAAATTCATTGACTCTATTTCCAGCTTGCACTGAAAGCTTGTAGTAATTCGTGGCCTGACCTTTAATAGTCCTCGCGTAAAGGAATGGGGACAGAGGGCTCCGAAGTTAGGGGGTTCAATATCGGTACACTTCCCCTAATAATAATAACAACAATAATAATAACGTGACAAGGCGCTGATGGCGCCTACTCCATTATTAGAGCAAGTGGTTTAGCTGCAGAGCCCCTACGAGATTGAGCGCATCGGCTCTGTCAATCCACAACAAAGATTTACCAGTTTTTATGTATGGGATATTTTACTTCCTTTTTATAAACCAGGGCGACCGACTTTCAAAATACACAGATACAGTGGGTATATCGACATTGCCAACGTTTCGAACCGGCAGGAAGTGGATTCGAACGCTGATGCTCTCGGGAACATCAACATAAACATGATTGGCACGTAGCTCTGCTCAGGGTTACCAAGGGAAACTTTCGCTGTCCATCTCCCGTTTTGGTGAATTGCAGATCAGATTCAAAAGATTGAGCTGTAAACCGTCGCAGATAGTCTTACAAAAACAATTGCTACCATCGACCGCAACAAAATACACAGGATTTTGTAAACACAGTGATTAATTTGACTACAGGGTATTTAAATGTGAGTTTTCTGTACTCCGTTAGTGTTTGCTTTGATATATTAGGTGTGAAGGAACGACCGGTCGAGTAAATGCCAGACGGCAACAAAACGTCGTCAGCACAGTGAATCATACTTATTTTTAAGAGGTGATTTGTACTCCTTTACATAGTTTTCTTTGGTGGAGCAGGCACGAACCACTGGAGCGGCACGACCAGTAGCACAAGTGAGAGGCGGCGTCAGCGCGAAACAGCCGTATTGGTGAGAAAAAAAAGGCAGAAAACGCAAGATTTTAGAGGCGACGTTCACAACTTCCAACGAAACTTATGTCAACTGGTCCGTCTAGCTGTTTGCCAGTAGATTTTCACGATCAATGAAACGGCTTGGTTTAGTCATTGACAATAACATTTTCACATTTGGCACACACCCTTTCATATTTCCTAGTGACTGCGCTGGAAGAATTTTTGTTTCTGCCTATCAGCTTTACATATTGTTGTACTTGCTATATGGATATATATATAATTGTAGTTATTATTGCAACTAGTTCTGATATATCAGAATTCTATAAATGTTTGCTTTTATTTATTTTGCACTAATCATAAAATTGTTAATATGACTATGTGAACTACGGTATTATTGTTTTATTATTTTTTTCCTTATAATATGTGCAGGCATTTGGGATATGTGCTATATACACACATTCATCTGATAATTTACGTAATGTGATTAACGAAAACTATATATTTAGGGGATACATTAACTACAAGTTTTTTTTGCAAACTTCTTGTGTATTCCTTTCAAACCAAATTACATACATACCTATATATGTCACAACAAAATCATATTGAGGCGATTGCAGACTATACTGTTTGTTTGAATTAAACATATTGAATTGAATATTCATTCTGTATAAATGTGACTTCGTGCGCAGTGGTGTAAGGCTACTGCAGCAACCGCTTGAACGTCCTGTCGACGAAAATGAGCAGAATGGGGTCTTTTTTCGGAACTATCACGTTTTTGATAATTTATTGCTATATACCTATAATGTGATATTGTTCTTCTGCTTCCGCGGCGCACTAGGGATTGTCTTATGTCATATCTACGTGCAGGGGCACACCGTTTGAGACAGACTGGTTTAATGCATTAATACACACACCTCAGGGATATTCGAATAACATCAACAATTCAGTGTTGTTTACCAATATTGAATATTGTTTTCTTGGGGGTGCTGTTGAAGATTTTTCGCCGCCGCGCCGCCGGAACTGCTGTCGACTGATGACATTAGAAGACGGAAGTGCTGTTGAACATTTGTTTGAAAGTGAGAAGACTGTCTAAAGATTTTGCAGAGCTTAAAGGGAATAAAAACATATATTGCTTGAATTCATATTAAATTAGATCCTACTATATATTTCCATGTCCACCAAGCCAAAAAAATCCAAAAAATGAAAGAATTAAAAATTCCACATGTTATGCTGTACATCCGGACATTTTCGAATATGCATATTTTTGGCGCGCTTTTTGGGATGCTGAGATGTGACGTCAGACATGACTCTGCCGATACAGCGACCGCTTGTTTACATTCATTCTCAGCAATATGACAGCAGAGGTAGCTGTGTAATGAGAATATCATCATGGTTCATTGTGCGGCATTCGGTTGTAATTCAAACTCTTCTAAACACAGAGCAACACACCATTTTTTTTAGTTCCATACGGATCCAGTTTTATTGAAGAAATGGATCGCATAAATCAAGCGAGCTAACTTCACGCCGACGAAACACAGCCGGCTTTGCTCCGCTCATTTTTAGAAAAACTGTTTTGATCGCAATCTGGAGATGTTGGCAACCTTTGGATATCCTGGTGCTCGAATATCGTTGAAAAGCGATGCAGTCCCAACAATATTCCCGGCAGTAGAAGCTGTATTGATGCCGTCAATCCGCAGTAGACAGGCGTCGGCACGGGCAGGATCGACGGCCGCTTTGCCCGAGTCGAAGGCAAGCGGGTCTCGCAAGCGTAGTTCCAGTGCCGCAGTCGCCGCTGCAGGCTCCGCTGCCGCTGTATCTGTATCTGTATTTTGACTGGCAAAATGTCCTATGGACACATCACGCCAGTGCGCATGGTGGCTCTTATGGATTAATTTTTTACATGTTGGGCTAGGCTAATCTGGAATGAATTCAGTGACGTACTTGATACAATGCTTGGAGGTAGAGAATTCCACTCTTTTATTGTGACTGGGAAAAAGCTGTTTCCAAATATGTTTGTCGAGTGCCTGATTTGTACTAACTGTTTATTATGTTTACGTGAGCATCTGGTGTTGCGTTTGGTGTATTGATCTAGTGGGATATCTATGAGGTTATGTTCCATTTTATATAATATGCTAAGTCTTTGGGTTTTTCTTCGTGATTGGAGGGTGTCCCACTGGAGATCTTTAAGGAGTTGTGTTACCGTTCCAGGCTCTCTAGAATAGTTGTTCTTACAAAATCTGGCGGCTTGTCTCTGGGTTCTTTCTATGAGTTTGATATTTCTTAGGCAATGTGGATCCCATGATGCTGACGCATATTCAAGTATGGGGCGGACAAGGGTTGTGTAGGCTATGGACTTGATTTGGGTTGGGCATTTATTTAAATTTCTTCTAATCATTCCCAATGTCTGTTGTGCTTTTTTTGTGACCGAGTTGCTTTGTATTGTCCAATTTAATGTATTTGATATATGTATGCCAAGATAACAGTGTGATTCAACAGATTTAAGTTGTTGTCCGCAGAATGTGTAGAGATTTGGTGTCGGTTTTCTTGAGGCTATTGTCATTGTATAACATTTAGTGGGGTTGAATTTCATAAGCCACGTGTGTTGCCATTTCTCAAGTTTGAGCAGATCGTTTTGGAGGACAGATGTGTCTTGGTCAGTTTTAATCGGTGAATATAACAGGCAGTCGTCTGCAAAAAGGCGAACAGTTGAGGAAAGATTGTCTGGCAGGTCATTTATGTAAAGTAGGAAAAGTAGGGGCCCCAGTACTGTGCCCTGTGGTACCCCAGAAATGACTTGAGTTGATGTTGACTTAGATCCATTTATAACGACCTGTTGAGTTCTTCCTGTAAGGAAGCTATTTATCCATGATGATATTGGGCCTGTGATGCCATAGTGTTTGAGTTTGTGGATTAATCTTTTATGTGGAACTTTATCGAATGCTTTGGTGAAGTCAAGGATGGCCATGTCTACAGATTTCTTCTCATCAAGTGATTTGCTTATGTCATGGATTGTTTGAATTAATTGTGTTTCAGTTGATCTTTTGGCACGGAAGCCATGTTGGTGGTCAGTTAGAATGTGGTGCTGTTCAAGATGTTTCATAATGTGACTATGTATGATGTGTTCAAGAAGTTTAGAAACCACAGGTGTTAAGGATATTGGTCTGTAGTTAGATGTTTCTGCTCTACTTCCTTTCTTAAAAATTGCTGTTACATTGGCTTCTTTCCAGGTATTGGGGACTTGTCCAGAGTCAACAGATGATTGGAAAATGTCATGTATTACTGGTGCTAGATGAGAGGCATATCTGTTTAAGAACCATGGTGGAATGCCATCTGGTCCTTGCGATTTAGAAATGTTAATTTTGGAAAGTTGATCAAGTACTCCTTTAAGTGTAATTGTTAGTTTGGGGATTTCTCCATGTGGACTTCTGGCCATATCTGGTAGGGTGGAATTTCCTTCGTGTGTGAAGACACTTTGGAACTGATTGTTTAAGGCTTCTGCTTTATGTTTGTCGTCGCTAATGATGTTACCAGCAATGTTAAGGTCCCCAATACCCTGGTTATCCTGTCTAAGTTTAGAAATGAAGCTCCAAAATGATTTAGGTTTCTCTGTTATTGTTGTTGTCAGGAATTGACTTATGTAGGATAGTCTAGCAGAACGAAGGTGTTTATGCATGTTTCTCCTGATGTCACAGAATTCTTTCCAGTCTTCTGGATTTCTAGTTCTTTTTGCTTTGTTATATAGCTGTTTCTTTATTTTGCACATTTTCTTTAAATCTTTATTGAACCAGGGAAGATTGTGTCTTGAAGTAGTAAGTCGGTGCGGTACATATTGGTTCATAATGTTGATGATTTTCGTGGAAACAAGATTCCACTTGTCATTGACAGTCATGTTTTGGTTTTGAGAGAAGTATTCATGTGTAAAGTTTTCAAGAGATTTCTGGATGTTAATATTGTCGGCTTTATTTCTAATGAAGACTTTACGTTTTGGACGATGTTTGCGTTTGGGCGAAATGTTTACATCAATAATGACTGTGCTATGGTCTGCTATTCCGTCTACTACATTTATCTTCTTTATTAACCCAGGTCTATTGGTGAAGACAAGATCTAAAATATTGTTGGCATTTCCCTGTCTGTGCGTGGGTTCCTTGACATGTTGGATCAGACCATGTTCCTCTGTAAGAGAGAGTAATTTATTGGCAGCAGCTGTACTGTATCCATTGTTAGTTGTGACTTGGTGAATTTCCCAATTGATGTTAGGGAGGTTGAAATCGCCAGTAATGATGACATTATGTGTGTTGATCTTGTTACCTAATTTAGAAAGGGCTAGGTCTAGTTCTTCGATTTGAGTTCCATGAGAGTCATTTGGGGGACGATAGAGGGTACACATGATTATTGGTTTCATTCCTGTTATCTGGGTTTCAGTCCAAATGCTCTCACTGTTAGTGTCTAGGTCTGGTAGGTGGCTTGTTATGAGGTCATCTTTTGATATTTGAAATACCCCCCCTCCAGTAGTGTCTGTTTCTCTGTCCTTTCTAAAGACGTTAAAGTTGCTTGGGAATATTTCTCCATTTTTTATTGAGGGATCTAACCATGATTCAGTGCCACAGATGATGTCTGGGTTATGCAGATTGTTTAGTGCTTCGATGTCTGAGGCTTTCTTTTTAACGCTTTGGCAGTTTATGAGGATGCATCTGAAGTTTGGTCTCTTTTTTGGTCTATATGCTTTCTTGCTATTAGTTGTATTGTTGTTGGTGGTTTCGTTTAGGTTATGACAGTTACTGTCCAGTGGATAAAAGGGATTTGCCGTTGGGATTTCTGTATCTCTGAAGAAAGAATTTGTGAAGTTGAAGTTGTTGCATTCGGGGCAGGCCCACGAACATGAGGAATTTATTAATCGTTTGTATTCATTGTCATCTATTGCACAGCATTGTGAGTGGATCCAGTTTAGGCAGTGGTCGCACTGAATTGCTTTATGGTCATTTAGGACATCTCCATGGCAAATGCCACACGGTGCTGAGCAATTTGAACAGTGCCATGGTACATTTTGGTTTCTGTAAGTGTTGTTAAATTCTTGTCTGGATATCCTGGCGCATTTGATGTGTGTGGATTTATTACAATCATTACAAGTTAGGATGAGTGCATTAGACCTTAGTGATTTCTTACATGAGTGACATTTAGAGGGGCCTGGATTTAGTTGAACATCTCCTGAGAGCATGATGCATAGAAGAATGGAGAATTTTGTTGTTGTCCTGGGTTTATACGGTAGAGGAGTGATCAGTAATCCAGTGGAGGTGCTGGATTTGAGACATTTCAATTGGGCTATGGTTTTCCATATGGGACTATAAATGTAGTAGGACGTGACAGAATGGATGTCTTGTCTAGCTTTGGCGTTGACATAGTAGCCGGCTCCGCAACTACACCCATGGCTTCTTCGGGGTACCAGGTTCCTTCTACGAGTGGTGAATTTACGAGGTCTGCTTACCGAAAGCGGCAACGAATCAAGGTAATTCTTACATGTTATTTCTACTACTATTATTATTCTGTAGGTCTAGTATAAGGCCTGGACTGGACGGTCTCGTGTGTGTCAAAATAAGTTATTCAACTTATTGTCATTGTATCCCATTGGTTCCAATCATATCACGGAACTCTTCCTAAGTATCTTATAGTCTAAATGTTGTAGTTATGCACCATACTACTATAATAAATCTACATATATTCAGTTTTGTGGAAAATTTGATAGTGTAATCAAATCGATTCAGGTGACTGTTTTTATCATTATCATGGTTACAGGAATGTAAGGCAATAAAACAAAAACGTCAACAAATTAATTGATGCTAGTCTGTTAGTTATGCATTTGATTAATCTATTTCCTTTTACATGCAAATAAGAAATAATGATTTTTATTATACTCGTTGCCGAGTCAGGTTAGTCTGTTATCATAAGTTTTTGTTAAACCGTAAGAAGCAATACTTGGATGTAGAACATTGCAATGTGAATTTGCAGATGGAAGAATAATTATATTTTCAAATGTATTTAACGTTGAATTTGCATAAATTACTTATTATTTTTCATACATAACATTGCAATGCACAGACCTCTGCTTGTGTAGCACCCAGTGTAAGAATGACGATGATTCACACTTTGAAAATCGTGTATCCGGCGACTATAGTGATGACTAATGTGCAGTTTACCGGATCACAATATTATAACAAACCAGACATATGTGAAATACACGCAACTGTGTAGTGATGCATCTATAATGGTTATAAGATGTTAATAAATGAAAATACAGGCACATACTTGTTTCCAATGTACACACGTGTTTATACGCTATGCTACATGTATATTATTCAGTCACAACATGTATAATTGCCATAAACTAGTAATTTCATTATGTTTAGGTGACTGTAATTGATCCTATTGGATTCCTTACCCCTCAATATGTAGGTTTAGCCACAAAAATCAAAAGGCTGGGTGGTTTAGCAGCCGAGATATTGAGAAATACAGGTTTTCAGTGTCCACCATTTTAAGAATCCAAGATGGCCGCCATGTATAGCTTTAACAAATGTAAACATTGGTTTTCAGGTTCACTACGTCATAACGTTTCCAAAAATGTATAGGTTTGCAAATCTAAAAAAAAATTAACGAACGTCCTACGGTTTTATTTTGCGCAAAATTTCGTTCGCGGCGGCGCCATGCACAAAGCGTATATTCAGTGCAATTAGTACTAATTACCCATCCACTGTACTTCGAACACACGCGCGCACACACACACGCAGGATTATTACAACTGAATGGAATTTGTTGCCAAAAAAACAAATGCAACTGTAGGGAGTGATTTTGCAGTAGTGCCATCTAGCAACCATTTTGGAAGGTACATTAATTGGGACACGTCCATAATATGACAATTTACTAATGTGCCCTGCTTCAGAAACAACACAAATAACTTTAATAAGCAGCAGATGTGTTTTACTGATATAAAATACAAGCAACAGTCATGTAATCGTGTTATATACTATAGAGGCATGTTATGTGCGATACTCACTCCGGCTCCTTTCATTTCAACACTGCCTTCACAATATAAACCTTATCACAATCTGAATGTGATCATGTTGAATATATACATCACACATGTTAAAACACTCCACAACGACAGATTTCAAAACAGAGTAGCATTGTCGCTTTTATGTATAAAAAGTGCATTGAAATAGCTAAATATTAATGTTGATCGGAAGCCAGTTAGGCAGTCTTGAGTTAATTGAAACAGTAATAACTTTGACTTATTACGGAACTATATACAGCTGTATATTACCTACACAATCTTAGGTTTATATCATCAATTCCAAGACGTAATTTTGTTTGTACAATTCACCAGGTATTCAACGGAATCATACACAGGGCACATGGTGAATAGTAACTAGATATTAATCGAGAAAGAAGCCAATGATATTGTGATTATTTTGCTGTGGTACTCTTATGACATCGTCTTAGTGTTTTGTTTAGTTCATGACGGCAGACGTAGCCATTCTGTTGAGTCCACAGACGCCACTGCCCCGATACACAAGGTAGTAACCCTGGAAACAAGAACACACTCAGAAACAGTGGGTATTGCTACATTATAATTGTGATGGTAACAGTGAAAGGGATATTAAGTTGCACAGGCCCGGACACGGGACCAAAAATAACTGTCAAAATAATATTCCGTAAATTTTGCGACTTAATAGCCACTTTGCTGTCACAGTCAATATCTGTATTTCTAATATAAAATTCTGTATAAATACATATTCTGTTTTTTATTGGTTAATAAAAACAAAATAAAATAAAGATTAAATAACAGTTTTTTATGCAATAAACCAAAACGATTGGTGCCATCTACCAGGCTACTAAATATACCCACATCAAACAGAATCCGCCATATTTTGTTGGAAATCTACGTAGCCTCCAAAGTATTAGCTCTTTGATAGCTATAAGTTTTCCATTCAAATTTATACTTATATGATGAATACATAACAATTCATGCTTTATTATGATCTTTCACGTTTCAAGAAAAACCACATTAATAAAGTAACTTCTTTTGCGCCTAAATCCTTGGAATCCAAGCTCAGGGGTGCATTAAAGGGATATGGCAGCATTCCTCCCTAAATTCCATACTGTATACGACAAATCCATTTGATGTGACACGTCTGACATTAGAATCAGACATACTTTGATTACCACAGTTGTACAGTATCATAAGTCTGGAAGTTACCCCTTTTACAGTTCAAAGCCCGGAAATGGGGTGGCAGCTATCTTACCTTCTCTCCCCAGCTTCGTCCCCAGCTGTTCTTTATGATCCAGTAAGGGGTTGTTTTACCTAAAATATAGTAGTTATAATCATTAACCACCATTAAACATAATAGCAATGAATAGGAAACAACATGTTTTACAGTCCAATTGATATTGTATTTTAGACAAGTTTCATGGATGGGTTCTCATTTATTAGATTGTACCGTAACATAACAGCCCCAAGAGACAATTTTAGTATTTCATGTAAAATGCAGATTTCCTTTTTGCAATGAACACATTCCTTGTCACACAAAGAGATGACACACAAGTATGACACAAGTGCTTGTATTTTCTGTTATCACATATTCTATTTTGACCATGTTTTCATTTTACTGCCACCTACTGAATTTATTTTACCCCAATAATGCACTAGCTTTGACCAGGTTTTACATACAATTCCGCCCATGAAACACGTGAACATCTACAAGTGAGGCAATCTTCATGTTTTTTTAGTTTTACCAATTTATAATTTATTTCAATAGGTACAGTTCTTTATTGTGCTGTTATCATTAAATATTTATTTATTCATGAAGCAGAGGACTGTTTCAAACATTGTGTATTACAAACGTGATTGATAAAAAGAGGTTATATGGTGCAGTATCCAGTTCCAAGCAATGTTACACTTCACCCACTGGTAAACCTGTTTAAGCAATATTTCAACTTCTCTGGGAAGAATACAGTCATGTTGCAAATACTGGACACATACTATTAAATTTTGTTCTCAAATATCCATGCTTGTATGTCACCGGTGGCAAGAAAGAGATACTTACGAACACCGTAGCCAACAATGAGAACTCCGTGATCGAGAGAGCTGGGATTACAGAAAAACTTCCATGGATGAGAGATGCCCCCAAAGTAGAACTACAACATACAAAAGCATTGAACATATAATTTGGTAAATTATCATATGCATTAAAAACTGTGATTTAATGTATTTTTCAGAAGATTTCAGATGAATGTAGAATGAAACCTCATCGCAACGATCACCCTTACATTACGACCACTTCTTTTTAGACCACAAGGATTGTTGGTTTATATCCAACTTTGCTGGACGCACCATGAAAGCAGTTAAACTTGTGTTAGTTGCAGCTCCAAAATTGCTTGTTTTGCAGAAGATCTAAGAATATATAGTCATTGGACTCTAGTTTTAAGCATCATAAAGTGCTTTTTATTGAGAAAACTACATTATTCTTAATATAAAAGCCAAGCATCACCCCAGACATAGCACAGATCACAGAATGGGTGATAAAAAGAAAAAATGAACACTGATCCTGAAGGTAGGCAAAATTTTAATACAGTCCTGAAAGTCTGCTAGGGGTTCCGTGTAGTTTGACAAACACCCACTTGGGGGTCATTCGTATTCGCACAAGTATCCAACCAGGTGGAAGAATGACTGCGTAAATACGATTCACGAGGTGACTTCATCAAGTGCGATGTGCTAGTGGCAATGCCGTAACTTGCATAAAGAAAATTTTTATGATTCTGGTATGGATTCAAGGATCACCACACAAACGAACTTTGTTGAAATGACAGTGGCCAACCCTGAGCCACACTTCAAGCAAACTATCCGAAGCAGGGAAATGAGGGGTTGATGCCAAAGGTGGGGATGCATATTATACATGGTAATATAGGAATTCTGTGAGAATTTTGCAAAAGTCAGGGTGCGTATTATACATGGGGGCATATTATACACGGAAACTTATGGTAGTCTTTTCCTTCACTTTTTTAATTAATTAATAACCCGGCAAAATGTGTTAAGTAATCCCGTAACATGCAAAATGTTTAAATCATAAACAAAACACATCCAGCTTCAAAATAAGCTCGATTGGCAATATTGCCAATGTGGGCTGAGGTACAATATTCTTTGATGTCAATGAGTTTGTATTTTCCCAAGTTCGACACGACCCACTTAGCAGACTTGTTGTTAGAAATTACTACCCTAGCTGATTCCGAGTAGCAGAACAGATGGACTCGCTATAACAAATACCATATTTGTCAAGAAACATTGCTCGACTAGAATACTGGCCCAATGCATTCCATCAAAGTTTTAGTCATCAGCAACTTGCAAAACATTTGTGATGGGAAGATATGGTTTGGTGTGTAACGCTCTGTTGCCACATACCTGCATTGCATTTGCATTGATGCCAATTGAGATCGGGCCATTCTTGGCGAGCCAGGCAGCCATGTCTACAAATAAACAGCACGTCACATGACAACTGCAAAGTGTAGCTATAAAACGTAAAACCTAGAGTTTATAAATGATTATGTCAACTCATAGGATGACCTGAAAACATGGTAAAACATACAAATGGTGTTTGGAATTAACCAATCCATCATGTGACCTGATGCCTAGCAAAATATATGTAAATGCATAAAAAAATGGATGCTGAACATGAGGTGTATTCATGCATTCCGTCGTATTCAGTTGAAATTCTGGCCACAAAAGTGTTTCTTTATAACAAAAATGGGCCAAGTGGCCCTGAAGTCCTTTGGACTAATACGTCTATATGTGACCCCAGCCGACCAAATGAGTGATAAGTCTTAGATCCTTGTAAAGGTTTGGTAGGGTGCTTTACACGGTTTCAAAAAATATGACTGCTACAAAAATTGGCAAAGTTATGGAGCATTGAACATGGTAGGGATCAAAAAGTGAAAATGAAGAAAACGGCTGTTGAAGTTTTACATTATATATGCAAATGGATTGCATGGAAATATTACATGCACAACATTCAAATGTGGCACACAGTATGTAATATGTATGTTATGTTGCAATGATACACTGGAAGTACAAATGTGCTGCTACAAAGACTTATCAAGTTATGCCAGATTATGTCTTCTTGTGTAAAAGTAAGAGGACAGATTATCTGAGAGCAAAAGGTAGACTCACTGTTTGACACAGTTTAAAACCTACAGGCAAGTAGGTTAGCTCAATGCACCAACTAAGACAATACACAACACTGTGATTGGCAGTGTCCAGAGTGAGGCCTAAGCAGTGTCATCATTGCTGAATAGATCAATTAAACCTGCCAAGTGGGTGACATTCTGCACAAGTGTTCATTAATCCTTAGTGATTGTTCAGAACACCAGACTGACCACATACCTAAACAAAGCGAATGCAATAGGTGAAGAACAGGCAGTGTTCAAATAGGGGTATTGGTTGAACTGTATTTGTCTCAACGCAAAAGGCTTTATTGTGCCTTCAGCAATTATAAGCATTAGATTTAGTAGACCGGTCCTCCCTGTGGTCTAAGATAATTTCATGTGGTATTAATGGTATTGTGTTGTAAATTGTATACATGTACAAAAATGCTAAATCATGTATAAATGAGGGCCAGGCTGTGTCAGCCTTCTTCTCATGTGTAGAGGTATGGCAAGGAGAAAACTTGTGTCCTTTGTTATTTGCTATGTACCTGAATAATTTTGAACACTGTTAGTCAGAATTATAACGGATTTGACATGGCAGCTGGTTAAATTTACAACAACCTTAGTGATGATGATGTAGAAAATGTATGTTCTACTATATGCTGATGACACTAGAATGATTCAATCAAATACAGATTTCTTGTATATAGTGGCAGCACCCTAAGATACATCTATGCAAAATTAGAAAAAAAGTAGCTGAACAGTTTTTGAAAAAATAGGCCAAATGTTACATTTTTACCAGTTTTGGGGTCCTTGGAGGCCCTAGGGAGCCCTTAAAATGATTCAATCAAATACAGATTTCTCGTGCATAGTGGCAGTGCCCCAATATGTCTATGCAAAATTAGAGAAAAAAGGTAAAACATTTAAAGTGACAACAGTATGCGGGAATTTTATGTTATGTGGATCATCAATTTTACAAAGTTGAAAGTACTGCAGCCAGCCAACTTTTCACCTCAGGGGACTGTTTCACTATCATGCCGAGCTCAAAAGGAAATTCCATCATTAAAAAAATCTGTTCTTAAAAAATCAGGTTCATAAGGATGTTAGTAAAACAGTCCCCAGGTGTAGATTGCTATACAACTATAATTATCTTTTTAGAATGTTGTAATATTACACATTAACTCCTGATAAGACGAAGCTCACCGTTCTCGTTACTAGAGATGTTGAGGCCACCAGTGATGTCAATCTTTGCCTCTGTTCTGTTAAAGGTACACTTGTCATCACGTCCTTCATAGGGATACTCTTTCTCAGTCTCCAGGCCACCTAAACACAAATCGCATAAATTTTGGTTTTTGTACCAGACAAAATTATGATGACATACATGAACATTTTGTGAGATCAGATTTTCTAAACAATTGTATTCTAAACAAGTATTTTTAGTATGTTTCCGGAAAATTTTTAACATTTTCTATTACATTATGATAGTCAGATAACAAGATAACTCGTTTTCACCAAAGTGGTAAACATACTATTTTGCATTTAGTTATTACTTGTTAACTATTTTATTATCAGTAGGATAGTTAATATACTGTAATACTGTGCAATGGTGGCCTGGAAAATAGTGGTCTTTTACACCTCAGTACAGGTATCCATGAACTAATCCAAGTGTATTATCAATTACCATGTATTATCATGTTGAAGGTTAGGGTTATTCATGGTTGATCTGAATAAACGTATCTTTCTCTCACTGCCCATACCTAGTCTGATGATCTCTTTGTACGCGTTACTCGGCAGTCCTCCATTGCAGCCCTGGTCCAACTTGTCACAGTCCACAAGCTCTGTCCACAAGCATACCACAAACCACAATTAGGACCCACCTGCCATAACCAAATAAAAGGTCCTGATGAAAATGGCGATTTGTTGATGTGTGAATTTGTTTCGAGCATTTTTGGGACACGTTGCTTGCAGGTAATGATGAATGTACTACTGCATTAGATCTTTCTCTTGGTAGCAATAAATAGATGATAGTCGCTCTAGTATCCGCACAGTGACTATTTTGTAGAATGTACCAACATTTCAAAATCAGTCACCAGATTTGGAAAGCATTGAGGGTATCAGGTATGGGTGGATTTTTCTGAAAAATGAGCTATGCTGTTTTTGTGGATTAAAGGTTAAAAAGAAAATCTTAAGTTATACAAATCTTGATTCTGCGAGTTATATGTGGTATTTTCTTCAATATGTGATCCATGTTTTGGTTAAACTGAATAGAAGAAATGAAAGAAATTGAGTGTCATCCCGATGACCTTCACTGACCTTGCTCTGACAGAGACACGAGATCCTTGTTCTTGATGGCCCACTGACCCTCCACATTGCCTGTGGTGGAGAACGCCCAGCACGACCCACACGACCCCTGCAATCATGTCATCACTATATGTGACCCGCCACAGCGAACTATGGATATATATATATGTATATATATAAAAAACCAACAATAGCTGTCTAGTTCACATCCTATCCATTTTTTCCTCATCTTTCAATGTCAGTTTCATTCTCCTTGACAGACAATCCATAACTACCAAACTACAAAATGTATGGTTGCCGTGGAGATAGCCCACTTTTTGAAGCGTATTTTTGTCAAAACGTCACATTTAGTAATATACAGAAATCTTCCGAAAGCATACATAAAACCAATCGCGCCTGCAATGAATGTTGCTTTTTGTTCAAGTGTCATGTGTATGTCAGGTGACCCTCACCTGGTTCTTGACGGGGGTAACTGCCCCATTGTCTCTCCAGTCAAACTGTGCCGGTGTAGCCTCATTGGGGATGAGAGCTTGTTTGAGGAAGGGATCATATGATGTGTCCCAGGTGGGGGTGAGGTAATTCTTCCGGAACTCCTCCTCTGGGGGAAGACAGGGACCATTTATTATTTACAGGAGAGCAAAACTGTGGGAAACTATCCCAGAACAACGTAAATCATATAGAATGTTTTAATACTGTTATTTTTAAATTGTTAGGACATATGTAGGTTTTCAGGGCAAAACGCGGTATATCCATTTTCTTCATTTTCAGAAAAAGCAACTTTTGTGCTTCATCCTCAGTTTAAATAACAATTTGTAAATTAAGTTTATATATATTTAGAATCCCAAATCATAGAGAATGGTGGCAAACTCTGAAATATTTGTTGCACATTTGTTCGCAAAACGTGATTTTAAATTATTTTGTTACCAAAATGCTGTAAATTCATATCATGTTTTGAAAACAAATGCTCTTTTGTGCACGTTGTTTCATGGGGATTTATTGCGTTTTTGTATAAATTAGAAAATATCCTAGCTCAACATGTGTTTAAATAAACGTTTAGTCCTGGTTTGGGCGAAATTTCAAAAATGGCGTTTATCGCGTTTTGCCCTAAAACCCTTCAAATGTAGTTAATTGTGAGCATTTTCAAAGTGACAGGTGTGCATAAATGATGATATATTTTATAACTGGTAAATTGGTTAATTTTATAGAATTGGTAATTTGATTAATATTAAAAAAATTAAATATAATTTCTACATTTTTCATATGTTGTTTTGAATTGCATAATTGATCTAAAGCCATACAGCATTGCGGACGAAGGAATGTCATTAATGTGGCCCAGTGAAATCATGCTTTAAATGCGACACAATCGTGAAATAAAACATTACCTGACATGACACAATCACAAATATATCTCCATACATATGTTGCTATAGCTATTATTGCTACACCAATGAAAGGCTGCAGGGACACACCTGTTATGTCTGCGAACTGTGTAGCCCCATAGGTGGCTGTTCCCTGCTCCATGCGCTGCAGTTTGTCTACCTTGTGCATGTTCTTCACAAACACCTCATATCGGTGCGTCTCTGTCAAACAAAATCTCTAGTTATTGCAATAATATTCACAATGGTAAATCACAAAATACACCTTAAAAAGTGAGAACAATGCATTCCATATCTAGATCAAACAATTATCAATTTTAATAACTTATGTAATGCTTTTTCTAGATTTATAAGTACACTTTCCTAAAGAGTTCATAGGTTACATTATATATATATTTATTTTGTATATATAGCCATATCCAGTGCAGTTCACAACAGTTTAGGGAGAATTTACTTTAAATTGTACGTTTTTAGTTCTTCTAATTTTTCTTGTACAAGATAATGTCTTTCTTGGGCACTTTGCCTCCTTCAGTGGAATTCTAAGGACTACACCATAAGAAACACCCACTTAAAGGGATTTTATAAATTATTCAACCATATATCATTGGGTCTGACTGCACCTTCTTCGTTTGCGTAGTTTCTTCCGTACTTGATCTTGAATGCTTGGAAGGCCTCAGGCAAGTTGTCCAGTAGGGACTGAAACATATAACGTGACCTCTTAACTGTTTTACACATTACACACGAACAAATAAGTCAACACAATGTTTTTTAAAGTTCCCATTTCACAGACTCCATGGAATTGAGTTCTAAACTAACCCCACCCAAAATGACCTTGCATCAGACAGAATTACCTGAAACTTCATAGGCACAATGGAAACTATATATAAAACAATATATAATAAATAGTCAATCTGCTCAAATACTCAAAATATGTTCAATGTTTTGTTCAGATATCTAATCAAATATTTTAGGTAATGTTTCAATTACAGTGTGGCCAGAAGGTGCTTGTGCAAGTTGAGCATGACACAACTTGGTGGTAATACCTGCTTGTCCATGACAACTGCTTGCTCTGGTTCCTGCGACAGTTTGGAGTTGTCATTGAGACCGCCTTCTTGAGCCACCTTCTGCAACTTGGAGCAGTTCACCTCTGTCAGCTCCTTCTTCTTGTTCCATGGTTGCACCCAGAACTTCACTGTGCACTCCTGAGTCTGTCATATGACACAAATGACATGTCCATTAGAGCTCTCCTCTAGTGGAGGCAGGTGATGGGTGCACTCACTAGAGGTGCAGTTATATGTGATGTTATCAATATTATAGTAAATGATAATGATACTGAACAGTGCTTGTTACAAGATGTTAATGTTAAGGTATATATTTCCTGCTAAGGCAAATGATGCTGAAGAAACCCCAGTGATCCACTATTAAAGTATTAATGTCTATCAACATTATAGTATGTGACTGATTTTAAATAGTGAACATTTTATTTGTAATAAACATTTAGGACTATGGAGCAA
Source organism: Paraescarpia echinospica (assembly GCA_020002185.1). NCBI lineage: Eukaryota > Metazoa > Annelida > Polychaeta > Sabellida > Siboglinidae > Paraescarpia > Paraescarpia echinospica. The sequence goes on from CM034538.1 coordinate 65,348,039, forward strand.
TACTTTATTCCATGTGCAACTATTTTGGGAATATTTTAACGGCTGGTCTTTCCTAACTGATAGGGTCTGAAAATACAGTTGTTAAACACAAATATTTAATTTTAAATAATAAATTATTCTTTGAAATGCATACAAATGCAGAACACATTTATATGCGTAGCATCTAGCAAGTACAAAACTATTTATTTTGTAGATATAATGATATGCAGGTCAACTCAACTGACAGCAATAAAGTGCATTTATTTACAAGTGCAAATATATAGTATCATAATGGTCTGCAATGGGGCAGTATAAGGTTACGTAACAATTTGTTTGACTTCAATGCAAGCTTACTTCTGTGATGGCGCATTCTTCCAGTAACTTGCTGTTGTCTCCCTTCCTACAATCTGATGTTCCCACGTCCAGCGTGAGTTTATACAGCAAGCCACTGACAAGCTGCAACATGCATGGTTTTGATCAGTAATGGCATGATGCATGAGTTAGACATAATCACTGATCATTGTTCATGTTTAATTATTAGCTGATCACACATTAACTGGGATTAGTGTGGTACATGACGTCAACAGCCAATCAGTGTGACTCGCCCCAGCAGACCGGGTATTGAGTTGAACTGGCCTATTCTGTATGCAAGCCAACAATAGCCATCATAGTCATGTACCATCAACTTTGTGATTTTGTTAGAAATACATGTATACTTAAATATACTCATCTTTCCTTGTCACACTGGTCAGGTATTAAGTTGTACTGGCCTATTCTGTATGCAAGCCAATAATAGCCATCATGGTCATGTACCATAAATTTTTAGATTTTGGTAGAAATGCATGTACATACATAAATGCATTCATCTTAAAAAGTTGTTTATTTTTCTCGATAAATAATCCAACTAATAAAATATGTGTACTGACTTAGCAAGCATTTTATGAGTGCACATATTAAGAAGCAATAGAATACATGAATCAAAATTACCTTGTTTCTCAAAATGTCTCTTTTAAAAGTGTGCTTCTATTTTAGCAATAAATCAAAAACTACCAAAGATATTTCAATAAATGAGGTGTCATTTTAAAGTTCATGATCTGTGGAATCAAACAAGGTTTAAAACTCCATTAATAAGTTTACATGAATGCCCACTTTGCTATGGCTGCTGTCACAATCGTTATTATCATTATAGCAATATGAAATATTTGTGTCTTTCTTTATGGCTGTTAAGGCAATACTATCTTCTAACTTTTATAATATAAATGGTAATAAAAGCGAGGATTAGATCGAGCTTGAGGGCATGAACTAAATAACACAAAGTAAAACCGCACTTTGTGTGTTATGAAAGTACTGGCTCATTAATATTATTGTTTAATCTTGACATTAGACTAGTCATTCTCATTGTCCCAGACAGTCATTGTCATCGACAGTCACAGATACGTCGACGATAAAACAAACTCTGCATCGCCATCACGATGATAATACATAATAATAATATGCATCATGTTCACATATGTTGGATATTTGGCAGAGGTGGTTAAAGGACAACTACATCACATCACAAATGACTGCCAAATGTACCTGTACTTGTGCACTTTTTAGGGTCACCAGTTTCGACTTGAACATGGAATTGCTGCGAGCAGTCAATTGCTCGACGGCCGCTTTCGCAACTACATTCATGTCATCGTCGTTGACGTCTACGTCTCTCCAGCCGCCGAGAATGTCAGTGGCCGACGACAGACAAGAACCCGCCAGAAGCAACAAAACGACAGCCAACTGCGTTGACATCTTTGACGATTGTGTGCGCTGTCAGTTGCGAAGTTGACGCCAAATCTATCGCAAACTTCGTATCACATGACAGATCTGCTCACGTGAGCAAACATTCCTTCGTGACTCTTCGCCCATTTCCGTTGGATAACACACAACGGTGTTGCCACCTGATGGTCATTTCATGCAAAGGCTTGTTTACTTGTCTTATTAGAGTGGCCGAGATATGACAGAATTAGTTTCCTCGGAGAAATACATAGACTCATTAGGTACGAGTAGCGGCGTACTAACATAGTCATAGACACATAGATGGTTAGTCGGTAACGTTTGCCGTTCTACACTCTACTGGTAAACAGTATTAGTGGCAGTGCTGCAGCCGGATCAGATCTATCATTTCGGTGTCATTTTAATTATGGGCGATAATAGAATATTATTTTACTTTCGGCCTACATTAGATGTCCTCGCATAGACCACTACCCAATACCTCACCACATGGGGAGTACCTAGTAGTAGTACGTGGACATGACTTAGTTAAATAAGAGTCGGAAATAATAAATATTTTGTGTTATTTAATTATTGTTTCACTACTGTCAGTAGCCTACTAAATTAAATTATTAATATACTACTAATAAATTATAGCCCCAGTCTATCTGTCATCCGACAGTCTGGATTTGAATATATACCCAGCAAAGTCCTATAAGGATATTGTGCTGATGTGTGTCCTGTTCCCTAAGCTTAAGCCGTTAACTGTACGTTATATACATGTATATCAGACCTAGGTTGAATTCTTAATTGAATTGAAATTGAATTGATCAACAAAATGCATGAATTTGTATTGAATTGGAATTTAATAAAACCCAAACAGATTTAATTGGAATTGATCCTTGGTAAATACACGTGAATCAGAATTGAATTGATAAAAGTGAACTGAACTCAGGTCTAATTTATATATATATGTATAATTTATATATGGTTGATTCTCATGAAACCTGGACACAATTGTCTTATTTCTTTAAATGCCTGCCATTCAAACATAATTCACAGGATACGCACAACTAATATGCCATATGGTGCATAATAAATGTGGGCAAACAGTATGTAAAAATGGTTGCACTAGCATGATTGACTAATTTTTGAGAATTATTTTCGTCTAAATACATTTAACCAATACCACGCAAAACGCAACTTTCCATGTGCATTAAATAGAGAAAGAAACATGCTTTATTCCAATAGTAAATATTATATGCAAGCTTTAAAATATATTATATGTGTATTCATGAATAATTCATGTCTAATCCCAGTCAAATATTGCAAAGATCATCTTTCTTTGAAAAAGCATTAAAATAGTCAGAAAATGCGATACCATGCAAAAGTCTTTTAATTACAAAAAACTCAGTAGATACATTAGTAATGTATATTTGACAGACATATTGCATTTAGGTTAGTTTACACCTGATCAAAAAGAAATGTTCCCCACTACAAACCTGGACGAGATACACCAACTTAACAATTAAAATAAGTGAATATTTAAGTGGAAATTTTGTGAACACTCAAGGCAATGTCTGGAAGCGAGTAATGGAAACGGCCATGCGAAGGTGTATGCCATGCTATAAAGGGTTAGCAGAAATTGTGGTGAGGAAAGGAGTTGAATTGTGGAACAAAAAACTTCTACAAACGCTTCGTTACAAAGGAAATCAAGATGGTTGTCCATGCATTCTCCATCTCGTCAAAGCCAGCTGTGACATCATCAGTTCATGGAACATCATCATGCTTCAACAGTCTCATTACCGTGCATGCTTTTGTCCCGAGTTGAGGCCAAATGTACATGCGAAACAGATCTTGCTTGTCTGGATGTTACTACGCCAAATATGTTCCGTATATGTGTTCGGGCAGGACAGCAACACATATCCTAGTGTTCAAGCTTCATACTGCTACTACTGATGCAGCTTCACTGCTGACACAGCCACCATTAATGACATAACCACCATTGATGTCACATAAAGCGATATTATTGATGAACCTGCTACTGTTCACCCCCATATGTGAAAGATCAAATACGCAGAAAAAGTTATGTGTATAGCTGATGACTTTATTTCTGTAAAGCATGATACCAAATGGTACGTACAGAAGGTAAAGGACACCATCTTTGTTAAAGACACCAGCACAAGGGTGGTTCAAGTAGGGAAAGTGGGATATAAAGAATGGGAAATGTATACCAAGTAACATCACAAACCTGTGTCTAGTTTATGAATTATGAATGATGATGATAGAATTGAACAATCAGTGTTGTTATTCTTGAGGTGCCAGTTTGTGGCAAAATGATATGGATAGCATATTGGTGTAATTAAATTGTCAATCATAGGTTAATTACATGATTACACCATGGACTTATACCAACTCTTCTTCAAGAAATGGATCAATGCGACAGGCGATTCCAGACAAAATGCATACATTTTTGTAACTCTTGTGCCAAGACTTATTTAAAAAATGTATTTTTATGGTTTCATTGCAAGTACACCCGTCACTTACCATTCCGTTAAAACAAAATATTTGGTTAACCAGCTATTCTATGTATGCTGGTGGGGCTGTTAAGAACATAGTATGTTAATTAGGTTATGGTTAAGTCAGAAACAACGTTGTAAATAAAATATGTTGTTAAATATGTTTGACCATGTGTTCCTTGTCAAGCTAAATATTGAGTATTCTCAATAAAGCTATGAAATTAATATAAATATGTTATTAGCTGTTCGACAGATACCCAATTATAACAAATATAAGCGATACCTGCGGAACATATCTTCTAAGCCAGCATTCACCTCATTATTAATGATCCCATAAAAACAAACTCGATACCATTGCAAAGCCATCATTTTTTGTTTTATCATAAACAGCAACACGATTTTCTACGCACAACATAAGTAAACTGATAACATTTGACATAATGTGACGTTTGACGTGAAAGGAATGCAAGCAGATGTGATCAACTTAAATAACAAGAAAGCTATTAAACCGTGCGTAGAAAGCTGATGAATTTGCATTACACATGACGGCTTATGTGTTCTATATACCAGAATGACATAATAAATGTGTAAGCTATAATATTATAGAGACACGAAATGTTGCAAGACGGACGATCTGTGTGTTTCGCGTGGTATCACACGAAACAGACATGTAACTTCAAACATCTCTCTCTGGCAGGAATAACCATATTAAGATGTCCCATGTTTTGTCTTTATATGTCTACATATTAAAAAATTTAAACGATATATGAAAGTCACCAGATCGATAATGTGTCCAGGTTTCATGAGAATTGACCATATATATATATTACATATCCCTTTCACAACAGTGGTTCACTAAAAAAATATGAAATGCTTCACAAATTTGCATTAGTCTGCCATATTGAAATAAATAATATGGGTAATAATATTATATTGGTGGGAGTCAAATTTGTTCTACCTAATGTAATAAGCTGCTTTAACAAACTCTTCTGTAAGAGATCAATATGACGGTGGCGACTATGAAGTGTAAGTCTAATAACAACAGTTGTTTATTCTTCAGAAAGAAGACTTGAGCGAATAAAAGGTAAAACAAAGGATGACCTTGAGCCAACGTCAAAAGAAATGCTGCGTCATCTGAGTGCAGTGAAAGAAGCACATATGAAGGAGCTAACAGACAGTAGTGACAGGGCATTTGAGAGCAACTACAGTACAAACTTAGAGCGCATTAATGATGCTGCAGCTGTCACTTTTATACAGAGAAAGTTGTGTCCAGAAAGGCAGGCAATTACTGTCGAAGAGCTGCACCCACTCGTTGAGAATGACACTCTACAGGCAGTTACTAAGACTCTAAATGAGGCGGTCAGTAAGGAGACAGAAAGTCACAATGCAAAACCAACGTCTTAGTTAATATTTGAAAAACATTGTGTTGTACAGCAAGTGTTTGTAGCCAGGCATTGGACACTAGGCGAATGCAATACAACCAGTGTTTTATATAGTGTAGCTGTCCATTTTGGAATTGAGAAAATGGGTTTCTTGTACTGACAGACAGGTGTTGTAAACATATATTGAAGTGTGTTGTTACCAGATATTTACACTGAAATCAGAAACACCAGTCATCTTGGTACTGGGTCTACCTGGTACTTTGACTACATGTAGTGTGCCATGTGCATGTTATGAAAGAATACTGCAATAAAACTAATTACTCATCGTAATAATTACTTATTGTGATTAGGTGTTATATGCTATTTAGTGTGTTTAACATTACATTATACATTTTAAAATCATTATTAAAATGTTTTTTACAAATATTTAAAAAACTACACTGAATGGCTATATGTACCTCATATTTATATCAGAATTTCGTTTGAATGAATCTGTGTGATGTCAGTTTGATATGTTAGTGAATAGACTTTTCAAGGGTGAATTTGACATGCCAAGAATGTTACATAATTAATGTATTTTGTATGTATGATGTTATTATAAACATAAATAAAATTGCAACTTTTCTCAAGATACACGCATCAAAAATAATTGCCATTTTTTAAAACCAAGCAAGGTTCATTGTACAATCAGATCTTAGCGGATATTTTGCGAGTGTAACATGTATAAATGGAGGTGTCAAGACTCGGAATACATCCGTGTCCATGATGATTCACATACAGTGTAGTTTATTTTTAAACAGGTTCCGTCAGAAAGCAGCCTATGTTACCAATACTGCCACTACAATTGCCGAAAGCTTGTGTACGCATCATGATTGATGTCTGTTGTTGTTTAGCCACATATGTTCGAAAAGGTGTTGGTATGACTGTTGTTTTTATGCCACATATACGTTCGAAAAGGTATGTAATTGTATAGTTTAGCACACAGATACTTACGACAACAATGGCTTGGACTGTTCAACTACCCTGTTGACATCATCACTAAACCAATATTCAGATCATTTTTTATCGAAACACAGAAACCAAACCCCAAAAAGCCATTACGTTACCTTATTTACATAATATATTACAGTTTGTTTAGGTGTCTCATGTATATGGTTTCTTCCATTTTAATTTGGTCTACATTAAAATTGGTTTAGCTTTAAATAATAAAAAAACAGAAATGTGTAGATGTACATGGAATATCTATGTAACTGAAAACTATCATGCTGATGAAGTAATGGGTACCTGCATGGTACCGAAAAACATAACCAAGACCTAAGTATTTTATTTCAGCAAAGCAAAACGCAGTTTCATCCACACAAAAGTCATTGTATTACAGATTAAAGCTAGATATAAACATCACCCGGAGTACAGTGACTCGAGAACTCGTCCAACAAACTTTCCCAAAACTTCATAAACAGTTATCAACCCAAAGCCTAAACGCACTTGCAGAACCCTACAGACTATCTGTAAACAAAATAACATAATTCTGTACAATATAAGCTTCTTAGAAAAACTACATCTATATATTCCCAACTTCCAAAGATATTTGTGTAAATAACACAGTTTCTAAACCTTACCAGCAGATCAAAGTCCATAAAAAAACACAAAAACTACACAAGTCTTTAGAAGTAAAATAGCCATGAGATTCTCTACATTCATTGAGTATTTATATACATCATGGGCATTATATTAATGTTAGCACCTTTTAAAAAACAACTACAGGATAAATGCACTTCACCTAAGCTGCTTAAGAATTCACAGCTGTACACGTCTGTAACACGACCTACAGTAACAAGGCCTAATGCAACGAAGCCCACACTACACGTCGACAATAAAATGGCTGGCATAATGACCAAGTTGGCACAGTAAATCCCATAAAAACAGTATCACCTAATACGCAGCATAGCCATAGCCTGTTTAAAAGCTGTTTAAGCTGACAACAAGATGATTATGTTTACAGTGGCCAGCACATATATAAAATGACCAAAATTGTGAGTGATTGTCTAGTTGAAAATTATCATTATTCTTCTTACAACCCATGTAAATAAAGTAGCCAACTAACAAACAGGCTGAATCTTCTGAGATAGGAACAATTTGTTCATGGTTGTGGTGAAATCTCAGAAAGTCGGCCATACATTTATATTATGATGGATGACACATGATTTTATTGGCTCTTCTCTCTTGCACATAGCATTTTCTGCACGGAATCAATTATTCTACCCCTGTTCAATGCAACTCAATAACAGTTTAGACAGAGATCTCTGTGTACACCAGTAATGGTCCAAGTACATAACAGTAAACATGATTTCCTATTAATCATCTCAACATCAGGTAAACAAAGAAACTATATATAATTATCTTCATCTAGGACCATTGTTTGTTTTAGACGATAGATAACACTTCACTTTATTGACCTTTCAACCAGACAACTGATGAAACCTTGCCAACTGCACCCCGTCACAAGGCTGTGTAACCACAAGCAACTCTGTCCTTCCTTCTCACAGCAAAGCAGCAAAGCCCCAGTTGCCCTCGCTACATCACCTTTATAATCTCATCATAATCTAAAAGTAAAACTTATTTACTAGTTTGGTCACAGACCATTGCAGTTCTTGCAAGATATGTTCACCCTAGTGTTTATCAATTATACATCACTAATCAAACCGGCAACTATTGATTATATCTACTGTGTTCATGATCAACCCTTTAAATATTTCTTATTCTAGATTATTTTGGTAGAAACATATTGCACAGAAATGTCAACAAAACAACAAATACAGTGATCTCTGGTTTCCATGGACACGTCTGTTTCCAAGTAATGATGTACTTTAACTTAGAAGGTGTCTATGTGCCCAAGGGAGGTTTCTGTATACACTGTGTAGTATGCACCACAAACTCTCCACAAAAGAGGTGTCCACAATAACAGACAGACATCAGGGTATTTCTCTGCTATGATTTCAACTGAAAAACTTAGAAATACACGTGTGGTCAGAACAGTCTACCAATTTCCCTGGATAACGATTACGATAAATATTGGTCCCAGCTAAATACGCAATTACAAAACAACAGGCTTAAAACACCAGATGAACACACAAAGATGACTAAGAACGAGATGACAGTCAGAGGTCGGCCTATGGAAGTAATTGTTTTTTTGGCTCTCGGAGCATTCCTCAGCTACATCAGAACAAACCACCAAAGTTTTGGAGAAGCAGTAGCATCAATGTTGGTCCCGTAGAATGGGTTCAAGGTACAATACATTGGCCAATCTTGAACACTTGTATCGCAACAATGAAGGATCACAACTTGTGATGCAGATTAACACAAGTATAGATAAGAGAGAGATTATAAGTGCAATCTTCCATTTAACTCCACAACAAACCTGGTAGCAAGAAAGTGGCTAATATCGTAGAAACTATTCTACACAGTGCACCAGATCTGCACCCAGCAATCTAGTGGGGCGTCTAAAAACATTGACAGCTAGCTTAAGATTGCATACATTATAATATGGCAAGGGGACCATCCAACGATCTGCAGATCGCTACTGAACTTGAAATTAGAAAAACATGTTCCAATAAGATAGGTATGAAAAAAATGCAGTCTGCCATTTTTTTCTTAATTAACAGTGATGTTTGTGGTTAAGAAAAGAACAAAGGCTATCTTGAAACAATTAAATCCACAATGACAGGTGAAACGTGAACCATACAATGGACATAACTTGTTACAATGGACATAACTTGTTACAATGGACATAACTTGTTACAATGCAGGTATTTGTTAGCTACACTCTTTTTGACTATTACATATTTCAGGTGACAAATAATTATGCTTCAGGTCACATGTACCAGGAATACCAACTGGTGCCCGAGTTTGTTCCTGGGGAGTCCCAGACAGTCCTGGGAATAAGGCAGTATTTTGGATTGTTTAAAATAAAGTTTTTTCTTCTTCTTATGTTCAGCTCAGAACTCTGTATCAGACACATGTATATGACTAGAATTTGTCTTCCTTATTCCTGGCATGGAAAACTATCCTCAGTTGCCGTTAAAAATTTCACAAACAACAGAACAATCAACTGTTCGATGCTCAATGGATAAATCTAAATGGAAAAGCTTAGTTACCCATTAGTTTTCCATATTAAAATGCAGAGGACATATTTAAGAAATGCCAAGGGGGTACTGTCCAATTTCCCCTAAATACCCTCACTATCTGATAACATGCTGCTGTGTTCCTATCAAATGACACTCAACAAAATCCATGCCAGTAGAATTAGTGTTTTATAACAGTTTCTATCCCTGGATTGTCCAAGTCCCCCATGTGGAACAGACACTGACGTCACGTCACAAGGGCATGTTGACACTACTGTTGACCATGTTTGTCGCAGGTGATTACCCGGCCGCGACACTGATGACCATCACAAGGCCAAGGACGATGACCACGAACAGGTAGACGGTGATGATGCGCTTCTTGAAGTGGTGACCCTGCAACAGTTAACGTCATCTGACAACGGTGTGTCAACATGGAACAGACTGTTCACCCTTCAGGTCAACGAGTGGTGCCTGTGTGTTATGTATGACGCAGATAGTTTCTATTGGGACCTTCTCAAAGCAGCCAAATATAGCTGGAATGTTCAGACCTGTGGAGTCTTTTGCTATCTTGTCATGTGCTTCATCAGTACTGGTGATGTTATGGTAGAATTATAGGACTTTATTTATGTCATCGTATAAGTCCGGAAGCTTGTAATTCTCCCAAGCTTCTGCACATATACAATGTTGTCAGTCTACAGAACGTCATCAGTATTGATGGTAAAATCTTAGCAAGATAGCAGAAGATTACATACGGATATATATGAATTAAAATGGATTATCATGGGCCATGTTGAGACATATGGAATGTAGATTAACACTTCATCAGTCTCAGTCTGTTAGGATATAGTTATTCTACCAAAAGTATGTACAGAATCATAGAATGCATCATTTCAACAAAGCACAAAATAAAACATGTAAGTCAGGGAGACCATCGCTCAGACCCTGGTCTGGTCCCTACCATCAGGCTACGCTGACAATAATAACATTTGAAAAGACAAATAACTAATATTAAATGGAGCCCAAAATATGAAATTCTATGTGCAAATAAACTAGATTACAATGAACTGCAAAAAACCCATATTACTTATGTTTATATATAAACACACATAATTATACACTATATATTTATTGCTACAACAATATCATAATACTGTAAAAGCCAAGAGGAATTTTACAAAGAAAATATTCACTTAAAATGTGTCAATAAAGCCACCTACTTATGAATTATTAATATAATTGTTCCGATGATCATATAATCACATTACAATTGTCACATCTCTTTGAGACAAACAGATAATGGTTTTGACCAATTATTTGAATTACTCCGCCAACCGTCTTGTTGTGGGTGGATCTAGACACTCACCACTGGCTCTGGTTCACGTCCAAACAGGTCTCCACGAGGGTCATGTTTCTTGCGTAGCATAAACTCTTCCTCCCGCTCTACAAAACACAACACAACATGTAGAGTCTACACCACTGAAGCCACCAACACAACATGTAGAGTCTACACCACTGAAGCCACCAACACAACATGTAGAGTCTACACCACTGAAGCCACCAACACAACATCTAGAGTCTACACCACTGAAGCCACCAACACAACATCTAGAGTCTACACCACTGAAGCCACCAACACAACGTCTAGAGTCTACACCACTGAAGCCACCAACACAACATCTAGAATCTACACCACTGAAGCCACTAACACAACATCTAGAGTCTACACCACTGAAGCCACCAACACAACGTCTAGAGTCTAAACCACTGAAGCAACCAACACAACATCTAGAGTCTACACAACTGAAGCCACCAACACAACATCTAGAGTCTACACCACTGAAGCCACCAACACAGTACTTCTGTAATAACAATCACTTCATTTATATACTAAACTAAAAAAAACTCCTTTCAGTAGTGATTACAATCTGCTAAAATTGATATAATAATAAATTAAATATTGCTAAAAACGTGGCTAAACAAAACTGAACTAGAAAACGAAATCACACATGTAAGGTATAGAATGTAAAGTGTAGTTAAAAATGTAGTTAAATAAATACATATACTTTGGGAGTTACATAACCCTCTGATAAAGCTACATTTCGTGTAAAGGGTAAAACTTATAATGCTCTTGTTTGTCTTGTAGGATGGCGCTAACCACACTACATCATGCATTTTCATAATAATAATACTATTTTGTATCTATGAATTGTCTGTTTTCATAGAAGAGATAAAGATATATTATTAATACGAAAACTATTTGATGTATCTACTACAAGTCAGTAGCCTTTAGAATAATGAGACAACATGATCCAGGCTCAGCTACAAAGTGTACCTATCACCTACTGAATTTCACAGCCAGAGGGGAAGATTTTTATTAGCATCATGCCGTATTATATTTTGATGATTTACTGCAGAAATGTGTGACAACGAGAACATACTCGTCTGCTTGCGTCCGTTGATGCAGCCATGAATCTCTAGGAGGAGTTCTATGATGAGATGGAAGAGCATGAAGGCCACCATCACCCAGGTCGTCCACCACGGCACGTGGGCCTTCGCAAGGTTCAGACCAATGAACATGGTCGGGGCTGCAACAGTCAAAGTTGTCCATCAACTGATAAATGTAATTGTCTCTAACAAATTAAATCAAGAAAAAATTTCTATGTAGACCCATGTAGGATTTTTGTCTTTATTTTTAAAATGTTCATTAAAATTAATTATGTTTAGAAAATATATTCTCAATTCAAGAAATCTACAGACTTTTTTATTTATCTTCAAAAATTATTCTCATATCAGATTTCTTTTTTGAGATAAGAACATTTTTCTAAAACCAAGAAAGATATATTTTTGTTGTCTACGATGCCAGAAGAATACTTTAAATCAATTGTGTTTTCTTTTAAGTTTTTACTACTGCTCATCTAACATTTTCACATCAACTATTGCAACTATTGCGAGGTCAAAGGTCACCTACTTGCGAGCACCGTTGCAACGAGTCCAACGAACCAATGGATCCAGTTGAAGATCGGGCGATTACGTGACTTCTCATTACAGCGACATATCGCCAAGATCGGCTGAGGTGGTCAAAGGGCAGACAGGTCAGGTCAGTTAAAATTAAATCATCGATTTCAAATTAATATTGAAAAATAGCATGCTGGACTAGGCAGTGAATGTGAGTGCACGTATGTGGGACAATGCAGTAAAGATTAAATTACAGAAAGAACACCAGGTTTGTTGTGCTACAGCATTTAGTGATGTACACAAATAAGCGATGTCAAGTACTGTTAATAACATCAAGTTTTATTAACTCACAAACTATTTCATTAGAAAGTACATAAAGAGTATGTTATAACTTCCCATAATGTATAAGTAAAGCGTGCGTACAATTACAAACATTACAAATTAGGGACAGGAGATTTTTCTAAGACCGAATTATACAGAATTAAACTGATTGAGATCCCAATTAAAACAAAATCTCTAATTTCAGATTACAATTTGCTTAAGTAATTAATATACTGCAAAAACTGAGTGTGGATGTAACTAATTGTGGTCCTAGGAAGAACCTCACACTATTAAAGGAAGTTTTTCTGTTTACATTAATCACGTTACACAGTGTAAACATTGTTTACTGAACCATTTTTGTTGCTGAAATTTAAGTGTTTTGGGAGGAAAAGTGTGTTTACTTTCAAAGGCATGGCCTCCGGTCCGAAGCCATGATGACAGCATGTTGACATTAGAAACTCCGTCCCAATGGCTCACGACCTTCCTCAGAAGTTTGCTATTCAGGGACTTAAGTGACCATGCAGCAATTTTCATAAACATTGAACAGTTGAATTTAAGAGTGGTTTCTGCTCCAAATAAAACATATTTGGGTGGTCAGAATTTGTATAGTTTATACATCAGTGAATGATAAGATCTACGGCCCTCTGAAACACCTGCGGCGTACATCGACCTACATACAAGAAACTGGAGTTACAGCCTGAGTGACTGCTGTATGATGATTTTACAAAAGAAACAAACAGAAAACCTCTTTTTAGTGTGTTTATGTAAACATGTAGAGGTCTGTACTCACATTGAGGATGCAGAAGATGGTGGTGATGATGCCCAGGATGGGGTGGGCCTTGTCTGGCAGGTTCGGCATCTGTAACACAACAAAACAGGTAGGTGAAATAACCCACAGTTTGGGACCTACACTCTAGGATCTCCAACGTTCAAGGTCCTCACATGTTGCAAGACTTCCTACGCTCTAGGAAATCCCATGTTATCAGATCGTCCATGCTGCAGGGCCTCTGATATTCTATAACATCCCATGTTGCAAGATCTCCCATGTTACAGGACCTCCCATGTTACGGGATCTTGCATGCAACTTTTAATATCTTTTTCTTAAGATGCATAAACCTTATTCCATGTTTACTATTTTCATATAATTTTTTTCCAATTATCTATTAATAAAAGTTTTCTTCTACCCAGTATCTATGATTGCCAATGCTAATCAATGTTATTATGATAAAAATGTGATAATTGCTAGAGTTCATCTAGATTGTAAAAAGGAAAAACATTATGAAAATATATGATCCATCTTTACTGTTTGGATAAGCTCATGCATGGAAAATAAAAGATAAGATAAAGAATACTTTATTGATCCTCGCAGGGAATAGAAAGGAAGTTTGCATACCTGACTGTATCCTCCGACATGAATGAAGATGAGAATGAAGCCAAGGATGGTACAGAAGAAGGTGACGGACATACAGCCTCGGTGCACCTACAAACAGTGTCAGCTTACAACGGCAGTTAACAGCTGCCTACAAGAAACAACAGGCAGCATTGTATGATTGTTTCTCTCTAATTAACCGAAAGTTGGTTTCTTTCATGACAATCTTCTCACATAACTTTGTGAATATATATATATAATACAAGTATACTTTATATTTAATTAGTAATGAAGAAATTAAATATGTATAAATGTCAACACAGTAGCACTGGGAGTTGCCATGTATTTGTTGAGACTTGGCCCTGTGAGAACCACTACGAAGTGCAATCTTTTCATGATAGATTCATAAATCATGCATGCATTTTGCTGGAAAGTGATCATTCTGTTCACTATACAAAACCATTGTAAATCGTACTTGTGCCAAAAGCTTAAATAAGAAACAGTTGCAATATTCATTCTTATGTCATGCAAAGTGTAACAAGATCCTGATAACAAACTGTCAAAGCTACATTGACAACTTATTTTAAAGTTTTTTATCTGGTGTGGTGACAATAATCTTGTATGTGCGTTTGTAAGTGTGTATGTGTGCACAGCGTGCAGGAATGAAATAAGGATGCTACAATTGGGTATATTTAAACATTTTACTGTTACATTGGAATTTGCCTGTCAAGAATAAAATGAATGACTGACTCACTGCAAACCAGACTTTCTCGTTGCACAGCCGACTATTGGGCCACATTGGCTTGTAGTACTTGGCCATGATGAGGGCGGTACTGGCACACATCATCCAGCCAATCAGCATCAAGATACCTGCAGGGGTCAGAAGTCAACAGCAGCAATGAATCCTGGGAAGTTAGCTGCACACAGAATGGGTTGGGCCAAGATATTTGATTGGACATCGCATATCTAACGCATTGTACAAACCCTAAAAATGGCAATTAAGAACCTTTAACAAATGTGGAATTTTGAGGCATTACTTCTGCTGAAGAGCCACAGATTAAATTGAAAGTTTGGCACCCAAGATGCAAACCATCTAGGAGGAAAATATTAACATACATACAGGGCCTCACCCAGGATCAAATTTTTGCCAGTCCAATTTTTTTCCGACATGCTACAAAGCGCGGTCGGGCATGCGATCGGACGCACGATCGGACGCGCGATCGAACGTATTGAATGAGAATTCCTAATTTGTATGTATATTTTTTTTTAAAGCATGTGATTCACATTTTAATGCCATTGACAATATAACACATATAAGTTGTTTCATTAGAACACATTTAATTGCCAGAATTTTCAAAATTACTTACAAAACTATAAGTATACAAATTAGCAAACATATTTAATGTGGAATGCCAATTTTTATATACAATTAAAATGTGTGTATACAAATTGTATACAAGGTCTGATAGACTATGGAAGCTAATATTCGGAATTTTAAAGCATTCAATTTTTTTTTGTAGAAGTATCATATAATATTAGAAATACTACAGTTCGATTTTGTTTAATTTCTAAAACAAAATATTACATTGACAAATATTGTTTTTAATAAGTCGCCATGCAATGGCCGTAATCAGTTACAGTGATTAATTAAAACATTGTGTATTCATGTTGCTGTGAATGTTTCAATTGTTAAACTATAAATCAGTCAAGACCTTAATTAATTTAATTAGCAAGCGTAGCTCCATGCCTTGGACAACCCAACACAAAACAACGCGCGATGAACGGGACTCGCCACGGCAATGGCCAATGCCCTAAAAATAGCGCAGACGAAACTGAATCTAGCACAGTCGCCATACATTCAGCCTGCATGCTCCACTGCACGCTGATTGTCGCAATCCTGTTCAAAAATGATGCGACAACGTCGAACAAAATTTAATTTCCGCACTTGTAAATCATGTTTAATTATCACACAACATACACAATTTGAATAGTGGAAAACTGACAAATAGCATTGGTGATGCACGAAGTTGTATATATCGGGCGATAACATAGGTAAACCGACATGTTTACACTTCAACTGATCGTAACTTTTGTTTCTCTGACGGCATCAATTTCGTGTAACATCAACAGTCGGGGCTGCCTACCTGACAAAAACAATTTCCATAATGACCCCCCGTCGCACCCGCCCCGGTCCCTGGTCCACAAGGTTGCCAATCAAATCTT
This sequence comes from Paraescarpia echinospica, assembly GCA_020002185.1. Taxonomy (NCBI): domain Eukaryota; kingdom Metazoa; phylum Annelida; class Polychaeta; order Sabellida; family Siboglinidae; genus Paraescarpia; species Paraescarpia echinospica. The sequence goes on from CM034538.1 coordinate 65,364,654, forward strand.
TGTCTGAAGTAAATACAGTGACAAGTCCAGCCTGTTGACGGTGCCTGGGAATCCAGGAAGTTACTCATTTAATCATCAAAAGTAGATATACTTTGTTTCAACATAATTATTGTGTGCTACACTGTAACTCCTGTCGGCAGTTAAAGGTCGTCCGTTAGCACTTCAAAGGGATGCTTGTTTCTTCTTCTATGTGCCATGTCTGTCACAGACGTTGGCGATCATGGCCCTCCAAACCACACGGTCTGGTCGTGTGTAGTTTGTAGCAGTTCTGTTGTGCTCTTTCCACACCATGTTGAAAGACTATCTATTATTTTTATTCTCTGGCATCCTCTGGATCTTTTTCCTTCGATCTTTCCTGTTGTTACTATTTGTTCTAACTTTTTCTTTCTCATGACATGGCCTATAAATCATGCTTGTTGTGTTCTAACTTTGTTGATGATCTTTCTTTTTGATTTGGCTGTCCTAAGGATGACTTCATTGCTTTGCTTTCTAATCCATGGCACTCGCAGCATTCTTCTTAAGAACCACATTTCAGTGGCTTCTATGTTTTTTTGTGATCTTTTGGTTATTGTCCAGGATTCACATCCATATAGCAATATGGGCTCTATGTAACATTGCAGTACACGTTTTCTCACTTCAATTGATATATTTTTATTTGTTAAAATGTTTTTCATGTGGTGAAAAGCTGTTTTGGCTTGAGCAATTCTTCTCTTTATCTCATCGTTGCATCGACCGTCGGATGTTATTAGTGATCCCAGATAGTTAAACGTTCGGACTTGCTTCAAAACAGTGCCATATGCTATCACGTTGCATGTTGGAGTGTAATTTTTCTTTGAGATGACCATGATTTCTGTTTTCTTTTTGTTCAGGGACAGACCTTTTTTCTCACTTTCCCTTACTACTGTATCTAGCATCTGTTGTAGATCTATTTCGTTCTCAGCAATCAATACCGTGTCGTCTGCATATTGTAAATAATTCATGTTGTATCCCCCTACTTGAATGCCTGGCATATCTTCTAATGTGCGTAAGATAATCTCATTGTATAGTGAAAAGAGATCGGGTGATAGGACACACCCTTGTCTTACACCACGTTTTATTTCTTGAAATTACTGATGTCATTTTCTATTCGTATTGCTGCTGTTTGTTCCCAGTACAGATTTCTCACAACTCTCAGATCTTTCCCATCAATATTCAAACTGTCCAGCATTGATATGATTTCTTCATGACGAACTCTGTCAAATGCCTTTGTGTAATCAATAAAACATACATACAGATCTTTCTGCACTTCCAGTGCTCTCTCAGTCAGTGTTCGTAGGATGTATATTGCATTACTTGTACCTTTATCTTCTACAAATCCAAATTGTTCTTCAGCAATTTCCGGCTTTATTTTGTTTCTCATTCTGGTCATAATAATTTTAAGCAACATCTTGGTGTAGTGACTCATGAGACTAATTCTACGGTGTAGTTCACATTCAATCGCACCTGGTTTCTTTGGTATTGCTACAAAAATGGATCTGGATAAATCAGTTGGGATTCGTCCGCTGTCATATATTTTGTTCAAGAAATATTTTATTGTAACTTATTGGATGTTTAGCAACATTACATTGCGTTAATTACAGCTGTCAAAGTGCCTGCATGGTCAGACATGCCCAAGTGTTTACGTCTGTAGAGCATCACTGTGAGAAAGACAGCACCAGTGAATAGCCAATAATCATACAAAGAGCTTCTAAATTTACAACACACAGCAGGAACATTATAATTATTACTAACAATCAATGACAAAGTTAAATTGTTGTACTCAAATAAACCCTTTCAATACAAAATTGAGTTTTATATTGCAAATACAACAATTATAATACTCATTTTATATTATTCTAAGACATTTTATAATTACATCCATAACTTTAAGAAAACCATAACTATTTAATGTAATTTAATGGTTCTACCTAACGTCATCTTCATTTACTTTTTTTACTATATAATTCTACACCTGTACATTTTATTAATGTCTAGGCACGCATTAATGACACTGATAATAATATGCTCACGTACTACCACATGCCACGTGCCACGGCAGTCATCAGCAGGTTGGTGGCAGTCAAAGTTGTAACATTGTACACAGGCACAGCATTGGATGGGTCACCATACTGACTTTGTAGAACTTGTAGTGGATTAAATATGTGTTGATAAATTGTAACAAGTGAATGAGACAGTTTCTTCAGGGTATCTCGAGCAGCATTATTTATAGATTTAGCAATTCTTTAATGTGTATCATTTTCTGTAGTCGGATATTTGTATTCCCGTAATACGGTGGCAGTTTGCCTGCAACAGTGAACACCAACACATCTCCTCGTTGGTTGATTAAAATCCATACGATCCCAATATGATTACAAGTGTGGGTTTTCGATCGTGACCTGTGTTTTTGCGAAAACCGTACCTTCGCGATGCGCCATCGGCATGAAATTCTTAGCACGCATTTTCACTAAATCACGGACGACAAGTTCGTCAAATAAAGGAATACTTCTAAAAACTTTCTACCATTGTAAAGGATGTTATGTTGTCGTTCCAATGATATTAAATATGTATCATTTAACGAGGACTGAACGATGTAAGGACTGCGTGACCGGTGGTTTGTCATAGTTTTGCACCAGATCTGGCCAGATCCAACAGCCGCAGCGGCCAATGTGGTAATGCTAGTTAGTTACTGTGATAGTCACTGTTGTCTGTTAGTGGTCGCTGGTGCCTTTGATGCGATTACAATTACGTCTAGGAAATCGTTTGGGAACGGAAAGAGCGGGTTCTTCCCAGGCACTAATAATTACAGCAATACACTCAATTGGTGCCTGCGTAACATCACCCAATCAGTGCACTAAACTGTGCAATCCAGCCTCGTCGTAATCGACAAGTGCTTATTGGAACTCCTCGCCCTGATTATTTGGTCTACGCAAGTGTTGCCTGCTTTTCAAACAACCACCGCTAGCGGTTAGGTGACAATTACCCTAGCAAGTCGAGGCCTTGGTTTCTGGCGTGTGTCGGGCAGCTGGCCAGGCGATCCGGGTGGTCGATTTTCAAAACCAATCTCAGTACATTTTGTAACTGGTTTTGCGGCAGATTCAATTACGTCGTAAAAATGGCATGGGCAGCACAAAAATACGGCATGGATGGATATGGAAGCGCCAGCCTGGCGGACCCGTCCACAATCAATTTCACCCCGTCCAAAATCGCGATTTTCGAATTTTACCCGTCCAAATGACGGGTGGACGGGTCTCTGGGTGAGGCCCTGCATACATATGGTAGTTCGATTATAATTGGATGAAGCACTGACCGTGTATCTTGGCGAGAGGGTAGCGGGCAGTACCATTGATGTCCACTAAGTCCTTCATCGACACCATCGATTTGGACACGTATGGCTGTTTACCCGGCTCCAACACGTGCATCTTCTTCATACCTGGCAGTGGCAAACACACCCGTGGAAAACGTGTCGACTAATAACGCAGGCTTTTATAACACACCCTGGTGGTGATGATGTCACATGATCACGAGTATGTAACTAATAAGTAACTAAATATTGTAAAAGTGTGCCAACTGAAATACATCTTGAAATATGACTTGAAAGGCACCACCATATGTATATATATGTATGTCATCCCTGGTGAACATGTGACTATGCAACACAAGCCCTTCATTTTTATTGTGCGTATCCAGAAGAGGAGGGAGACTAAAAGTGTGGGGCGAAAGACCATTAACTGGTGGAAATGTCATGGACACAGCCAGAGCATATAGAGACAGATTGATATCAGAGTATGGGAAATTCCGGCTAACAACAGGAACTGTGGAGGAAGAGTGGAAGCACTTTAAGGATGCTTTTATTGGATCAGCAGAGGAGCTATGTGGCAGAACATCTGGTAAGGGAGGTGCTTCCTCGAAGAGAACAAATAAAACATGGTGGACCGAAGAAGTAGGGAATGCAATTGGAGAAAAGAGCGAGGTATGGAAAGAAATAAGGGGATCAAGGGGAATGGAGGACAACCGGGCAATGCCTTACAGCAGCAGTATGGACAGAAAAAGAATGCAGCTAGGAGAGCTGTGGATAAAGCAGAGAGAAATGAAAGAGGAGCTACACAGAACGCTAGATGAGAACAGTAGAAAGAAGATGATCTACAACACGGCTCGAGAGAGGGGTGAGGACAGCAAAGATGTAAAAACTGGAAGTGTGATTAAGGACAAGGATGGACAGCTAGTTACGGACAGGAAAGATGTGCTACATGTCTGGGAAGAGTATTTCAAGACTGCTCAACCAAAAAGAAAGCAAAGAACTAGATCTGCCAAGTGCAGTAGAGGGAAAAATAAAAGTGAAGGAGATTGTGGATGAAGAGGTAGAGAGAGCAATGAAGAAGATGAAGAAAGGACAGGCAACTGGCATTGATGAAGTACGAGTGGAAATGCTGGTGGTGGCCAAACGCGTGGGAATCTGGTGGACGAAAAGAATTGTTGAATACCTGCATGAGAGAGAGAAAGATCCCAGAGGAGTGGAGAATAGGGATGACAGTTCTAATATGAAAGAAAGAAAGAAAGGGAGATATGCATGACCCAGAGAAATACAGAGGCATCACGTTGCTGAGCCACATGCTGAAGATGGAGAGAATCCTGGATGGACGGATAAGAACAATAGTGGAAGGAGAAATCGGAGAAGAACAACAGGGCTTCAGAAGAGGAAGAGGTACAGCTGATGGAATGTTTGCGCTGAGACAGCTGATCGAAAAGAAGTTGGAAGGTCAGGAGAGTATGGATGTGGGTTTTATAGACGTGGAGAAAATTTATGACATGCTACCGAGAAAGATGGCAATGGCAACACTGAGATGTATGGGGGTCCCAGAGGAAGAGGTCAGGATGGTGGAAGGGACATATGAAGAAATGAAGGGCAGAGGGGTGTGTGGACCTGGAATCTCAGAAGAATTCAAAGTGAACATTGGCTTGAGACAGGGGAGTGCCCTGAGCCCACGACTGTTTATCGAAGTGATAAGTAGAAAGACCAGTACGAAAGATATTTTCCAGAAACTAATGTATGCAGATGATCTAGTGGTGGTTGCAGACAGGGAACTGGATTTACAGGAACAACTGAGAGTGGAAGGATATTTTCAGTTAACACGGACTGAAAGGGAATCTGGAGAAGACAGAGGTGGTGTGGATTGGGCAACAAAGCAAAGAACTGGAAATACACCTGGAGGGGAAGAAACTAAAACAAAGAGAAAGTTTTGTATACCTAGGCGGAGCAGTATGTGGGGATGGCTCCTCAGAGACAGAAATTCACAGGAGAATACAAGCCGGGGCAAATGCATGGAGGAAAGTAGAAGGTGATGGGAGACAGGCACATATCACGAAAACTCAAGGGAAAGGTACTATGTGCATGTGTGACACCAGCCTACCTGTATGGCCTAGAGACTATAGCAATGACAGAGAAACAACAGGAGAGGGTACAAGTGTGCGAAAACGACTAGGTCAGGAGAATTACGGGGGTAAAGAGAATAGATAAGCGAAGAGTGGAAGAGCTGAGGGAGGATGTTGGTGTGAAAGAAAGTTTCAAGAAGAAGTTGGTGAGAAGTCGGTTGAACAGGGCAGGACATGTGGAGCAAATGGGAGAAGAAAGGATGGCAAAGAAAGGAGATGCCCGGAGAGTGGAGGGAAAAAGAAGACGAGGGCGACCGAGACTGAGGTGGGAAGATTGCATGCAGACAATTGAAGGGATGGAAAGAGGAATGGAGGAAAAGATTGAGGAGAATGGAGAAGGGTGGTAGAGAAAGTAGTGCAAGCGCAATGAGGAGGTAGAGAAAGAAAAGAAAATGTCGATGTATCCAAGCCAGCCTCACCCCTGAAGACAGGGAACTACGACGAGAACAACAACTGGCATTACTCAAAACAAACACTTCTGCACATTTGTTATCTTTTTCACCCAAATGAAAACTCAAACTGGGTATTTTTTGTCATAAAATACATTTTCAGAAGCTATTTTAAACTTAACAGTCACACAAGGATCATCAGGCAATACCAACCATTGTCATGTGAACTTCTAGTTACTATGAGCCTAGACTTTTTACTTCAGTGCAAATTCAACTGTTATTGAGAATAAAGAAATATGTCAAGTTGTCAACAAACTAGTTCAACTTTTTTCAGGACCCTTCAAGCTGGTCTAACGGAGACATAATTGAGGATATAAATAAAAACCACTGTCAGTGCCACATATTTCTGTCATGACTATAAAAACAAAATAAATAATTAAACTAAAGAAATTATTTAAAAACTGTTATAGATGAATACTGATGTAATTATAGTCACACAAGATATCTAACAACCCTTGGTGATTCAGAACACACAACATTCAAACACCTTACCTGTCAGAAGCTGTATCCACAAGATAGCATAATAAATACAAGAGAGAGTCAAAATTAGTTGTCTATTACCATATTTTACAGCAGTGTAACAAACCTATCAAATTATTTAACACAGACAAAGTGTTACTGGTTTAGTTGCACATGAGATGCCAACTTCCAACAAATCCAGTCATTTATAAATAAACTGAAATATTTAGTAAGCATGCAGTGGCGATTGAACATTATTATATTAAGACACCATTCATAGCCACAATAAACATATGTTTAAAGGCAAAATACTGGTTGTTTTCATACAAATGAGGGAGGTCAACTTATGATGCATGCTAGCAAACTGAAGGTTGCCAGTCTTGTGGAGCCACCTCGTGGATAATGATACTATTACCACATGTGGTGCCACCTACTGGATACATTTGATAGCACAATTTAAATAATTCCAAGCTGTGACACTTGCTCACCGTTCTGGTCAACCTTGCCCTTGGCCAGGAGGATGTAGTGGTCGTCGTCGAGGTTGACGAGGTTCTTGTTGCCAGGGATGTAGCGGTCCCGCCAGAACTTACAGCGCAGACGCCGGCCGGACCGTGACCCGACAATGTTCGACAGACCATTGTAACGATCCAACTACACAAGTCAAACAAAACATTAACATATGCAATGAAGCAGTTTAGTTGAATAAAAAGAATAACACAATAAAATTAAGATGTTTACTATTAAAAGTCAGTTTCTAAGATTATCTGGTTGCCATATTGCAATTTGAGTACTATGCCTTACATGACTTTCTTTTTAAAGAGACAATACACTGGCCATTTTGTCAAGATGAGTAGTTTTTAAGATGACGGTTATTAAAATCTGACATTTCATTAATCCTGACGAGCCTGTAGCATTAAAATAGTGCAGTGAAACAGCTAAATATTAAGCTAATTAGTTCTTGCAATATAACATTTCATAGCCACTCAAAGGAGTTTTTCTGAGACAAATTTAGAAATTTTTTGATAACAATCTCAAGTGACAATGTGTTGTAAAACAGAAGGTCGACTTACCTGGTTTGTCAATTGGTTGGACTTTCCGCCACCATTGCGTGACAAGCGAACCTCAACGGGGGTCTGATGTAGCAAGTTACGTGTCTCATTCCACACACACTCAATGACATCATCGTGGCCCTGCAACAAGCATTTGTAATAACTAATGCTGTTGTTTGTCCAACAGGGAGGGCAGAAGTATTACTAAACAATTATAATTAGACAAACCTGTTGCAATGTGCATTTAGTTTCTATGTATATCACACATAAAGTGCAAATGAGCATTAATCTTGACTTAAATGACCATGTTAATGTTGGCCCTGTCTTCTTAATGTGGGACATTTATAAAGGAAGAACTAAGCATGACCCCCCTCCAGCACTACATGAAGTGACCCCCTCAGTGCCAGCACTACATGCAATGACCCCCCCACAGTGACAGAACTACATGCAGTGACCCCCCCTCAGTGTCAGTATACTTTGGCAGAGAATAAATGTTCTAAAAAGGCTGACAATCTGAATGAAGCTTCATAAAACCAGCACTCATTGTGACCGCAGCATCAAGGCAAAGCTGGTCAGTTAATATTGAGTGTTGGAAACAACTAGAATCTACCTCACATTACGACACGGATGAATGAAAATATTGGTAAATTTAAAGGAACAGCTGAACATGTTCTACACTACTAGCTGGGTTACCTTGGATTTGCACAACAACAAAAGGCAGCCACCTCAAGATCAAACAGATTAAACTGCCCATATATAGCTACACTGTTTATATAATGCCACACTGGCGTTTGTTTGGCAACCCTGCCAGAAATGGCATGCGCTCAACACATTGGACACCACTGTGATCAACAACGGCAGGCCTGATATTCTGTTTGCACCCAAAATCCTCATTCCACCTGGGCTCCTATGAGTGAAATTAAAAACCTTCTCAATCCACAAACCACACTAATGGGTCCACTAGCGCACCTACAAAATTCCAGTCTCACACATGTGAAACTGATGGAGATATCCTTGCACATAGACAGAACAACAGACCTACATTCTATTTTTAAATACAGAAATCCGAAATTTTACCCCAACAATAAATGAGCTGCACAAAATATTTCCTTCAGCCAACATTTGTGTCTATTTACCATCTTCTTGTCGCTCGAGAATCCGACGGCGACCCAGCCTTCTGTGGCAGCGGCCAGCTCAAACTCGACCTTGTCGCCGTGGATACGCCACGTGACTATGGCGTCACACACTGGCTCCTTGCAGTCGGCAGGGTTACGGTAACAACCCTTTGTTTTGCCGCAGCTTTCTGTCTCAATGACAAACTTCGGTGACGGAGGCTGAAAGAAATCATGTGGCATGATGACAATCCATCAACGATTGTGACAACTGGTCTAACATTTATATGAAATACAGAACAAAATTAGGAATAATGTAAGATTTTAACCATTTTTGGTGGAGTGTTGTGTCTGGTGGTGCTATCTACTGACTCAAATTACCGGTGGTGCAAAATCCGACTTTCAAAATAATGCCATTAAGTAAAGTTGTTAAATAATTTTCACCAATTTGATTATTACTGACAATAAACCAGTCAGATCTCCGTCAGACCTCCATAGATGGATTTGTACTATAAACATTATTTTGTAGTGACATTTGCAAGAAACTTCCAAATCTGTACAACTATAAAAAAAAAGGAATTTTGTAAAACAAATATACGAATTGGAATAATTTTTTGGAAGTATATGAAACGAAAGGAACATTGGGCTTCACGTTGTGAGGGTAATTTGTGTAGAAACAAAATGAGTCGGATGTCAGCGGACTTGATTTTGAGAAAACACTGTTTGCTCTGTGATTTTTGACGATTTTGACTTTTTGTCTCCAAATGATACTTTAATGTCTTTTTTATTGATTGGCAATGGTTTTTCTCACTTATATTAACATTTAGTACCTATTAGAACTTTTAAGAAAGAGTATGTAACATTTTTGTATGAATTCTGTAAAACAAAAGCGCTAAGTCACACTTGTTCGCGTTGCATTTTTGGGGATATCCCTCAATGGAAGGCAGACATATTAGGTACTACGGGAAAGCCCAGCGTGTTTACTTTCCATATATGGCATGGGAATTCCTCGTTTACGTCAACTTTAGCCAATAGTAGCGCCTGACACAGAGGCCTATCTGTAAACAAAAGTCGGTTGCCAATGGCCACATGACTGAAACAGATCCTCTCATTGGCTAAATATACGTGCGCAAGCACAGAGTGCCCTTTATTGACCTCGCTAACTGTAAACAACTTATGGTGGTGATGGGTCTGTCGTTAGGAAACATTCCTAATTGCTCAGATACTGTTACTATAATCTCAGTAAACAGTTTATGAAATATATATTCAACAATAAGCGTGACTTGCGAGTGTATTTTGAATGTATTGAATAAAGGAATAGAAGCAAAATGGCCGAATTTGGAATGACAACACAGGCGTGGCGATGTTCGGTCACTCGCTGTAGCCTTCAATGTCGGGACCTGGCCCTTGTAGACGGATTCATAAAGCCACGAAGCTTAGGTGTTATAATTATCTGTATATTCATTACTGCATTAGCAAATATATAAAATTTCATTACGTTCAACTGTGTCGATGTTGTGTTATATTGTTGCTCGGTTATTATAAGGCAATTGTGCGTGCAGAGATTACGTAATGTTATAAACTTATTTTACAATACTTATATACAGTGTTTTTGGTCATAATATTATTATTAGATCACGTATTTGGTTCATATCTACATTATGTATGGAAAATACCATTAGACAACACTGTGCAAAATTTCAGAGAAATCTATTATGTGTAACTAAGGTAATTTGAAGAAAACATGTCAACACGTACATGAACTTCAACTGCATTTTTCTCAGTTTGACCGTTTCTACCCGTCATGTTCATTGAGGCATAACTTTGGCTGTGGGTGAGCTGGCCCAGCTAGACCACTGGAAAGCTTAACATATCTTCTTTCCAATGGTGTGGATAACAAAATTTTTTGACATTTGACTAATTTTGTCACAAATTGACACATTTGGTCCAAAAAAGAAAAAAATGGGTCAAGTGGCCCTGAAGTCCTTTGGACTAATACGTCTATATGTGACCCCGGCTGACCAAATGAGTGACAAGTCGGAAAAATTGTAACATTGTTTTCTTACATCCTTGTAAAGGTTTGGTAGAGTGCTTTACACGGTTTCAAAAAATATGACTGCTAAAAAAATTGGCAAAGTTATGGAGCATTGAACATGGTAGGGATCAAAAAGTGAAAATGAAGAAAATGGCTGTTGAAGTTTTACATTATATATGCAAATGGATTGCATGGAAATATTACATGCACAACATTCAAATGTGGCACACAGTATGTAATATGTATGTTATGTTGCAATGATACACTGGAAGTACAAATGTGCTGCTACAAAGACTTATCAAGTTATGCCAGATTATGTCTTCATGTGTAAAACTAAGAGGACAGATTATTTGAGAGCAAAAGGTAGACTCACTGTCTGACACAGTTTAAAACCTACAGGCAACTGTCCAGTTTAACAGGGGTCTAGTGGCTTAATGCTGTCTGTTGACACAAGCTACTGCCAGTGACCAATTACAGATTAGTCACAGCTTCCATCAAACAATAGCAGGCAGAGAATCTTAGCTCCACAGCTGGGTGTAATACACAACCAGAGCCACCACTGATTCATGGTCAAGTAGATTAGCTCAATGCACCAACTAAGACAATACACAACACTGTGAGTGACAGTGTCCTCATTGCTGAATAGATCAATTAAACCTGCCAAGTGGATGACATTCTGCACAAGTGTTCATTAATCCTTAGTGATTGTTCAGAACACCAGACTGACCACATACCTAAACAAAGCGAATGTAATAGGTGAAGAACAGGCAGTGTTCAAATAGGGGTATTGGTTGAATTGTATTTGTCTCGACTCAAAAGGCTTTATTGTGTCTTCATCGATTATAAGAAAGCATTTGATTTAGTAGACCGGTCCTCCCTGTGGTCTAAGATAATTTCATGCGGTATTAATGGTATTGTGTTGAAAGTTGTATACAACATGTACAAAAATGCTAAATCATGTATAAATGAGGGCCAGGCTGTGTCAGCCTTCTTCTCGTGTGTAGAGGTATGGCAAGGAGAAAACTTGTGTCCTTTGTTATTTGCTATTTACCTGAATACTTTTGAACACTGTTAGTCACAATTATAACGGACTTGACATGGCAGCTGGTTAAATTTACATATATAGTGTATAGCGGAACTCTTCTAATGGTTGACATTTGGTTGTTTCAGGTGTCAACTATATTGTGAATCTGTAATTATTAGTCTATATTGATACAATTGATTTATACAGTACCATGTCTACACAAGGCATGGCAAGTGTAAACAGAACAGTAGAATGCATTTGATATCAATAAAGTGTAGGATATATCACTCTATAGTTGTCCAGAATATTAATTTTCTATGTTTGTCACCTACAGGTGACAGAATATTAATTTTCTATGTTTGTCACCTACAGGTTTATACAGACAATACATCTTTAACCAATAGACACCACAGTCACACCATTTTATAATAATTAAATGAACATCAAAATAAACACAACTTGCAATTATAGAAAATCAATAGTTTTGAAGATACAGTTTAAAAATGTTAGGCAACGGTTCAGTCTAACAGGGGTCAAGTGTGTCTACTCTGCCTGAGTGCTGTGACCAATTAAAGATTAGTCAAGGTCTCAATGGCCTAGGCTGTAGAGATTAGTCAAAGCTTTTGACTTTGTGGCACATTACACAACATCTACTGTTGGGGGTGGTCTCAAGGGCCCTTCTCAAAACCACATCACTAGATAATGTAAACCTTTTGCACTTTGGGGGCCCCTTAGGTGCCCTTAGAATGATTCAATCAAATACAGATTTCTTGTATATAGGGGCAGCACCCTAAGACATATCTATGCAAAATTTAAAAAAAGTTGCTGAACAGTTTTTGAAAAAATAGGACAATTGTTACATTTTTACCAGTTTTGGGGTCCTTGGAGGCCCTAGGGAGCCCTTAAAATGATTCAATCAAATACAGATTTCTCATGCATAGTGGCAGTGCCCCAAGATATGTCTATGCAAAATTAGAGAAAAAGTTGCTGAACGGTTTCTGAGATACGGCAGCTAACGGCGGACGCAGAGTGATGGCAATAGTCCCTTGGACCTTCGGCCAAAGGACTAAAAACAATCACACTTACTGGTGTGGAGATGACCGGGGCGTAGGGGGCAGTCGGGTCAACAACCACAGGAGACTTGATAATCCAGTACTCGTTGCGATCGCCAACGACCGATGCTCTGCAATTGAACAAAATATTAGTGCAGTTTATCAAGAGTATATACCTAGACTGTGGATGAAGGATACTCTGATAGTATTATGGAGTAGCGAATAACCAAATATCCAGTCCCGATCCTGAATTTAATCATCCCATGTATGGCCATGGACGCAGTTTATTCAAAACTATGAATCAGTGAATGACCCCAAAGATTATTTATGTCAGATTGAGACATAAAACACAGACAGTATTTATTTTGACCATGATAAGCATTTAAAAATACAATATACTCGTTATAGTAAGGCCAGAGATGCTCCCATCAAAACAATTATATGTCGCTATCATGGGAGCCACCCTACTAATGTAATATATTTAATTCTATGTTTATTAGATTATCACATGATCAACTACACATGCATACATATATATGTGTATACATAGCATATATATATATATATAAATTATTTTAAACAAACGCTCAGTTATGTCTGATATAGGAATTACAAATATACAGTTAGGAATATGACAACAGGATTCGTAATTCTTGATAAAGTATTTTTTGTATATACATGTGGAAAAACCATATAAGATGTGTGTAAGAATTTGATCAAGGATGATATTTGGAGCATTGTTAACAGTTTGTACAATGTTGTATCTGATGTATTTGTTTGCATATTGATGATTAACTCTGAGAATAAATCAGTTGTTTTTACCACATGTGTCATACTGGTAAATTTCAGTGCTGTATGTGTATGGAATAAAACTGAAGTATTCTGGCAGAAGCTTGTTCATTATTCTATATTATAAAACAGTCCGTTCTCTGTTTGTATGTGCACCCACATCTCCGTCAGTTTTGCATTTATCGGGCTCAATATTTCAAAAGGCTGTATGTGGAGTTCCAGCCGCAGAATTTAATGTTTTCTATATCATTGTAAAGATAATTATGCCATCTATAAATATGTCGCTAGATGTATGGAGAAATTTTGAATACTTTTAAAGTTATTGACGTTTGAAAATCCTCAGCATTTAACAGCCACAAAATTTAATGTCTTTCTATATCATTGTACATGTAATTATTCCATATACAAATGTGTAACTGGGTGTATACAGACACATGCATCTGTTTTTATGTTATTAACGTTACAAAATCCCGGATACATCAGTTACATGGGTGAGCGCATGCGATTTCTCGCACAAGGTTGTCCTAACAACTAGGCCAGTAACCAGTTACAATTTATTAATGTGGGTAGGCAGGAAACATTTGTGATGGGTTTGGGGTCTGGAACTCAAATGTTGGGCATTTGAGGTTTGCTCTATTTTCAGTGTTCATAATTATGCCAACAATACTTTTTTTTAGATTTCAATGTAACTGATTTGAGGATGTATATGAATGTCTTTTTTCCCCGGGCAATGCAGGGTAACTCAGCTAGTTTATCATAAAATTTAAGTTGTATGAGTTTATAAATTTCACCCACCTTTAGAAATTTACATTCTTTGAAGATGGGATCTGTGTGAGAGTTGTATTTACTTGAATACAACTCTGTAGCACCGTGGTGTAGTGATTAGAGATTCGGACACTCGACTAAGAAAATCCAGGTTCGAAACCTGTGCGGCGGTGTCGAACCTTGGGCAAGTTCGTTCACTATATGTTGCTCCAGTTCACTCAGCTGTATGAATGAGTACCTTGCTATAGACAGTGGTGGATATTTGTGTACGAATAGTCTTCGCGCATTAATTGCAGCGTGGCTGGATGCTTCCCAGAGAAGTCGAGATGGTGTTCGACTGAACAGGTCTGCCAGGGAGTAAAGTGTAAAACGCTTTGAGCAGTCCTGAGTCCTGACTGGATACGGTGCTATATAAGAACTTACCTTTACTTGAAGTAACTATTCATACTGCCTTCTTCTGGAGTTTAAAAATGCGATGGGCTTGATGATCTCAAACTAACATGACATAATTAATCTTGGGAAGAATGAGCGAATTATACATTATAGATAATAGATTTTTACGTAATACATGTTTAAGTTTATTTAAAATTCCAATTATTTTATTTATTTTATTCGCTGTTTTGTTGATATGGCTGTCCCAGTTTAGGTGTTTATTAAAAAAATATTGAATCAATCAATAAAAATTATGTGAATCAAAAATCAATAAAATAATTTGAATTTTAAATAAAATTAAACATGTATTACCTAAGAATATATCTATAATGTATAATTCGCCCATTCTTCCCAAAATTAATTATATGGCATAAGTAAGAATATAATATAAAATTTTAAAAGCCAAAATGTTTTATAGCAACACAAGTAGCACTGGTGTTTTTTGCCAATTCTCATTGCTATCCTATCGATGATTCCTTGTGCTATCGATGACAACTGTTAATTGCTAAATATACTAATGATAGTACAGCATCATCACATCAACAATAACGATGCATCGTTAGTTTGATTGATGGTTACACTTCTATTGTGTGTCGCACATCCGAAAACTTTCTGTGCCTTCACACACCAGGGCTGAGTTTGAAAGTTCACCACATGGCAATATCAAGACAAATATACGGTCAGTTGCCAGGGCATTGTGACAACTGGCTGTGTGGTTGTCATCAAATTGAAGGCCTGAAATTGGCCAGTTGCTGCAATACCCTGGCAACTGGCCATGAGCTCAAAAATGAAACAATGGTTCACCAACGAATTAGCCATACCTCCTAAAATCTATAAAGTCAATGCTAACTAGCATTGCTGCATTGCCCTAAATCTCCTGTCACAGCGGAGTGTACATTATCACCATATATAAGAGACAAACCTGAAGACAATGTGGCCTTGAGCGGGAAGTGAAGCAGTCCATGTGAAAGAAATGACAGACTTCCTTTGGATGACACCGCCCGTACGCTGACTCACTAGGCCATTCTGTAAGACACACATAGTTGGTCAATACAACATTGAAGACTCCTGTTGTTAGCAGTAATGTAACAGACTTGCATAGTGCCTATTTGCTAGTATATCATCAGGAACATGCACTAAGACGGATAATAAACAATTTAATCATTAGGAAAATATTATTAATTATAACCGGTAGGCCATATGAAGTGAAAGTTAGAACAAACAGTAACAACATGAAACTTGAAAGATTGAAGGACAAAATCCAGAGTATGCCAGAGACTAAAAATAATAAATAGTCTGTCAATGTGGTGTGGAAGGAGCACAACAGAATTGCTACAAACGACCATGCGGTTTGGAGGGCAATGATCGCCAATGCCTGCGACAGACATGGCACATAAAGAAGTATCTAGAGGGTCATCATTAGACTTATGTAGGGACCCCATAATTTAGGATGTGAATGCAATTTCAAGAATTAGTCTTGAAGTTATTTTACTAAAGGTGGCTTCTGGTGATATTAAAGCAATGGGATGTTCATTCCATATATTGGGTACAAGCTGCCTAGAGATAATTAATAAATGCAGGAGACAAGTAAGGTGGTTGTTGTGTAGAAAGGGTGATATAGGCTATTTTAAATTAAAATGTATTCATGTTGATGCATTAATAATAAAACAAGATCAATCATTTGTAGGCCAATTTAGATTGTAGAGTTGTTGCTTAACCATTTCAGTACTACAGCCCTGACTAACTGTGACCACTGAATACTGCATTCCCAGTTAATATGCAAGACAATGGACTACCTCACTTCAAATCAAGATTTGAGCAACAAAAATGCATTTTATGAATAGGAGTGTTATATATTTTCGGAAAGTATGATAATCAGCGAGTTTACATTCCGTCGTCATGGTAACCAGCAATCCAAGATGGCCTCCAAGATGGCCACCAAGATTTCAACGTTTTTGCAAATGTTGAACACAGTTGTATACTAAGTTCGCTGACATCATTACTGTGTCAATCGTAAACATCAGACAAAGATTCTTAACTACAACTATCAAATAATCTGTCTAAAACATACGGTGGTAAATTGCAAATTGAAGTACTGCCGTCCGCCATTGTAGCCACATCATTAAAAACCGTGAACAGCTAATTTATTCGCCTTGACAATCATACACAACAAGTGGCTCCACTTAGTGGATAATTATGAGTAAAAACTATTTGAATAGCAGACACTGTTAATGCAGAATAACTGGCCTGTCGTACCGAAACGTCACAGACAGTGCGGCCAGAAATCCAGCCTGCCGTACTGAAAGGGTTAATCCAAATATCCCGATAGCAGTGTATGAAAATAAAAATGTCCCAGGATGCAATGCCAGTGCATTGCAGGTTAACCTACAACAATAAGCACTAGCCATTCCCACTTACCCCATGAATGCCAGCACAGGCAACTTCGTAGCCAGCCTTCGCAGTGAAGTAACCAATAGGTTCGGTCGTGTCCAGTGTGTTATTGTAACGTCGCGCTTGAATGAGCAGCCTGCTGAACTCAATGTTCCTATTTGCCTTCACTGTCACTGTAGCAGAAATGGAGTAATCACATCCACTTATCCAGTACTCAATCATCAACAATTTGTTTGCAATTGTACTATGTTGAGAAGGCGGAGTAAGCGTAATCATGTACGTAATTACACAGCCAAATTAATCATCAGGTCTTGAAATATGGACAACGATGGATACAGGATGCAGGATAGCAATAATAAGCAGTCTTCCTACTTTAAATAATGTTTTTGAACGCGATTCAATATCGTAACATTAAAATGACCCACATAAATGATGAATCCCTGTGAAATACTCTGGTAGTCCTAGGTGAAGATGGACTGCCTCTTCAGTGACAAATTGAATAAAAAAAATAGATTTCAGGACAAACTGAATTTGTATGTGTTGCACAAGTTTTGCACCATGAGATTTTCTCTACACACTACACCATTGCTTCTGTGAAATTTTCCACATCATTTCAGAACTCAGGTATAAATGGGCAATTTTGGGCATCAGCCATGTATGCTTAAAACGGTGCACAGTGGTATGGTAGTATGGTGGTACAATGGTGCACCACACCAAGTGAAACAGATGGTACGGTAGTATGGTGGTACAATGGTGCACCACACCAAGTGAAACAGATGGTACGGTAGTATGGTGGTACAATGGTGCACCACACCAAGTGAAACAGATGGTACGGTAGTATGGTGGTACAATGGTGCACCATACCAAGTGAAACAGATGGTACGGTAGTATGGTGGTACAATGGTACACCACACCAAGTGAAACAGATGGTACGGTAGTATGGTGGTACAATGGTGCACCACACCAAGTGAAACAGATGGTACGGTAGTATGGTGGTACAATGGTACACCACACTAAGCAAGACAGATGCAATTCGGAGCATTAAATTGTGATTGCAAAAAGTGCAGGAAAACATTCCTAGAGAATACGTGCCATTTTTGTACTTTCACAGAGCCAATGAATGAATGAATGAATGAGACATCAATACAATTGAAAAATATGTTTCTTCAAATTTTAAGAGCGTAAATCCAAATGCTGACAAAAAACTTAAATTAGGTGCATGGTGGTGATCGCACTCTTACATAATCCTGGCCTAAGTACTAATCCTTACCTAGCAGGTGTTCCCCGCCTGTGTACCTCAATTTGCTTGTAGATATTTTATATGGGGGCGGGCTTTGCTGGAGTATACCGGCTTGTTTCAAACTGACACACGACTCAGGGTTTTCAGTGAGTGCTGAGACAATCACCCCCAAAAGTAGAACGGCGAGGGAAGTCAACAGACAATGCATGGTGACAGGTTGGTGCACAGCTGCAAAGTAGAGACGGTGAAACATGACACTCTTATTGAAGTTATGATTTATTCGAGACTCTAGAGTGCATAACTGGATATGTCTTATTATTGAGGTGTTGGTACATGGGACTAGTATCATCTGACCTGGCTTACATAGTCACACACGTGGCATGAACGAAAAGCAAGTGAGTGCATACATTGAATGCAGCACAAAGAAGTCCCCTCTACCCAGTGACAATACTGTATTATATAGTTTTTGAAGTTGCACATACATCACATCAGGTGTAAACTGCCTGACATTCTTATAATTTAATCTACGTATACATGATATGTTCATGCAATTTATTGCATGATTGACCTCAATCATATTCAGCGAATCATAAGCCCCAATGAAAGTCAGTTGCTGGTGACCAAACAAATATGTAACGACAGGTCAAGTTGGTTAACACACAAAAACTAGCAACGATTTTGCTGAAATTGTCTTCAGTTTTCCAAAATGGATGTTTTGTTGGACAAGTTTCTTGAGAACAAACAAAAACAAATGGCAGTAATTCTAAAAACTGTAATAATTGAATTATGCATAAATAAATTAACATCACATGCAGAGTTTTGTATGTGCAAACATGATGTTATGAGAATGCACATTTAATGATGAAAAGTATTCGCAATCTTACATAAGGTCATATAAAAATAATTCCTTGTATCTCATCAGAAATGTCAAACAGTAAATAAGGGGTGTGGTTTTTAGTATGCTCATGATCAGAGACTGTCAATAATCAAAGGGTCTATTCTCAACAGTCAACAACATAGAATGTGTACTGAGCATATTTCTTATACTTGTAACCGGCGAACCCATATGCACGTTCGCAAAAATTATTTGGCCTTACAAATCATAACTGTCACTTACTGCATCAGTTAGATCATACAGTTAGATGAATAATTACATTTTTTAAATATAGTTTAACACTATATAATGGTGACTCCTTAAAAAATGCATATGCTGATGAGAAACCGGGAATTATTTGTAGATGACCAAAATTTCATTGGACTCAGTTAAGTATTATGGTCGCTATTTTAAGCAGATTGTACTGGTAACGCAAGAACCTTCTGACGGACAAGAGAAGAACATAATGTCACATATCAAATAGCCTGTTCAGGTTGTTGTGCAAATAGCGAGAAAAACATAATTAACTCGCTATGTCTTAGCCTAGATTATGCCAGGCTATATTATATGCATGACGTCTAGTTTTTTAAATTATCAGAATTGTGGGCTGAAAGTTACCACGCACCGTAAATATATGCCCTAATGTAACATTGCAAACTGTGTACGAGTGAATGATTATTGAACGGAAATCGTGAGTCAACCGTCCAAATGGCTCCCACACGAATTCCGACAGTAGTGACTTGTTCGCCAGCGACGCCGAGAGCAAATGAGAGCATCTGCCAGGCGGTAGCGCCTCGGGCTTACAATATTACAAGGGACACCTGGAATTTATTGTCCTATTGAAGTTACCAAAACATATACAATTTACGCATTTGTGTACCTGCTAAAACACTGTGTCGAGTAAAATGCTCATTGTGACGGAAATGTCAAAATAAAAATGCAGTACGTACGATTGAGACTAGATTCCTGTTTTGGGCATGCAATAAGTCTCGGACCAAGCTCCGCCGAGCTGTCAAACTCAAAATGAGTCGACTGGATCTGAGTAACTTCAGAAGTTTACAGCCGTCTGTTTATAATGGGGCAACGCATAAACTGCGGCAAAGTTAACAAACTATTGAACGAACAATATATCTTACCACAAGTGCAACAGTAAGGACCACACCTGTCCTGTATCTTAGATGTTATTCCACACACACATCCACCGAGAACCTGCCGAAATACGATCTACTCTCACACCTTCACGAAGAACACGAGAACTTCGCGAGACGACGCCCACTCGTTAATTTGGCCTTATTAGCATAGGGAGACCATCAGCTCACATGCGGTTGGAGGGCATAACCACGACATTATAATATTATATATATATATATATATATATATATATATATATATATATATAATGGTGGTACACGGACTATCATAACAATAAGAACAGCAACATTTATTATTATGCTTGGGGGGTGAGCTCCCAAATAATTTTGGTGGGGGTGGAGATATGATATACCATCCCCGTATTTAGGGAAGGGGGGATTTTGAGTGCAATTTGAGGTGGAGAGCTCCAAAGTGGGGTTTTAGCGAGGCGCAAAGGGTGGTGTGTAGAAATGGAGGTTTTTGGTGAGCTCTCTCTCTCTCTCTCTCTCTCTCTCTCTCTCTCTCTCTCTCTCTCTCTCTCTCTCTCTCTCTCTCTCTCTCTCTCTCTCTCTCTCTCTCTCTCTCTCTCTCTCTCTCTCTCTCTCTCTCTGTCTCTCTCTCTCTCTCTCTCTCTCTCTCTCTC
>CM034538.1:65386546-65637774 GCA_020002185.1 Paraescarpia echinospica
GTATACACACAAGTATACACACATGTATACACACATGTATACACACAAGTATACACACATGTATACACACATGTATACACACATGTATACACACATGTATACACACATGTATACACACAAGTATACACACATGTATACACACATGTATACACACATGTATACACACAAGTATACACACATGTATACACACATGTATACACACATGTATACACACATGTATACACACATGTATACACACAAGTATACACACATGTATACACACAAGTATACACACATGTATACACACATGTATACACACATGTATACACACATGTATACACACAAGTATACACACATGTATACACACAAGTATACACACATGTATACACACATGTATACACACAAGTATACACACAAGTATACACACATGTATACACACATGTATACACACATGTATACACACATGTATACACACATGTATACACACAAGTATACACACATGTATACACACAAGTATACACACATGTATACACACATGTATACACACAAGTATACACACAAGTATACACACATGTATACACACATGTATACACACATGTATACACACATGTATACACACAAGTGAGGTACAATATTGAGAGAGAAAGCTCTTTACTGATAGTAGCACCATCTTTACAATTACGATCACATTTTCTGCATTTAGCAATATTTGTTTACCTTGACTATGTAGCTTTATGAGTTGATGCAATTTGTCAGTAGACTTATCAGCGTTTGCTCATTTTCCTACAGGTTCACCTCTGCCACTGCTATCATTTCCCGAGGGAGCCTCCACCAATGGACATGTAGGGTTACTTAAATTCAGGTGGGTGTATGTCTTGTTTGAGAAATGATTACCCTTTCATAGGGATATAGAGAAAATACAGAAAATCTATCATAATGTTCTAGGACACTTAGTACCATTGTAATAAATTACAAGTGAATTCAACCTTGGCATGTGTACTTTCCTATTTCCACATTTTGTTGATCGTGGATATTTTCTCTGCCCAAACTGATTCTCTGCATCAAACAAGCTTTTTCTGTACCGGGTTATGAGTTTGCTGGTAATCTCCACCAAAAGTTGGGATCACATATATTTATGGTGTGTTGAATTTAATTGTAAATGAAATTGGCTTACAGTGAATTAATGATGCTGAAGAGTAGAATTAACTACCATTTAAAGGAGCTTTTTTTGAGGAGCTTTTAAATCGTTGATAAATATTAATAGAGCTGTAATAATAATGTACTTGTATTTATGTTTTAGTGTCTGGCCATTCTCCATGGACTGTCCAGTGCAACCAGTGAGTATGTTAATATGTTAGTATTGTAGTGGCATTTTATGCTTTGGAAGAATGTAAAATGCCATCCCTGAACAATAAAATATTGTTGTCCTCTTTGTCCCTGAATGTCTGGTGAAGCTGGCCTCACTCAATAAATGTTCATGATTTCTGTTTTCTTTCCCCCACACTGTGTAATATGTAATACAGTACTAATACTGTAATGACCATATGTATTGGGACAAATAATTCAGTTATCAGCTGTCCAAAACCATAGGGTTCACAAAAATAATTCCCAGATTCACTGTCCCAATACTTAGGGACGCGAACGAATCCTGACGTCATGTCGTCCCTGTTTTATTACCCTGGTGTTAATACGGCTTTGTAACTTCACCATGGTTACCTCGTCTATTACTCTGCTCCAAACTAATTTTTGAGTGGCTAAACTATCGAGTGCACATCATTTTCTAAATTTAATACAAATGTTTTTGACATAAATTTGACATTACTTCCTAGAATGGCAAGAAGTGCCAGTTGACTTGAAGTCTGCAACTTTGTAAGCAATCAGAGCATCTGCCAATATAGCAGGTGTCCCAAAGGGTGGGAAGTGGGGCAAGTTATTGACATCAGCTGATCAGAGTTGCACTTGTGGTTAACTGTGCTTTGATGTGGCAAGTGGCAATAATTGTTGCAGAGTACTTGGAGCTGATCTTCCAAGCTATAGTTAGACTGAGCCTTGGTGTGTAAAGTGGCAACAATTATTTCAGTGCACTAGAGATGATCTTTCCAGCTATAATTATAACAGTATAGCTGTGACCTTGGCCAATTTTAACGAGCCAGCCAGACCCGTAGACATGGAGTAATCAGGAGCCCAGCAGTTAATCTTAGTGGGCAGCAGTCCCCTGCTAAAATTAGACCCTGAGTTATTCTTCGAATTCCTACTAAACATACTGCCAATTAAAACATCAGCTATGCGTGAAACTGAAACGATGCGCAAGTCTTGGGACAATGCAGACAGTCGAGAGATTACGTAGTTTTGTACATTACAGCAAAACATTGGGGAACTGCAGCTAGGATTTTAGATGTGTATCGTGACACATCCTAAATGTATAAAGGCCACAGCTGGTAGCTGAGAGAAGGACGAAACATCATTGTTGGTGCTACAGTAATTACATCACCCAAGTTTGTGTTGTTTACGTCAGAGCAGCTCCGATTGTAATACACTGTTTTTGATACACTGTTTTTGATTTATGCATCTGCATCGGGGAACAAACTGGGTAAATGCTCATCAGAAATACAAATAATTGGTGTCCCAATACATAGGGACACAAATAATTACATTTACAAAGGTGTCCCAAAACATGCAGTACAGAAAAATGATTATTTTTCTGGATTTTTAGGGTGTCCCAAAACATACAGTGTCCCAATACATATGGAGATTACGGTAGTAATAGTAACAATTATAAATATCAAAGTAATAGTAACAGGTTGAGCAAAACTCAGTGTAATAGGAAGCAACGTAATAGTAATTGACCTATTACTTTTATATTACTATTGAACATTTCAACCGAATTTCAACTACATAACAATTCCATTTGATTACGTTGTAGATTCCACTAATTTCTCCAGGTTTTATGGTTGCTCCCCCCATGGCCCTGGTGAAGTTTTACCCTAGAGTTTTATGAGCTTATACATAGCAAGAGACCTGGTACAGTGGGACTGCTGCATTGATTAAAGGGATTAAACTGGGCTTTCACTGCTTTGAAGCCAGTTCTGCCAAGTGCCAAGTTGCCAACTACCCTTTTCAAGTAAGCCTATGGGTTTAGTGACTGCCTCCAGGGTGCACACAGTCCAAACTACAGCGGGTGTGAAACACATCCTGGTGTATTTGTACTTGAGCCAATAATGAACTGTCCACCAAACACCAAGCAGCAGTAGAGCAATGTGGTTTAATAAGACTGTAATATAATCCAATAAGTTATATGGCATTGACTATTGCTTCTGTCTTTCATTCCAGTATGGTATTTAAATATAAAATGGAACATATATGTTCTATCCTTAGTTAATGCATTGTACTAAATATAGTATATACTATATAGATATATTTTGTTGTAAATATTTATGAATTGTTTTATACTTTATAATACTTCCCTAATGATGATGATGATGACAGTACTTGACATTCTCAAATATTATTTTAAATACTTTGGACGTGGGTATCAATAAATGGCATGTTATATTTGTTTATTCACCTGTCTTGTTTAACTTTTTGAGACTGAGTCAAACAATTGTACTTATTGTATTTATGCATACTGTGCATTATACCATAAAATGTTCTGATGACAAATGTAATAGTAATAATAGTAATATTGATTGCTTCAGTTGTAATAGTAATAGGGAGAATTCAGCATGTAATAGTAATAGGAAGGAAACAAAGCAATAGTAATATATTACACTGCAATGTAATTGACCTCAGGCCTGGTTCTTGCACTGGTGTCTCCACCAATCAGCTCCAATCCCCCCATATCTTCCATTCTCATTCTCCATTCCTCTCAGTATCTCTTAAATATGAAGCAAATAAATGTTATTTGGATTATTTATATCATTGTACAACAGCAGCTCAATGCAGACAAACAGACTACTTTTAATATTAATTATGTAATGATCACAGCATAGTTAGTTTAGTTTTATGGTTCAGCTACTTAATTACATTTCTTACATTATGTAAATCTGTTGTGTTGACAGGTAGTTGTGCAAGTTAAGAGGCCAAGATTTGCATATATCTCACCGGTAAGTCTGAAGGTGCCTGGATTTTATTTAATGTCTACCGCAAGTGATGATTAGGTATAGTTTACCATTGTAAAGGCTGTAGTACTGTTGTTGCGATAGTTTGATAACTGTTGTGACTGTATCGAATAGCAAATATTCAGGAACGTAGTCCCAATTCATACTTGATGGTGGCACTATCCCATAGCTTTGAAGTTAATTTATTCAAAATGGTGAATCAGCGCTCTGACTGACGATTGTTGGTGATTATATATAAAGATATATAAGTAAAATTCCCAAATGAAATTGAAAGAGCTTGTTTACGAATGGCATTACAGTGACATTACAGGTAGTAACTCTGCTGATTTATTCTACAAACTATCATTACTATCATAAATTCAGTGACTATCGACAGTAGCTATGAATAGGTAAATTTCCTATCGATGGTACTGCATTGTCTCATCGACTATTACGATGCATTGAAAGTTTGATGTCACTCCCGTAGTCTCTGCCAACAATGATCCTGCAGAGAATAGTGCCGTGGATATATCCAAGTGTCTCTCTCTGTTTCCAGTCAATTCTTGGAGGCAGATGGTGGATAGACATCTTCTGGTTTCTCTTTGTGCCTTACACCCATTTCCGTATAAGGTAAATGCCAGACACAGTTTTGATATCTACATCACGGGGTGATTCTCCTAAAAAATCAGCCAGTGTCCCAGAATGTTCTTTGCAAAAACAAAAAGTAATTTGTATATGGATCATCCTCCCCAAAAGAACCCTTACCTTACCAAAAAGGCATTTGCTGGACTGACATTTAGTTTTCCACCCACTTAAATTTTTTCAGAGAAAACAAAGAAAGTTGATATAAACACTGAAGAGTGCATCAATGTTTTGGGCATTCATGTGAAGATTGCTATTTTGAGAATCGCTTGAGTTGTTCAGAATTAAATAAGGTGATACTTTATCTGATGGTTTTACTAAAACTACATACAAAAACGTTGCACAAGTGAACTGGCAAGTCGAACTCAATACTATGTACTCTGTAGGTTTGCTTTTTTGCAACATGAATCTGAAACAAGACGAGGGATAAAATCAAACAGAGGAGGCAATTTTAAATATGAGAGTATATTTGCCGTCAGAGTGCTGCCCCCTATGAGCCAGGATGAGGACGAGACGGTGGAGGAGTTTGCGGAGCGAGTCCAGCAGACGATGGCAAAGGCATTGAACATTGAGGCAACCGAACACACAAGTTCCGACAAAGTCGAGTATGCCAAGCAGATCCTCTTTATACAGCCACATACAGGTGAGTGATTAGTGATGACTCTGGACTTGACAAGTCGGGTAGTTAAAAAAGGAAGTTCTTAGATAACGCCGTATCCAGTCCTTAGGACTGCTCGAAGCACTTCACATTTTACTCCCTGGCAGACCTGTCCAATCGAAAACCATCTCGACTTCTCTGGGAAGCATTCAGCCATGCTGTAATTATTGCACAGAGACTATTTGTATACAAATATCCTCCACTGTCTGTAGCCAGGTACTGATTCACACAGTGAACTGGAGCAATGTTGAATGTGCAAGGTTTGAAAGAGGATTCTGACCAGGAATATATATCAACATACTCCTAGTTTTCTTTGAATACTGCAAACTTTCTTTCCACTTTCCTTTGTATTCTCCTCACAAGTGTAGGGCTGTTAAAATTATGTTGAATGAATGCAATATTTTTTTAATGTTTGCTTCTTAAAAAATAACAGCAGTTCAGAGTATTTTTATGCATGAGCGAATTCTCTTAGGTAGATTTAAAATGTAGTGGTAAACTAAGCGACATACTCTGTTCTGTTACCCGCAGGGCCTCAACCAGGATCAAATTTTTGCCAATCCAAATTTTTTCCGACATGCTACAAAGCGCGGTCAGGCATGCAATCGGACGCATGATCGAACATATTGAATGAGAATTCCTAATTTATACGTATATTTTTTGTTCAAAGCATGTGATTAATATTTTAATGCCACTTACAATATAACATATATAAGTTGTTTCATTAGAACACATTTAATTGCCACAATTTGCAAAATTACTAATACAACTATAACAAATTAGCAAACATATTTAATGTGGAATCCCAATTTTTATATACAATTAAAATGTGTATATACAAATTGTATACAAGGTATAATGGACTATGGAAGGTAATATTTGGGATTTTAAAGCATTCAATTTTTTGTTGTACAAGTACCATATCATAACATTAGAAATACTACAGTTTGATTTTGTTTAATTTCTAAAACAAAATATTAGATTGACAAATATTTTTCAATGAGTTGCCACGCAATGGCCATAATTACTTACAGTTATTAATTAAAACATTGTGTATTCATGTTGCTGTGAATGTTTCAATTGTTAAACTATAAATCAGTCAAAACATTAATTAATTTAAATAGCAAGCCTAGCTCCATAACTAAACAATGTGCGACGAATAGGACTCGCCACGGCAACACGCTAAAAATAGCGCAAACGTAACTAAATCTAGCACAGTTGCCATACGTTCAGCCTGAATGCTCCACTGCAGGCTTATTATCGCAATCCTGTTAAAAAATGATGCAACATCGTCGAACAAAATCTACTTTCCGTAAATCATGTTCAATTATCACGCAACATACATAATTTGAATAGTGGAAAACTGACAAATGGCATCGGTGTTGCCTGAAGTTGTATATCAGGCAATAACAGGTACACCGTATGTTTACATTTCAACTGATCGTAACTTTTGTTTCTCTGACGGCATCGATTTCGTGTAACATCAACAGTCAGGGCCACCTGCCTGATAAAAACAATTCCCATAATGATGCCCCCCACCCCCGTCGCAAAGCTCCCGGTCCACAAGGTTGCCAATCAAACCTTTCTCTGAAGTAGATACAGTGACAAGCCCAGCCTGTACATGGTGCCTGGGAATCCAGGAAGTTAGTAATTTAATCATCAAAAGTTACTGTGTTGCTACACTGTAACTCCTGTCGGCAGTTAAGGTCTTTGGTTAGCACTTCACAGGGGTGCGTATTTAGCAACATTCAATAAGTTACATTACAGCTGTCAAAGTGCCTGCATGGCCAGACATGCCCAAGTGTTTACAACTGTAGAGCATCACTGTGAGAAAGACAGCGGTAGTGAATAGCCAATAATCATCCAATGAGCTTCTAAATTTACAACACAGCAGGAAACATTATAATTAGTACTAACAGTCAATGACAAAGTTAAATTGTTGTATTCAAATAAAAACCTTTCAATGAAAATTTGATAGTTTTATATTGCAAATACAACCATTATAATACTCATTTTATATTATTCTAAGATATTTAATAATTATATTCATAACTTTCAGAAAGCCATAACTATTTAATGGTTCTACCTAACGTCATCTAATTTATTTATTTCATTATATAATTCTACACCTGTACATTTTATTTTAACAAGATTGCCATCCAGAGAATTAACTCTAGATGGCAGGTGGACAAGGAAGCCCTTTGGCTTATCGAGAGTCCAACCCTTTTATCTACATATATCCAGCCCTTCTGAGGTATGTGTCGATTTTATTTTTAAACATATTCATACTACTAGCACCCACACAATCATCAGATAATCTGTTCCATTCATTCACAGTCCTTTGTGAAAATGAGAACTTTCTTACGTCTAATCTACACGGCTCCTTTACTAATGTAACTTCATGTCCTCTAGTCTTTCTATCTTTCTTAACTAAAAAAAACATTTTTATCAATATTTTCATAACCATTCAATATTTTAAACACTTCTATCTGATCTCCTCTCAATCTCCTGGTCTCTAGTGTTGTTAAACCACATTTTTTTAGGCGTTTTTCATAACTAAGATCCCTCAGTTTTGGTATAATTTTAGTCGCTCTCCTCTGTATTCTTTCTAGCATATCTATGTCCTTTTTGTCTATGGCCTCCACGCTTGTATACAATATTCTAAATGAGGCCTAACTATTGTTTTGTACAGCAGTATTATTAGTTCTTTTTCTTTATATGCTATATTTCGCCTAATCAATCCAAGGATTTGATTTCCTTTTGAAGCTGCAATTCCACACTGCTCTGAAACCTTCATGTCAGCACTAATTGTCAGCCCTAAGTCTTTTTCTTTTACAGTAGTACTTAGTACAGTTCCCCCCATTGTATATTCTACATATTCGTTCCCATGTCCTGTGTGAAGGCATTTACATTTCCCAAAATTTAACAACATTTGCCACTTTTCAGACCATTTGATCAACCTGTCAAGATCATCTTGTAAATGCTGTCTATCTCCATCACTTTTAATCCTTCTAAACACTTTTGTATCATCTGCAAATTTCAACACCTTGCTAGCTATATCATCGTCCAAATCGTTTATATATATTAAGAATAATATAGGTCCCAGTACTGATCCCTGTGGAACCCCACTCACAACTGATTTCCAGTTTGAAGCCTCCCCATCAACAACTACCCGTTGTCTTCTGTCAATCAGCCATTTTTCTATCCAGTTAATTATACCATTTCCTATGCCATGGGCCTTTAGTTTAAGCAGTAATCTTTGATGTGGCACTTAGTCGAAAGCTTTTTGAAAATCTAAGTAGATGATATGTACTGGTGATCCATCATCTACCCACTTAGTGATATCTTCCAAAAAACATAACATATTTGTTAAGCATGACCTCGCTTTTAGAAACCCATGTTGAGATGGGTTAACCAAGTTATGTTTAACAAAAAAATCCACCATGTGATCTTTAATTAGTCTTTCTAATAATTTACAAATCACCGATGTTAAACTAACTGGTCTATAATTATTTGACTTGTTTCTCGAACCTTTTTTAAATAACGGTATAATGTTTGCTTCTTTCCATTCTAAAGGAACCACTCCCATTTAGACATTTAGACAACTTAGTGATTGCCTTCAATATATCTTCCACTGGATGACTGACAGCAAGTTGAAATTAAAGGGAATAAAAACATCTATGGCTTGAATTCATGTTATATTACATCCTGCTATCTATTTCCATGTCCACCAAGCCAAAAACAATCAAACAAATCAATGAATTAGAAATTCCACATTTAATGCTGTGCATCCGGACATTTTCAAATCATTTTTATACTATGATGCACTGTTTGTAAATATTTTGGTAGTAATTATTTATTTGCCACAAAAATTCAAATATGGTTATTATATATAACACGATGTTTCTAAATTGTATTTATCCAGACAGATCACCATTTGTTTTCACATATATAATTACAATATATTACCGTACAATATATATATATATACAATTAATAAATTATATATCCATTACGTTATATTTGTTTAAAATTTAAAAACATCGTTATATAATTCCCATATTTTCATTTTTGTGACGAATAAATAATTACTACAAAAATATAAAAAATACTTACAAACAGTGCATCATAGTATAAAAATGATTTGGTTTATATTACTTCGTGAAAACATAAACCAAAAAAAGTGTAAAAAAATCAATGGTTTGGTGTGGGAATTGAACCAGCGTCACCCGATTGCAAAATAAATGCCAAGGAACCAACGCCTTTACCAACTGAGCTAACAGGACCGATAGAAATTCACTGACTGATTTAAGTTGATAAATTGTACAACTCCTCCATACATCGATATTCTAGTGATATTATGAGATTATACACATTACTTTCTGTAGCTGGATACGATATATATTTGCTATGTATGTTTATTGGTGTAGATTATCTCTCGTTGGTTGCATTCGATATAATTATTCTGAAAACGAGCCCAACCTCGGCGAAACCTGGTCGACTTGTAGGCCCATTCGCATTCACTGTTTTCAATAAAATTGGATTCATGTGGAATGGTAAGATAACTGCTTGTTCCTCTATGATGACTAGTGTTTGTATTTCATTGGAATATTGGACAATAACTCATTCTGACGCTCGTTTCGACCCAAAAGCTATCCTTGTAAACATGCTCTGAATGCATGGAAAGGGTCGGCCTGATGCGAGTGTGGGTCATAAGTGACGTCCTGATACCACATGATCGCCTAGCTCATTAAATTTTTATTTTCCTTGGGAATTGCTACACAGACGGGTTTAAAATCGAATTTATGCTACAAATGTATTTTTCTGTATTTTTTTAATGTTGTCAAATGTTACTACAAGATTAAACTTTGTGTACACATGGAAAAAGGATTTTAGCTAATGCCTTATTTTTATTTCCTTTAAATGCAAATAAAACTGAATTGATAATTATTGGTACTCCAATGCAGCGTAGTAAACTGAATGGTTTTTTCCCTAAGCGTATTTTGAATCAGTATATCATGCCAGCAACCTCTGTGCGGAATCTAGGTGTGATCTTTAATAGTAACTTCAATTTCCGACAACACATCTCAAACATGTCGCTGCCGTTTTTTTCATATTCATGATCTTCGCCGTATTCACCGGTATGTCATTTTTTGTTGCTGAAACTATTGCAACAGTGCTTGTTAGCAGCAGACTTGACTATTGCAATTCCCTCCTTTATAATATCGCTAGCAAGGATATCACAAAACTTCAGCACGTCCAAAATTGTCTAGCAAGAGTAGTTACAAGATCTCCTCGTTTTTCTTGCTCTGTACCACTTTTGAAGTCTTTGCATTGGCTTCCTGTACGATATCGTATAATATTTAAGATCTGTACCATTACATACCAGACACTGTCCAGTAAGCAACCATCTTATTTGCATTCATTGCTTATTCCTGTAAGAAAACCTATCCAGCTTTGACTATCTAGTTCTAACCTACTTTTTGTTCCTAGAGTCAACACTAACATTGGAACTAGGGCTTTTTCTGTTGCTGCACCAACTCTTTGGAATATGCTCCCTCTTAGTGTTAGATCAGTTGACAATATTAAAAAATTATGTCGTCATTTAAAAATTTATCTTTATGACCTTGCTTATCCACCATAGCTCCCTAGCGCCTTGACCCATCTGTTAACAACTGGAAAACTACTTATGGATTTTGAGATTGACCAGTCCTTTTCTTTTGATGCACCTCTGAGCTTGGTTTCCAAGGATTTAGGCACAAAAGAAGTTATCTTACTATTATTATTATTAATGACACTGATATTTTTGGACGCTGTAATTGTTCTTGACTGACATATGCAGACGTAATAATATGCTCACATGCAACATGCCACAGCAGTCATCAGCAGGCTGGTAACATTGTACACAGACACAGCACGGGATGACGTCACCGTACTGACTTTATAGAACTTGTAGTGGATTAAATATTTGTTAATAAATTGTAACAAGTGAATGAGAAAGTTTCTTCAGGGCATCTCGAGCAGCATTATCTATAGATTTAGCAATTCTTTAATGTGTATCATTTTCTGTAGTCGGATATTTGTATTCCCATAATATGGCGGCAGTTTCCATAATGCCATAACCTGAGATGAATTTCCGTAATGATTACAGAAAATCTGTAATGGTAGGCAGCCCTGCAACAGTGAACACTGACACATCTCCTCATTGGTTGATTAAAAACCATATGATCCAAATATGATTATAAGTGTGGGTTTTCGATTTGACGCGACCTATGTTTGAGAAAACTACGTTCGCAGCCTGCTGTCGGCATGAAATTCTTGGCGCACATTTTTGCTAAATCATGGACGACAAGTTCGTCAAATAAAGGAATACTTCTAAAAACTTTATACCATTGTAAAGAATGTTATGTTGTCGTTCCAATGATATTAAATATGTATTATTTAACGCGGATTGAACAATCTAAGGGCTGCGTGACCAGTGGTTTGTCATAGTTTTGCAGCAGATCTGGCCAGATCCAACAGCCGCAGTGGCTGCTGTGGTAATGCTAGTTAGTTATTGTGATAGTTAAAGTTGTCTTCTTAATGGTCGCCGGTGCCTTTGATGCGGTTACAATTCGGTCTAGGAAATAGTTCTTCCCAGGCACTAATAATTATCTCAATACACTCAATTGGTGTCTGCGTAACATCACCCAATCAGTTCACTAAACTGTCCAATCGAGTCTCGTCGTAATCGACGAGTGCTTATTGTATCTCCCCGCCCTAATTATTTGGGCTACGCAAGTGTTGCCTGCTTTTCAAGCAACCACCGCTAGCAGTTAGGTGACAACTATCCAAGCAAGTCAAGGCCTTAATTGGTTTCAGGTGTGTGTCGGGCAGCTGGGCAGGCGAACTGGGTGGTCGATTTTCAAAACCAATCTTGAGTAGATTTTGTAACTGGCTTCCCGGCAGTTTCAATGACATCGTAAAAAGTGGCATGGACAGGCTGTCAAGCGCATGGACGGTTATGGGCCAGCCTGGCGGACCCGTCCACAATAAATTTCAACCCGTCCAAAATCTTGATTTTCAAAGTTTACCCGTCCAAATGACGGGTGGACGGGTCTCTGTGTGAGGCACTGGTTACCCGCAGTCATCATCTCAAGCTAGAGATGGTGGTTATTAGCAAGAAGTTTGAAGAATCTTCATCCCACTTGTGGTTTTGATTGTGTAAACCAGACAGGTTATGCCCAAATTACAGTTAGCATCTCCAGTCTTCATAACAGCTGTGTTTACAATTTGAATTTTTTATACATTTCCTGGATGCAAAGTTCAAACTGCAAAAATGACTCAGGTGCATTAAATGTAACTTGGCAGACCACAGACCTTCAACATATTTATTATTATAGTATTAAATGTAACTTTGCAGACCACAGTCCTTCAACATATTAATTATTATAGTATTAAATGTAACTTCGCAGACCACAGTCCTTCAACTTATTTATTATTATAGTATTAAGAATTATATTAAAACAAGAGGAACAGATATGTTGTTTTATTTAGGGATTCATTGAAATAGTCGCCAAACTCTCATCATTGTTGCTGGTTTCCTTGTTATTTCGCAGCTGCTGGCCAGTCGAGTCAGTACTCAACTGATGCAACACCAGGTGCCAGCACCAGCAACGATGTGATGGTGCGTCAAGTACAGGAGGTGCTTCCACATGTCCCGCAAGACGCCATACGGAAGGATCTCGGTGAGTTGCAAACATCGTTTTTAAATTCAGGTGGGCTCATGTTTTTTCATTTCAGAAAGGATAAAATATGAAATATATATCAGGGTGGTGATTTCAAGTAAGTTTTTTAGTCCTTTGGCCAAAGGTCCAAGGGACTATTGCCATCACTCTGTGTCCGCCGTCTGCCGTTAGTTGCTGTATCTCAGAAACCGTTCAGCAACTTTTTCTCTAATTTTGCATAGACATATCTATGCACGAGAAATCTGTATTTGATTGAATCATTCTAAGGGCTCCCTAGGGCTTCCAAGGACCCCAAAACTGGTAAAAATGTAACATTTTGCCTATTCTTTTAAAAACTGTTCAGCAACTTTTTCTCTAATTTTGCATATACATTTCATGTGGTAGTGTCACTGTACACAAGAAATCTGTATTTCATTGAATCATTCTAAGGGCACCTAATGACCCCCCAAAAGGACCCCAAAACTGGTAAATTTTCACATTTTGCCTATTTTTTCAAAAACTCTTAAGTAACGTTTTCTCAAATTTTGCATAGACATTTCATATGGTAGTGCCACTATACACAAGAAATCTGTATTTGGTTCAATCATTCTAAGGGCTCCAAATGTCCCCTAAAATGCTAAATTGGTTAACTAAATGATCTACTGTAGCAGTAGCTCTAGCAGGATCCAGTCCTTTTGTTCAACTAATCCCTTTTCCCACAACATCTGTCACACCTCACTGTGGCTAGCTGGTTAATGTGTGACTAATCTGTAATTGCTCAGTGGCATAGGCTTGGGTCAACAAATACAGTACCTAGTACCAGAAACAGAACACTATTCCCCTTCCCAAAACATCTGTCACATGCAGAGTCTGTGTCTTGTTTGGATACATATTTTATGCAGTTTTATATAAGCAGAAAGTTAATTGAAATTAGTTATTCTTAGGCCACAGAAAAGTAATTCCTGGTTTCTCATCGATGCATGTATTTAAAAATATGTGCCACAACATTTTATTTTCTACTATAATTATTCCTCTAAATGCAAGACATGGTGCAATAAGTAAACATGTAAACATTTTACTTCCATCATAACCCTTAATGATCTGTAACTATGATTCACCAAAAAACATTTGATTAATAATTACCTACAGGGTTCTTTGATTTATGCCAGGCAGAAACTGTTTCTGCCCGGCAGAAACGGCAACAATAGGAAATACATGCCATTGATAGGCAAACGTGTTCTTTTTATAGAAAATGTCAGTTTCTTTCTGTACCTGTCTATGTATGATAACCATTTGTCCGCCATGCTCACAATAAACATCACATGAATAATAAAAGGAAGATCACTGCCACTTAACTTGTGGATTATTATTATTATAAAACTGCTCTGCTACTGCTTGGTGGACAGTAAGCTGCAGCTGTCTTTGAGTTTGTTTACATTTTGACAAACTACTATTATATAGCACTAATTTTTGAATGAATCACATTTTGAGAATGCATGTCATTGTTTGCGGTGTCACTTTTGTATGCTTCATTTTCTGCTGCTACAAGTTGCGTTCATCTGAAAGATTATTCAATTACCTATCCAATGATAATACATATGTTGTGGTGTTGGAAATATATAGCTTTGGTATATTATACACGAGGGTTGTGATAGGAAACTATTGGACATTGCGACAGTCCAGAAAGACAGTATGAGATGTGTCACTCAATATATGAAGTGTGACTTTCAGATACTTCATTTTGTAGTGCTATGGATTATGATGGGCCTCTCCATTAGCTCCCTATATAATTATGTGAAATATATGTCATTAAAATATTTCAGAACAGGCTAACGCCAAGCTGCAACTGTCTTTGAGTTTGTTTACATTTTGACAAACTACTATTATATAGCACTAATTTTTGAATTGGCACGACTAATGCTAATATATCGCACAAAATGACTTCTACGGGAAACAACGTTGGTGTAAATTATCATCCCATTATTCTTACTGACAAAGACCTGTATGTTAGGTGAGTAACACCTTCGAAGTTCTGACAGCAGGACACCGCCTTCGGTGAAGTCGAGACAAAAGTTTGACAAAGGCTTCAAGTTCAAACGGTCTATCACCGTCCAGCTGACCCATTTTTTATTTTCTTTAGACTACCTTTTGCTCTCAAATAATCTGTCCTTAATTTTATACATAAAGACATAATCTGGCATAACTTTATACATTTTTGTAGCAGCACATTTGTATTTCAAGTGTATCATATATTTATCACTTGTTGTGTATTACACCCAGCTGTGGAGCTAAGATTCTCTGCCTGCTATTGTTTGATGGAAACTGTAACTAATCTGTAATTGGTCACTGGCAGTAGCTTGTGTCAACAGACAGCATTAAGCCACTAGACCCCTGTTAAACTGGACAGTTGCCTGTAGGTTTTAAACTGTGTCAAACAGTGAGTCTACCTTTTGCTCTCAGATAATCTGTCCTCTTAGTTTTACACATAAAGACATAATCTGGCATAACTTGATAAGTCTTTGTAGCAGCACATTTGTACTTCCAGTGTATCATTGCAACATAACATACATATTACATACTGTGTGCCACATTTGAATGTTGTGCATGTAATATTTCCATGCAATCCATTTGCATATATAATGTAAAACTTCAACAGCCGTTTTCTTCATTTTCACTTTTTGATCCCTACCATGTTCAATGCTCCATAACTTTGCCAATTTTTGTAGCAGTCATAATTTTTGAAACCATGTAAAGCACCCTACCAAACCTTTACAAGGATGTAAGAAAACAATGTTACAATTTTTCCGACTTATCACTCATTTGGTCAGCCGGGGTCACATATAGACGTATTAGTCCAAAGGACTTCAGGGCCACTTGGCCCATTTTTATATTTCACTGTAGAATTTAGCTTTATTTCTTCAGTTACCGTTTGCAAGCTTTCAGTGGTCTTAATTGGACTGGCTACTGCTAGATGGCAGCACTTGCATGGAATGACTACCACATCGCCATCTAGTGGTGATCATCTGACAGAGACAACTGAAAGCAGCCAAACTGTAACTGAAGAAAAAAGTTTAATTAAACAAAATTATGAAACTTATGAGGTTATATTAGTGTTTTGAATTTGCATGTTGTGAGTTTGTCTAACAATTGATGTTTGTGGTCCACTGCAGCTCTCACTAAAGACATCGATTTGACGATCACAAATATTATCGAGGGTCGTGTGCAATTTAGTCCCGTGGCTCCAAGCGTCAACGAACCAGTCACAGTGTCACCAGCAAAGACAACTATAAAGTCAAGTGAAAGAACCTCTGTAAGTGTAAGTTCTCTTACATACAACATCCACAGCCTGACACTAGTGTGTTCATGTGTGAAGTGTTGTTGATTGCAGCAGTTTTAAAATAGCTTACTGACTGATAGTTGTTGTCCTATTACTTTGTACAACGCAGTGTCACACGATGATGCACAAACAGATCATGTGCGCATTCTATAAAATATACGTTCATAAAACAAGCCCACTAGGTTTTGTCGGAAATCTACCTAGCATCAAAAATATTTTCTCTTCGAAAACCTTAGTTTGTATACTTCTGTGATGAACACAAGAAATGTTTTGTTATCGCAGTCCTGCCCTCTCTCAGTTGCATAAGGTGAAATCGGTACTACGTGGCAGGTCTGAATGTGTAACAAAGGAGTCATTCTGTATATTAATACACCAACTTTGGAGCATCGTAAGCGCATCTCATCCCAGGTGCCATGGTCCACTCCCCCATTTCTATGTATATTCACTTACTTGGACCATTGGCCTCTGGTCTACCATTTTGTATTTCAGAAATCATGATAGGTATTTAGAGTTATTTACATATGTGTTGTTGATATATGCATGACTTTTCAGGAGGGCCTTTCTCCTAGATTTGAGTGGTTAGTAATTCTCCAGATGGCACCATTATAAACAGGTGGTTTCTTGCTACACGGGTAGATGTAAGCTACTTATATGATATCATAACTATCACTCTGGTATTATTATTATGTACAGTGTAAATCAATTAACCTGAACTTTTTGCATCTTTTCAGCAATCATCACTGATCCAGGTGGCGTCAAAGACGTTTCAGCGATTGTCACAGCAGCGCCACCTATCTCTTCAAGATCGTAAGAAGCTGCTCATAGATACAGCACGACAAAGATACCTTCAAAAACAGTGTGGAAATATCTAGAACATTGACTACCCACTGTCCATGTGGATAATAAGACGCTGTTGGTTGGCTACGTTAACTGTAACAGTGAACCGAACTTGAGATGGAGATTAGCAATGTACAGAATAGGTGATTGTGCCTTCACCAAAATGCACATCTTCAATGGCATATTCCCGGATCATTGATAAAAAAATATTCTTGTCATTTTTTTGTTATGAGACATCTGAGCATATTAAACAGTGGTCTGCTGCAGTAATCGCCTACTTGAATCTGTCTGTTTGTAGGAAACTGTAACATGAATATACTTGATTATGATTCAATGCTTGCAACAGTGTTGAGACATTCCGTCATAATTGCCTCTTTTCTGTGTAAATATTTCAATAAAGTCTTCCTCATTTGCATTCAGTATTTTTGGCAGATTGGCATGATAATGATTTTCCACTGGGCACTGTGAGATTTACCATGTCCCGCTACCTTACTACCCTCTTTGGGCCTAATATGCCACTAATAATATCCAAACTTGTCTCATGAAGCCCCTCCCCACAGTTGCTGATCGATCAATATTTCACAATCTTCCTCGCATGCCAGGCGACACTGCTGTTTACATCAGTCTCGGTACCCCTGGCAGAATGCACTGTGAAATGCTGAAGTTAATCACGGCCCATGATATAATTTGCCAGCCATAGTGATCGGCTTATTTTCGTTTCAGCCAACAAGTTTATCCATTTCATGTATAATTAACATTGTAAAAGTAGAATACACAATACTGCTTGGCCACTCGTGAGAATGTTGGGATTCCCTGAAGTCGCTGGCTTTGTCTTATAATTGATGTATCCACTACATCACGGTTTGCCCATGTCACAATCAAATGTTTGCGCGTGATCTCCGTCAAGCTTTGCCTTTGCCAGCAATGTTGATAACGGTTATATATGTGAATTACATTACTATTAACTGCATGACATCTTATAAACCAAACATTCCTGCATACAGTTGTCACTTTTA
The DNA here is from genome assembly GCA_020002185.1 of Paraescarpia echinospica. Lineage (NCBI taxonomy): Eukaryota > Metazoa > Annelida > Polychaeta > Sabellida > Siboglinidae > Paraescarpia > Paraescarpia echinospica. The sequence goes on from CM034538.1 coordinate 65,404,816, forward strand.
CAACTTTGCCTTATGTTTTTGTCATAAAGACATTTCTAGGGCCGGAATTTCAACAAAATATACAACGGAATGTTTGAACCTACCACATGTTTTTTGATGGCTTGATGGAGTTTTTGCTAGGCAACAGGTCACATGATGGATAGGTCAAATGGGATGCGGGTCGGGTGGGTATCTGCACTGGTACAGTCATCACCAGCAGAGTCGGTCAGTAGTTTGATTCAGCCGACTCCCATACATTGCGTAGAGCTACCAGGGGTAGTGTATGTAGTCGCAATGCCTGGCTTGGTGAGGATGTTTCACACCCTCTCATATAGCTGGCTGGCAAGACTGTCATCAACACTAGCGACTACCCTCGACAAAAATCTAGTCAGTCGATAAGTGCCTTCGCAGCTTGCAAGACTTAGAATGGTTGAGGTCACTTGACTGAAGCCAATGGAAGACACTGTGCTGGAACATTTTATAAGTGGCACTGTGAAAATGTCCCCACTTGTGAGGTAGTGATGCAAAAGTGCATTCACACATGCACACAAACACGCTCACACATTTAGGGTTACAAGACACCTTTTTCTTTTTTACCACTCATTTCAAAAATAGTTCTTAAACTGTTGTTCAAATGGCGTGGTTTGTGTGAAAATAAAATAATGTTTTGTAGGAATGGATGTTGCGGATGCCGTTCAAGTTTACATTACAAAATACACCTCCAGTTTAGGATCGAGTCAGTTACACCCGTCTCAAACAATGGTGTAATCTCTATGTTTAGTACATATCCTGGTGTGGGTCATCAGCAGTATTCATCCCCAAGTCTTATAAAAAGAGAGTTCCAATAACTTCAATTTACAATGACCAAAGTGTTTTATATTCATTTTATTAATACAAGCTCAAAGATCACACTGGCATTAAACATTAATTAGTTTTATTTTTAATACCGGTCACACTTCTGAAAGCACCTTTTGAAAAGGGCTCATAATCATATATGCAAATGATCATACATCTACAAAATGTGTTGTGCATACAAATAATTAATGGAACAATATTTAGGTAGGTGGTTTAGACATTTCTATCATTGTTTATATTATACAGTCATTTCCTATCATTTCTGTCTCTTTCCACATGCAAGGATTAAAACAATTATTAACTTATCTATACTAGCTTACATTCACCCATGGACCAACAAACAAGGGACAATAATTATCACCGCTATAGTATTTTTACTTGTTTCCATTACCATTTAATTTCTGCTGTCGTCAATGTGCAGATACTACTTTTGAAGATAAATCGAACACGACTCCACAGTTAAAAATGGCTGAATATGTAATTTGTTCATTGAAATAATAATTACATTTGAGTTTTTGAAATGCATCGCCAATAGGCAGACGGTTGTCAATGGTCCAAAGACATGAGTGGACATGGATTGTGACAAGTGGACCCTAGCACCTTGGAAATGTATAAAGGTTCATACTGCATGGAGATCTTCTAAAACACCTGTATCATTTCAATCTACAACTACAGAAATAATTTGGGACTATCCTAGGGTGACCATAATTTGGAGGTGACTGTAATGTGAGGTTTGATGGTACAAAATTTTATGAAACCCGCAATTTAGATGTTCATGTACACATAAACCATATATACCAACTATTAAGCATGACAAGCATATCTGACTACGTATTAAACTGTATCCACAATCAGTCACAGAGGAAACAAATTATGATGGGATACACTTGGAATAGTTAAAATGATCACCTTAGAATATACATTATTCATTTAGAAATTATATACTTTGGAAGTGATCACTTTGTATTTCAATTGCAATTCACGGTTTGTCCCTTAATTTATACTGTTGTTATCAGAATAGAAACATTATTTTTTTAAATAGGTTAATGTAATCACTAGTTTTGTTGATATAGCGTGCGTATAGTCACTATAAAAATGTAGTTACATTATTTCAGATTGCATGATGTTTCAATATGATTACATCAACTATATATATACTATAAAATATCACTTGTTTGAACCATGTGGTCTGATGAAACTCTTCACTCATACAACAATAAGTAATGTCCAGCTGTAACTAACCACTGCTAATGTAGGGTTAGTAGTCCAGACTAGTATACAAGCACCGGGGTACAACATTCACACAGCGACAGACATCCCACTTCAGTCACCCTCGACCACCGGGAAGCTCATCTTAGCCACTGTTCCGAGCCCGCATTCGATTACATCGCCCGGCTTCACTGGTCCAACACCAGATGGCGTGCCAGTGAGGATCACATCACCAGGCTCGAGCGTGAAATGCCGGCTCGTCCAACTAACGAGGAAAGCGATACTGAAGATCATGTTTTTTGTGTTACCCTCCTGCCTCATCTTGCCATTGACCTTGAGCCAAAGGTCAACTGACTGTGGGTCGGGAATTTTGTCCTTCACAATGAAATCACTGACGGGACATGATGTGTCGAAGCCTTTTGCAAGCGCCCAAGGCAGGCCGGCAGACTTGAGTTTCGTCTGCAGGACGCGATCTGTCATATCCAGCGCCAGGACATAGCCGCCAATGTGAGACAATGCTGCACTCTCGGGGATATTGCAGCCTGCTGTGCCGATGACCAACCCCAGCTCCACCTCGTGGTGGATCTCGGAAGCACCAGCGGGCATCTGAATCAGCAAATTTAAATGTTACAAAACATGACGATATAGGTGACACATTAGACCGGTATTATATATAATTTATAACGTGTGTATATATATAATAATATATAGATATTATGCATTATACACACGTTATTATAATACATGACGGTCATGGAAACAGGCCAGTGAAAGGAGGACTGTTGTCCTACATCAGTTACGATATAAAAACATTGGGAAAATGTGTTACAGACAACATCAAGAGTCTTAAATAAATCCATGTGTATGTAATTTATATATATATTTAATATCACCTTGCATTGCTTGGCATGTTTTTTGTAGCTGAGCCATACATATATTTGCGTGCAGACAGAGTCTCACTGTTGGGGCAGAAATAGTGTGTAACTTTGTTAGGCCTTCTTCTGTTAGTTTTGAATGGTTATGTTGGTTACAAGCTACGCAAGGTCATGTGTAAAGCAAACAGGTTATCATACACCCATGTACATAATACAACTTAGGAATGGCATTTCTTCTTCAGTTGCCTAACTCTGTGTACCATTGCTTCTAGTCTACAATAGAGTACATGATAATATTATTACAAAATACATAAATCTACGATGCTTGCATTGATGATGACCTGCCAACTAGTCTTACAAACAATTACAGGTATGATCCAGTGAGTCAGAATAATATGAAACAAGATATATTATTCTGACTCACTGGATCATATCTGTAATTGTTTGTTAGGCTAGTTGGTAGGTCATCATTAATGTGAATATATATAATATGAAACAAGATATAGTATTCTGACTCACTGGATCATATCTGTAATTGTTTGTAAGACTAGTTGGTTGGTCATCATTAATGTGAATATATATAATATGAAACAAGATATAGTATTCTGACTCACTGGATCATATCTGTAATTGTTTGTAAGACTAGTTGGTAGGTCATCATTAATGTGAATATATATAATATGAAACAAGATATATTATTCTGACTCACTGGATCATATCTGTAATTGTTTGTAAGACTAGTTGGTAGGTCATCATTAATGTGAATATATATAATATGAAACAAGATATATTATTCTGACTCACTGGATCATATCTGTAATTGTTTGTAAGACTAGTTGGTAGGTCATCATTAATATATATAATATGAAACAAGATATATTATTCTGACTCACTGGATCATATCTGTAATTGTTTGTAAGACTAGTTGGTTGGTCATCATTAATGTGAATATATATAATATGAAACAAGATATAGTATTCTGACTCACTGGATCATATATGTAATTGTTTGTAAGACTAGTTGGTAGGTCATCATTAATGTGAATATATATAATATGAAACAAGATATAGTATTCTGACAACTGGATCATATCTGTAATTGTTTGTAAGACTAGTTGGTAGGTCATCATTAATGTGAATATATATAATATGAAACAAGATATATTATTCTGACTCACTGGATCATATCTGTAATTGTTTGTAAGACTAGTTGGTAGGTCATCATTAATGTGAATATATATAATATGAAACAAGATATATTATTCCGACTCACTGGATCATATCTGTAATTGTTTGTAAGACTAGTTGGTTGGTCATCAGTAATGTGAATATATATAATATGAAACAAGATATATTATTCTGACTCACTGGACCATATCTGTAATTGTTTGTAAGACTAGTTGGTAGGTCATCATTAATGTGAATATATATAATATGAAACAAGATATAGTATTCTGACTCACTGGACCATATCTGTAATTGTTTGTAAGACTAGTTGGTAGGTCATCATTAATGTGAATATATATAATATGAAACAAGATATATTATTCTGACTCACTGGACCATATCTGTAATTGTTTGTAAGACTAGTTGGTAGGTCATCATTAATGTGAATATATATATGAAACAAGATATATTATTCCGACTCACTGGATCATATCTGTAATTGTTTGTAAGACTAGTTGGTTGGTCATCAGTAATGTGAATATATATAATATGAAACAAGATATAGTATTCTGACTCACTGGATCATATATGTAATTGTTTGTAAGACTAGTTGGTTGGTCATCATTAATGTGAATATATATAATATGAAACAAGATACATTATTCCGACTCACTGGATCATATCTGTAATTGTTTGTAAGACTAGTTGGTTGGTCATCATTAATGTGAATATATATAATATGAAACAAGATATATTATTCTGACTCACTGGATCATATCTGTAATTGTTTGTAAGACTAGTTGGTTGGTCATCATTAATGTGAATATATATAATATGAAACAAGATATATTATTCTGACTCACTGGACCATATCTGTAATTGTTTGTAAGACTAGTTGGTTGGTCATCATTAATGTGAATATATATAATATGAAACAATATATATTATTCTGACTCACTGGACCATATCTGTAATTGTTTGTAAGACTAGTTGGTTGGTCATCATTAATGTCAGCGTTCGCGCTAGGGCTTCGCCATTCGCCATGCACTAATTTTTGTACAGTTTGGCAAAAAGAAAAATGCACGTGATCGCCAAATTTGCGAAACATGAAATACTGATGCGAAGTGCTGGTTTTATATCTTTATTTGATTAAATGATACTGATTTAAAATTGTTCTTCAATTTCTTGCATTCACCTGATCGTTCAGTTGTGAAGGACGCTTTTATGACAATTTATGTTAACTGAACTGTTATTGGTCAATAGCCAAGGGGTTCTAGCCAATGAGAATCTTTATCACAAATTTGGCCGCGCACAACCAAACTTCCTATGGCGTCTGCACAAGACACAACAATTGTAAGTTTGTATTTAATTTAAAGAAAATCCTTAAATGCACAGGCAAATTATTGGGAATAACATGGATACCTCTTAAACCATTTAACACGAATCTGTCTTGTGAATATCACAGTCAAGCTGGCCGGAGTCGAAATACATGTACGGTCGGAAGAAAATCTGAAACAAGTTGTGGTACTTTTGCAGTTTTGCAGTTTAGCCTTAGCCTTAGGTCCGCACCAAAAAGCCATAAAAACGGTCACCTACAGTCACCAAACTTCACATCATATATCTACTATACCTATTCTACACATATACACTGGTCACGTGATTAAAAAAAAAATTTACTGTCTTATCGATCAAAATGTACAAGAAATTCACTCGTTTTACGTGTATACATTAGTTCCACCAGAAAATCCGGTAGGTGGCGCAACTTTATCAGTAATTTCAGCCGTGGGGATAGATCACAATTCATATTTCAGTGATATCAAACGAAGTCAATAAAATACGTGATATTTGATTAAATAAGGTTAATGTTGACAGTAGCTGAGGATATCTATTACGATTATTGGTTTGTGTAATTAATAATTTCCTTTTTTTAAATAATCGCGAGCTTTATTATATACAGTGACAGATGAATAAAAAAATGGTAGTTAAAATGTGAGCTTGCCATGCAGTTACTGAATGGTTGAACAGTTTTAACAGTTTATAACATCACTAATGTCAGCAAAAGTACCCAAGTTGACCAACTAAGCACAATATTTCCTTTTTGTAAGGAAACAAGTTGTTTTCCTTACAAAAAGGAAATATCATGCAGAGGTGGTTTCAAAGTAGAATCAAGGCTTAGATCAAGTCTACAGAAATTTGAGGTCAGACTTTTGACAAGAATAGTTAGGATGTATGTTGGCTGTTAATGATTGGTGATTTGCTTTATCAGGAAAAGAATATGTGATTCTGTCACGATATCTCTGTGCATAGTTGGGGGAAAGGGGAGAGTGGGTCACTGGTAGTAGTGGTAGTACGCAACCTAATAGAACATATTGAGCTTTAATACTGTAGGTTTGCACAATTCTGTATCACAAGTGTGAGACTCAAAGCACAATGTTCTTTGCTAAAAACTATCCCAAGTCTTGTATGTGATATGGTAATCTGTTGGTGTTGGTCAGGTGGTGATGGTGCTTTTGTTATGTTTTTGCCAGTTTGTGGACTACATCTCAACGCAGCTTGTACCCTTGGATATACCAGGAGATAGTAGTCATACAACAATATATGAAGCGCATATCTCTACAGGCAATGGGAGCTGTCTGTACAACAGTATATCCATGTTGTTTGTTGGTAAGTTAATATAACATGTTTCGGTGAACCAAGTAAACAATTGTCATTTTCATTAACTGAAAATCAGCAAAGCAATGATTTATTTATAGGCTTGACATGTACATTATACAAAACATGCTTTGTGTCAAAATATCCTTTATACATATCTTGATATTTTCATATATCAGTATTGAAATATATATATCATAATGGATGTTTTGTGTTTTGAATGGTATCATTGATTCAGCCTGCTTAGCGCACTAGAACTGGATGATTAAAATATGAACCTGCTCGTTTGGTTTCCCAATATTGTTTTATTTATTGGTTCTGCTGCTAATTCTTACTGGTGCATACTACGTGTATGCTGTCTTGAGATTGTTATATTAAGAACTTTTGATAACAAACATTAGTTATAATACATTTAAGTTCCATATGTGATTCTACCTAGAACCATTCATTGCTTTTTTTCTTATCCAGGTGATCAGACACTGGCTTCCCTGCTACGTGGAGCTGTTGCATCGGAACTGCAAAAGAACAATAACGCATACTATGAAGCGCTGGAAGCTTATCCTTGTGCACCAATAGATGTTGTGCACCAATAGATGTTGTGCTTCACAGTTTACTACCACAAGACACACTCATGGAAAATAAACAATCACTGACTAATGCTTGGACATACGAAATACAGAAATCTAACATTACCAATAGATGGTGTAGTATTGTTCATGTAATGGCCCCGAGTACAATTCTTGGCAGGGACATTGTGTCCCTATTTCCTGATGTACCATATGTCTTGAGAACATTGTACCATAGGATCATACCTCCTTTGAGAAAGTCATCCATGACAAAGACCATGAGAGACAAATTGCCGCTAATACACTGTGTCCGCAACTTAATGATATTATGGACCCGTGATGGTACTCTTGACAACTTGGCATTATTTTTTGAACCAAATCACGTCGTTCCAGTAGTAGAGTCCGTGACAAGTACACATGCAAAACGTCCATGCCCTACAGAATCTCCAAATGTTCCAAAGCAAGCAAAGATATCAGCATACTTCAACCAAAAGTCTCGGCCACGTTCTGGGAGCTCACCGGTCTCATCTAGTGGCACTCAGCCAGCACCTCCACCCTCTAGTGTTGACATTCAACCAGCACCTCCAGCCTCTAGTGTTGACACTCAGCCAGCACCTCCAGCCTCTAGTGTTGACACTCAGCCAGCACCTCCAGCCTCTAGTGTTGACACTCAGCCAGCACCTCCAGCCTCTAGTGTTGACACTCAGCCAGCACCTCCAGCCTCTAGTGTTGACACTCAGCCAGCACCTCCAGCCTCTAGTGTTGACACTCGGCCAGCACCTCCAGCCTCTAGTGTTGACACTCGGCCAGCACCTCCAGCCTCTAGTGTTGACACTCGGCCAGCACCTCCAGCCTCTAGTGTTGACACTCAGCCAGCACCTCCAGCCTCTAGTGTTGACACTCAGCCAGCACCTCCAGCCTCTAGTGTTGACACTCAGCCAGCACCTCCAGCCTCTAGTGTTGAAACTCAGCCAGCACCTCCAGCCTCTAGTGTTAACACTCAGCCAGCACATCCAGCCTCTAGCGAGTACAGTGGCACTCTGCCAGCACCTCGAAGACATAAAAGCTGAATGGTTTGTCATATTCCCATGGCTAAAATATAAAAACTGCAACAACATGTTTTACTGTACAGTTTGTCGTGGAAATAAAGAAAGCTATATATTTGCAAAGGGCAAACATGCTGTTCTCCCAAAGAAGAATGACTTCACTAAACATTCGATATCGCGCAGTCATATGAATGCATCAAAGGCTGTACAATTGCAGCAATATTTCAAGAAGGCCCGATCAAACTCATATAATAGTGCCGAAGCGGCAATCATAGCCCAGATGGTCACTTCTTACAATGGCAAAGGAAGGCATTCCATCAAGTAAAAATGAAGCACTGAATAAAATGCAGTTGCTTAATGGTGCAGAGAAGCTTAAAAGTGCCTCCACCATTCACTATCGGCATCACTCTTCACAGGACGATATGTATGCAGCCCTGGTGCGTGTTGTCAAGGAAGAGTTCAAAGAAGACCTCTTAAGATCCCCCTTTAAATGGTTTTCGATTGAAGCTGACGAAGCCACAGATATTTCAAATGCATCAATCGTAATTGTATTCACGAGATACATGAACAGCCAGGTAAGAGTTGTTTCCAAATTTATTGGAGTGGAAGAACTGCAGGCAACAACATCCGATGAGGTATTTGAGGGCATACGAAGAGTTTTCCAAGCTGTTGGACTTGAGTATGAGAAAATATGATAGGTATTGCCACAGATGGGGCCAGTGTCATGACGGGTGTGCACAGAGGTGTGGCAACAAGATTCAAATCACTGAATCCATATATCATTGCCACCCATTGCATGGCTCATAGGTTACAGTTGGCTTGCCAAAAAAGTCCCATATTTACAGAAATACATAGGGATATTGAATCAATTTGCAAAAAGTCTAAAGTACTCGCCAAAACTAAAACGAGCTTTGGAGCTTGCGAAATCTGTCACAAATGAGAAGGGACATAAAATCGTTCAGATATTCTTCACACGGTGGCTGAGCTTTGATAAATCAGTCACAGCAATGGCAGAGAATTATTGTTCTGTGCTAGCAAGCCTGGCCGCAGTTGGGGCGGAACGGGGGACAGAAGGACGAGGATTGCTACATGGCTTGATGGATTCAATCGGCAATGTTCGGTTTCTGCTGATGACAAATTTTCTGGCTGATGTCATGGGTGTAATGGGAAGATTATCTTCATCGATGCTTCATAGTGAAGTGGAGGCAGAAATAGAGTCTGTGAAATCCATCAGAACCCTCCCTGGAACTCATCTTGCAAAACTCAAAGAAGAACTTCCACAAGAGCCTGATAATTCTGAGAGAAGTGCCAACAAAAACACAGACATAAAAGACAAGTCAGCGAAAAGATGCCAGTTCGAGAAGGATGCGGAAGCATTCACTGACGAATTGGTGATACATCTAACGTCAACTTTTCCAGACCACAGGATCATGGAGACATTTCATGTACTTAGCCCAAAAGATGCGCAGAACATAAATGCTGAACAGCTACAGCGACAATTGGATATTTTACTGAATCAGTATTCTTCACTTATTGACAAAGAAGCAGTATTGCAAGAATGGGACATGTTCAGGCACATTCTGCGCAACAAAAAGTATGCTGGTTCTGACATGGAAACATTTATGATGACCTACGTCCACAATGCCGCAGCTACATTCCCCCAATTAGCCAAGCTAACCTCCATTGGTTTAGCAATCCCGGTTACCTCGGTTGATTGTGAACGTGGAATATCTGCCTATAATGCGATCAAAGACAGCAACAGATGTAACCTCAAGGTGACAAATGTTGACAAACTACTACATCTGTATCTGCAGATATCTGATATAGAGGAGTTCAATTATAAGAGAGCTTTCCAATACTGGATGGGTGACAAAGAACAAAGAGGGTATGTGCCTTTGGCTATGTCAAAGTAATCCATTCTGCTCTGAGACTTTGTATTATCACGGGAATTATTACTATTGGTTGGTGTGATAATAGTAATAAGAGTGAAGTGAAGCTGTATAGGTTATAATTATCCTATTGGTCAGCTTTAACAAATAATAATCATGTTGTTTGATTTTCAACTATCTTGTTTATTTGATCATAGTATATGCACAATAATATCATGATGTGATTTATTATGCGATTGCTTTGTACAGCAGAAAAAATAGACTATCCGACACTTTAGAAGTTCAATCGTATCTAGTAGTTGTCCATCCCCCATATTTAATGTAATTTTTCTATAAACTGTAGCATCATTGTATATATGTTGCTGATATGTGTATGGTTTGATTGTTTCTTCGTGGCTCTTGTCAGTAAAAAAGATACGAAATGTAAGTTTCACAATGCGTTTATTATTATGTAAATAAAACATAAATTCTACTACTGCATACTCAAATCGAAAGTTGTTGATTCACTCGTTTACATATACTAAGCTGTCACCACATATAAATACTGCAACTGTCTTATGAAATATAATAATAATGACTTTGCCATATGATCATGAACATGTAGCAAGCATATTATTTTTAATAGACCGTCATTGTAGCTTTTAAGCTGTTGAATCAAAACAAAAGGTTAATTTTAAAGCAATATTTATTATTTTCTTTCTGAAACTAACAACATATTTCACAAATTGTCACCTTAAAGTATACCGACAGAGGTATACATGGTATGAATAAAAATCCATTGGATAATAAAATAGAACAATATTGATTCATGGATAAATGTTCTAGAATAAAATGAACTTGCAGAAATGCACAACCAGCAGGGCAAACTGGATTTTTGAATGGTTGGTTTCATCATACAGAAGATATAAGTTTTGATGCACTCCTTCGTGTTCATTTATAAACTAAATACACCTTAAAAAATTGGTTAAAAATATTTTATTTGGCTAAAACAAAATTACTCCTTTTAGCCAAATTTGCCCAAGATAATTTAGGTCTAGCGCTAACCAAGAATGTGAATATATATAATATGAAACAAGATATATTATTCCGACTCACTGGATCATATCTGTAATTGTTTGTAAGACTAGTTGGTAGGTCATCATTAATGTGAATATATATAATATGAAACAAGATATAGTATTCTGACTCACTGGACCATATCTGTAATTGTTTGTAAGACTAGTTGGTAGGTCATCATTAATGTGAATATATATAATATGAAACAAGATATATTATTCTGACTCACTGGATCATATCTGTAATTGTTTGTAAGACTAGTTGGTTGGTCATCATTAATGTGAATATATATAATATGAAACAAGATACATTATTCCGACTCACTGGATCATATCTGTAATTGTTTGTAAGACTAGTTGGTTGGTCATCATTAATGTGAATATATATAATATGAAACAAGATATATTATTCTGACTCACTGGATCATATCTGTAATTGTTTGTAAGACTAGTTGGTAGGTCATCATTAATGTGAATATATATAATATGAAACAAGATATATTATTCTGACTCACTGGATCATATCTGTAATTGTTTGTAAGACTAGTTGGTAGGTCATCATTAATGTGAATATATATAATATGAAACAAGATATATTATTCCGACTCACTGGATCATATCTGTAATTGTTTGTAAGACTAGTTGGTTGGTCATCATTAATGTGAATATATATAATATGAAACAAGATATATTATTCTGACTCACTGGATCATATCTGTAATTGTTTGTAAGACTAGTTGGTTGGTCATCATTAATGTGAATATATATAATATGAAACAAGATATATTATTCTGACTCACTGGACCATATCTGTAATTATTTGTAAGACTAGTTGGTAGGTCATCATTAATGTGAATATATATAATATGAAACAAGATATAGTATTCTGACTCACTGGACCATATCTGTAATTGTTTGTAAGACTAGTTGGTAGGTCATCATTAATGTGAATATATATAATATGAAACAAGATATATTATTCTGACTCACTGGATCATATCTGTAATTGTTTGTAAGACTAGTTGGTTGGTCATCATTAATGTAAATATATATAATATGAAACAAGATATATTATTCTGACTCACTGGACCATATCTGTAATTGTTTGTAAGACTAGTTGGTTGGTCATCATTAATGTGAATATATATAATATGAAACAAGATATATTATTCTGACTCACTGGATCATATCTGTAATTGTTTGTAAGACTAGTTGATAGGTCATCATTAATGTGAATATATATAATATGAAACAAGATATATAACGTGCCACGACTACTTCAGGATCACGATCATAAACCTTTTATGGCGGCGAATTCGTAATACACCTCCGAAGTAGGATTAAAACAATCGTGATCATTTAAATCATGCATGTTCTTAGTTCAGTAAAAATTATCGCGATCTGCTCAATGGTTACAGTAATTTCCAGGACAGTGTTACTGCGGTAGACCAAGAAACCAGAATCATGGTGAAGAATGCTGCACTGGTGAACAGAGCCAACAAATGTACACAAAATATAATTATTATACTGTTGAATACCTTTATAGGGCTCGGCCATGTGATGTATGCGGTTGTCGGTTTCAGGAAGACAACAGGTTCTGTGGGCACTGCATTTCCCAACTCCAATGCATGTTCACTGCAAGAGGTCAAGTCAACAATGTCATCACACTGCATTGGCGTATTGCAATTTAATACTGAACCTCTGTTTTGCGGGAGCATATGTTGTACCAAACCGACATGTAGTGTATTAATTATATAATTAATTTTGTTTTAACGTGTGCCTGAACCATGAAAGCTGTGTACAGTGTAATAGACAGTGTTCCCTGTTTAAATTGAAGCTCACTTGTGAACCACTGTGTGTATTCTCAAGCAGTTTTAAAATTAAATGCAAATGTTTATAGTTATTTTATTTAAATGAACCCATAATCAGGGCTCTAAACTGATTATGCACACTCGTTAAAGACAAAAATGTATTAGATTACTGCAGTAAAGAAAATGCTACCAAACAAAAGCGATACTTGGAGTAGTTATCGGTGAACTTAGATGCAGAACAGTGCATCCCATACATAAGGGCGATACATAAAGGTGGTGATACATAAGGGTGATGAAGCTTTCAAAAAATTTCTAGTGATTGTATAAAACTGGCTGTGTTGCACAGTTTGTAAAATACATCATGAAGCCAGCCAGCTAGGATATGGAGGAGAGACTATCTGTCTGTAAAATGGCACCCATCATAAGCTTGTGCCATTCAGGGAACCTACTTTATTAGTTTAAATTCAGTTTATTAGTTTAGATTCAGTTTATTTGACCTTGTCCACATACACATTACATACATTGGTAATATGAATATGTAAGGTCTGTATATAGTTTGTTTGTAATTTTATGAAAATATGTTGACTGTTTGATTGAATTTAGATTTATACAGTGCTTTAAGCATATTACGGAAATTGCACTCTATAAGTAATAAATAAATTAACATTAAGTAATTATTTATTATCGGTATATACCGTATCCTCACCCAGACTCACTCCGACATATTCCCAGACATGATTCGATGCAATGATTAGTAACAATTGGCAAACAAATTATGGTATGAAAGACCCACGGGTTGAGTTTGTGCAGAACTGGGTGTGTTAGAAGTTTACTGCAATTGTTGTGGATTTGTAATGCTGGTTAAATGGTGCACTGTTTCCCCTGGGTAAAATGATGGGTGAAGAGGTACGGGTGGGCTACGCAAGCGCTGCAGGCACGATGCGTTGCTTGGGAGGTCCAGCATGCCCACCTGGAGATTATTTAAACTAGCTTAAACATGGTGCATTTTACAGTTACATTTCTTTTCTTCTGTTACTGTATACGAGACTTGTAGTTGTAGGTTCAGATAGTTCAGGGCTCCTGTCTTAGTAGTCCAAGTTATTTATTTCTGGAACCAACTTGCTGGAACCAGCTTGGTGGCTCTATACTGTGTCCTTTCAAAGGTATCTGTAAGGGTGTTTATATAAATGTCTATTACATAATGCTAGTTCTAAATGGAGTCGGCGTGGTGAGATGTGGCATCACTATGTACAGTGTTTGATGAGGCCTATTTATAGGTAAAGTAAAAAAGTAAATGTAACTTCTTATGTAGTGCAGTATCCAGTCTTTAGGACTGCTCAAAGCACATCATTGTATGCGTGAGTCTCATAAGGAAGTATTTCTGTGGATTGAAGTGCATCTGTCAGTCATGTTTATAATTGTATCAATACAGGTCGATGGATAAGTTTAGACTAATGTGCGTATTATTTGTGTTGAGATTATATGGACACTGGAGTGTTTACTATCGTATCTAAGGAAGCCATGTTCATCATTACATCGACTGATAATCTTCATGTGACACACTTACAGTTTGTTGGCGGTGAGTTAAACCAAATTCTTGTTTATAATGATACCATTCCGTCTATTTCCTCACAATCATGTCGTTTCCTCCATGCAGAGGAATATTTCACAGTTCGCACATGAGCAGTTTTTAAAATGGTTGATAAAACAGTGTTTTGGAGTTTTTTTAAGAGGGCACGTCTAGGTGGTATTCTTTACCGAGACCTCAAATGCCGCTTTGAAAGCTGTGAGGGTGCTGGTCGAGGACTGAGTTTCTGTATATGAAAGCCCTTGTTCGGTTTGCCTTGGCAGTGGTGGTCTGACTGTATCATGTGTTTCCCTGGTGCCAGTGGTTGAGGTCAGTGGTCAGTTCTACACCTACTAGTCCTGGTTGTTTGGCGCTGGTGACTCTCTCTGCTGGTGATGTGAATAGGTTGTTATGACAACCTATTCACTGGCTTCTTTGTGACTGGTAGACACGACACTTGGATACATTGATGTTCATCTGCCACTTCCTCTCCCATTCCTCCTCTGCAGTCTCCAGACCAAGGTGTTGAGGTCATGTTTCATTTGTTTGTACTGTCAGTGTCAGCCGTGCAGTGGATCACGCACATGCTGTGGATGGTGTGATACAGATCATCATATAAACAACTGTTAACTCTGACAACATACCTGAAGTTTCGACCTATCCCAATTATTTTCTTGCCAAACTCGACAAAGCGGGGAAGTTGTTTATGTGCTGCCATTCGTATTTTCCGTTTAATAATAATTTACAAACGACCGACACTTTCGGTTGCTTCGAAAACCTTCGGTGGCGCCACCAGTATTTTGGGTCCAGGTGTACTGGTCTGGATGGAGGTTCCGGTCTGAGAGTAAGTTCCGGTTCCGTTTTGCGTATTGCGCATGCTCGCGCAAGCGCAGTATATCAAAATCGACCAACTGTGAGCAACGTGACCTCAGGTGACCGATCAACTTTGACCCCGTGACAGAAGTATGCGGCGACTGAGTTACATCGCTGTGAGCAACGTGAACTCAGGTGACCGATCAATCCGATCTGGTAGGAAATTACTTTTCTTATTCGTCGAGCTGCTCGAGAAATAACGCCGACTTCGTTCGTTATTTATCGAGCAGATCTGGACGTGCATGCATGAGCACTTAGAATTGTTTACGTGGACATACTAATTGTCTGAAGTAAATCCGACGCTGTTGAATCATTTTATGGGTGTATTTGTCCGATCTGGTAGGAAATAATGACTTTTCTTATTCGTCGAGCTGCTCGAGAAATAACGCCGACTTCGTTCGTTATTTATCGAGCAGATCTGGACGTGCATGCATGACCACTTAGAATTATTTACGTGGACATACTAATTGTCTGAAGTAAATCCGACGCTGTTGAATCATTTCGTGGGTGTATTTGTCCGATCTGGTAGGAAATGATTACTTTTCTTATTCGTCGAGCTGCTCGAGAAATAACGCCGACTTCGTTCGTTATTTATCGAGCAGATCTGGACGTGCATGCATGAGCACTTAGAAATATTTACGTGGACATACTAATTGTTTGAAGTAAATCCAACGCTGTTGAATTATTTCGTGGGTGTATTTGTCCGATCTGGTAGGAAATTACTTTTCTTATTCGTCGAGCTGCTCGAGAAATAACGCCGACTTCGTTCGTTATTTATCGAGCAGATCTGGACGTGCATGCATGAGCACTTAGAAACATTTACGTGGACATACTAATTGTCTGAAGTAAATCCGACGCTGTTGAATCATTTCGTGGGTGTATTTGTCCGATCTGGTAGGAAATTATGACTTTTCTTATTCGTCGAACTGCTCGAGAAATAACGCCGACTTCGTTCGTTATTTATCGAGCAGATCTGGACGTGCATGCATGAGCACTTAGAATTATTTACGTGGACATACTAATTGTCTGAAGTAAATCCGACGCTGTTGAATCATTTCGTGGGTGTATTTGTCCGATCTGGTAGGAAATTATTATTTTTCTTATTCGTCGAGCTGCTCGAGAAATAACGCCAACTTCGTTCGTTATTTATCGAGCAGATCTGGACGTGCATGCATGTGCACGTATATATATTTTCAAGTCATCTACGTGGACATACTAATTGTTTGAAGTAAATGCGACGCAGTCTAATCGTTTCGTGCCTGTATTTGTCCGTTTTGATGGGAAAATTAAGACTTCTTATACGTCGAGCTGCTCGAGAAATAACATATAGTTCATACTTTGAGTGCCATTTTATCAGTTGTCACCATTTTTTATACAATGTAATATATTACAAAATAAATTACATCATAGTCAAAATATAAGCAGCATACCGAATTACGCAGGCATGCACACATAGATTAAAAATGTACAAATCAAAAACATTATAAAACAGACAACTAGGCTGAAACATATGTCGGTTTACAATGAGAAAGTCAACTGAGAAAGTACTTGTAAATATTTTGGCATGTATCCACATTTGTACATCCAATGTTATGTTTGTGTGCATAAGTTTAATGACTAATCAAAACACGTATTTTCATTAGAAAGTTCAACCTGCAACTGCACCATTTGCTGTGTTCCTTTGATCACAACATTACCGTCACATGGATGTATCAATTACTTCCACTCACGTTTTATTGACGTTTGTAATCCCGGCTGAAGTAAACTGTAATTTACGCAGAGGACGTCATGGCATGCTGTTTGACTGTGTATACGTGTTAACACACACACACACACACATACACACACTATGTTAACACATGTGCACAGTCAAACAGCATGCCATGACTTCCTCTGCGTAAATTACAGTTAATATATTTATATACATATCATTCAAAACGTTTGTTTAGAAAAACACTGTTAAGTTATCTCCAATCATATCTAGTTGTACATATGTCGTAATGACAAATAGTTTAATTAATAATATTATCATACAGGTGTAACCTTGCTTTTAAGTGTACTGTACACTTAATAGAATGAATCGTACGTTGTCACATACCATAACAAACAACAAGGCAATACAATTTTTTAACAAATTTATAAACATCCACAATCAAAGTGATAAAATAAAATGCATTTGTTTATACGCTATCGTTTTTTAATTATTTCCATTGTCATCAGTACAAAAAGCAATAACATACCATTACAGTACATATCACACTGAACAAAAAATACTACATCTGTTCATGTCAAAATGGCATGTGATATTGGGCTTGAATTCATTGCAGGATGCTGAAGCGTTGACAGAAGGCGTACCTACTGCCATCATGGGTCAAGCCCAAGCCACAAAATACAGAAACTACGTTTGGAGCCGGTTCGTGGATGAAAGTGGAAATTAAGGTGACTTGTGCAAGTCCGACCTGTCATCCAACGAAAGAGTACATAATTGGATTAACTGCGAGAATTGTATGGCCTGGTGGCACTGCAGCTGTGCAAGGGTTACAAAAAAGTCACATAATTTTTACTGCAGTGAATACACAAGGCGCCTGCGAAACAAATAATGTATACAGTTGTAGGCTTGAGGTTATGCCAAGCGATGAAAGATGTACAGGTGTAGGCTTCGTGTGATGCCAAGCGATGAAACGTATGTGACTTGCAATTTATTGCAATTAAAGATATCATCTGTCGTTCAGAATAGTCTTGAATTTCTTTTTCAAATAGCCTTGAAAAGTCTTGAATTCCACATTTCCAGTAGGATACGCCGACGCTGGAATAAGAAACATCTTCATTTCCCACCAGAACGGATTAATACACGCACAAAACGATTCAACAGCGTCGGATTTACTTCAGACAATTAGTACGTCCACGTAGATGCCTTGGAAATATAATATGTGAACATGCATGCACGTCCAGATCTGCTCGATAAATAACGAACGAAGTCGGCGTTATTTCTCCAGCAGCTCGACGAATAAGAAAAGTCTTCATTTCCCATCACAACGGACAAATACACGCACGAAATGATCAGACTGCATCGGATTTACTTCAAACAATTAATATGTCCACGTAGATGCCTTGAAAATGTTTCTAAGTGCACATGCATGCACGTCCAGATCTGCTCGATAAATAACGAACGAAGTCGGCGTTATTTCTCCAGCAGCTCGACGAATAAGAAAAGTCTTCATTTCCCATCAGAACGGACAAATACACGCACGAAATGATCAGACTGCATCGGATTTACTTCAAACAATTAATATGTCCACGTAGATGCCTTGAAAATGTTTCTAAGTGCACATGCATGCACGTCCAGATCTGCTCTATAAATAACGAACGTAGTCGGCGTTATTTTTCGAGCAGCTCGACGAATAAGAAAAGTCTTAATTTCCCATGAGAACGGACAAATACAGGCACGAAACGATTAGACTGTATCGGATTTACTTCAAACAATTAACGTGTCCACGTAGATGCCTTGAACATGTTTCTAAGTGCACGCGCATGCACGTCCAGATCTGCTCGATAAATAACGAACAAAGTCGGAGTTATTTCTCGACGCATAAGAAAAGTCTTAATTTCCCATGAGAACGGACAAATACAGGCACGAAACAATTAGACTGCATCTGATTTACTTCAAACAATTAATATGTCCACGTAGATGCCTTGAAAATGTTTCTAAGTGCACATGCATGCACGTCCAGATCTGCTCGATAAATAACGAACGAAGTCGGCGTTATTTCTCGAGCAGCTCGACGCATAAGAACAGTCTTAATTTCCCATGAGAACGGACAAATACAGGCACGAAACGATTAGACTGCATCGGATTTACTTCAAACAATTAATATGTCCACGTAGATGCCTTGAAAATGTTTCTAAGTGCACATGCATGCACGTCCAGATCTGCTCGATAAATAACGAACGAAGTCGGCGTTATTTCTCGAGCAGCTCGACGGATTTCGAGCAGCTCGACGAATAAGAAAAGTCTTAATTTCCCATGAGAACGGACAAATACAGGCACGAAACGATTAGACTGTATCGGATTTACTTCAAACAATTAACGTGTCCACGTAGATGCCTTGAACATGTTTCTAAGTGCACGCGCATGCACGTCCAGATCTGCTCGATAAATAACGAACAAAGTCGGAGTTATTTCTCGACGCATAAGAAGTCTTAATTTCCCATGAGAACGGACAAATACAGGCACGAAACAATTAGACTGCATCGGATTTACTTCAAACAATTAATATGTCCACGTAGATGCCTTGAAAATGTTTCTAAGTGCACATGCATGCACGTCCAGATCTGCTCGATAAATAACGAACGAAGTCGGCGTTATTTCTCGAGCAGCTCGACGAATAAGAAAAGTCTTAATTTCCCATGAGAACGGACAAATACAGGCACGAAACGATTAGACTGTATCGGATTTACTTCAAACAATTAATATGTCCACGTAGATGCCTTGAAAATGTTTCTAAGTGCACGCGCATGCACGTCCAGATCTGCTCGATAAATAACGAACGAAGTCGGCGTTATTTCTCGAGCAGCTCGACGAATAAGAAGTCTTAATTTCCCATGAGCGGACAAATACAGGCATGAAACGATTAAGACTGTATCGGATTTACTTCAAACAATTAACATGTCCACGTAGATGCCTTGAAAATGTTTCTAAGTGCACGCGCATGCACGTCCAGATCTGCTCGATAAATAACGAACGAAGTCGGCGTTATTTCTCGAGCAGCTCGACGAATAAGAAAAGTCTTAATTTCCCATGAGAACGGACAAATACAGACACGAAACGATTAGACTGTATCGGATTTACTTCAAACAATTAATATGTCCACGTAGATGCCTTGAAAATGTTTCTAAGTGCACATGCATGCACGTCCAGATCTGCTCTATAAATAACGCCGACTTCGTTCGTTATTTCTCGAGCAGCTCGACGAATAAGAAGTCTTAATTTCCCATGAGAACGGACAAATACAGGCACGAAACGATTAGACTGTATCGGATTTACTTTAAACAATTAACATGTCCACGTAGATGCCTTGAAAATGTTTCTAAGTGCACTCGCATGCACGTCCAGATCTGCTCGATAAATAACGAACGAAGTCGGAGTTATTTCTCGACGCATAAGAAAAGTCTTAATTTCCCATGAGAACGGACAAATACAGGCACGAAACAATTAGACTGCATCGGATTTACTTCAAACAATTTATATGTCCACGTAGATGCCTTGGAAATATAATACGTGCACATGCATGCACGTCCAGATCTGCTCGATAAATAACGAACGAAGTCGGCGTTATTTCTCGAGCAGCTCGACGAATAAGAAACGTCTTCATTTCCCATCAGAACGGACAAATACACGCACGAAACGATTAGACTGCATCGGATTTACTTCAAACAATTAATATGTCCACGTAGATGCCTTGAAAATTTTTCTAAGTGCACATGCATGCACGTGCATATCTGCTCGATAAATAACGAGCGAAGCCGGCGTTATTTCTCAAGCTGCTCGACGCATAAGAAGTCTTAATTACCCATGAGAACGGACAAATACAGGCACGAAACGATTAGACTGTATCGGATTTACTTCAAACAATTAACATGTCCACGTAGATGCCTTGAAAATGTTTCTAAGTGCACGCGCATGCACGACCAGATCTGCTCGATAAATAACGAACGAAGTCGGCGTTATTTCTCGAGCAGCTCGACGAATAAGAAAAGTCATAATTTCCTACCAGATCGGACAAATACACCCACGAAATGATTCAACAGCGTCGGATTTACTTCAGACAATTAGTATGTCCACGTAAATAATTCTAAGTGCTCATGCATGCACGTCCAGATCTGCTCGATAAATAACGATCAAAATCGACGTTATTTGTCGAGCTGCTCGACAAATAACAGCCAGGCTTCGCGCTATTTCTCGAGCTGCTCGACAAATAACGGACCAAGTTCGCGTTATTTCTCGAGCTGCTCGAGAAATAACGATCAGATTCGGCGTTATTTCTTGGGCAGCTCGAGAAATAGCCAGGGCGCATAATCAATGGTCGCGGGGGTGGTATGTTTGCGGGGGGTATCAACATCGCCGTTGCACTTGCCCCACACCCGGTAGTGTCGGCTGTGTTTGACTCGGCCATGCTGTACAATCTGTGTTGTAGTAGAATCAAAAGGTCACGTACCTTTGGTTGTCGCACGAGTTACAACAACGCTCGACAAGCCTACCGCGATGTCTGCACTGCGCTGTCACAGTGTCAGTCGGCGTGATGTCACACTCACAGTCACGGCGAAAATGTTCAAAGTTCACTTTTGCAAGCTGCGTGCTTCAATGCAAAGTTCGTCAATAACACATGCCGATCCTGGTTCGTTAACCGACGATATAACGGGACATCTGACACCATGTATCGTTTTGTTGTTATATATGTAAAGTAATTTCGGACGCGTGTTTTATAAAGACGACTGGTTTATTTGAACATCTTCGTGCAGACCCGCTACACGAGGCTCGGTCAAGGACTCCTGAAATCACGTGATGGTGTCACCTCTCTAAACTATGCCAAGTTAGTGGGAACATAGAAATACAGTAGCGCTACCTAGCGATTATACTAAATTTAAATGACATATCGCCACAAGGACAGTATCCTTTACCTTGTCTACGTGTCACATGTTATCGTACTTTACAGCAATGAAGTCATCATCTATATAAATAACTTCGTCTGTGTATTTGATGATCTTTCACATGTGGGGGTGAACAGTAGCGGGTTCATCAGTAATAACGCTTTATGTGACATTAATGGTGATTATGTCATTAGTGGTGGCTGTGCCTGTGTTGTCAGTTGTCGCTGTGTCAGCAGCGAAGCTGCTCCAATAGTAGCAGTATGAAGCTTGAACATTAGGATATGTGTTGCTGTCCTGCCTGGACACATAAGCTGGAACGTATTTGGCGTAGTAACATCCAGACAAGCAAGATCTGTTTCGCATGTACATTTGGCCTCAACTCGGGACCATAGCATGCGCGGTAATGAGCCTGTTGAAGTATGATGATGTTCGATGAACTGATGTCACAGCTGGCTTTGACCGAGATGGAAAATGCACGGACGACAATCTTGGTTTCCTTTGTAACGAAGCGGTTGTACAAGTTTTCTGTCCCACAGTTCGACCCCTTTCTACACCACAGTTTCTTCTAACCTTTTATAGCACGGAACACCGAAGTTTCTGCTAACTCTTTGTAGCATGGCATACACCTTCGCACGGCCTTTTTCCATCACTCGCATCCAGCCATTGCCTTGAGTTTTCACCAAAGTTCGCACATCGTCAGTGAATTCGTGTTAGAACAAATTCGTTGCGGAGCTCACCTCGATGGGCTTCACGTTTTATGCGTGTTTCCATGTTATTGCACTTAGCGCTATTAACAATACAAAGCAAGAATACGTTGTTAGTGAAATAATTGATACCCCGCGAAACGCATAGACAATGCATGAAAAAGAATGCACAGACAACACATGCTGCTATAAATCTACAATATATGGTGACATGCATTAATGAGAAAATCAGCATATTATGTTTTATGAAAAACACATCTTAATGTTTAGTATATGTCCGACAACAAAATCATAATAACTAAACTGACTATTGTGTTAAATGTCAAAACGCAAATAAATAAACAAGTTGATATGTTATTTTAGTGAAAACTACATCTCCAAAGCATTGTATTGTGTTATCCTCATTATACTATTACACTTTATAGCTTAAACTAAGTTAACAGATGCCTACAGTAGGAATATTATGAGAGACCGATGATACCACGCAACAAATATATCCAACGTTACCACGTGAAACGTAGTTAAGATTGGCTTATTCTACGCAACGCAACATGCGCTAAGTTATGCACCAATAAAATATACTCATTTAACATCAATTTCCACAGTAAATTATATGCAACATTGTCCAATTCATTATTATGCAATATAAACAGCACACTCTAATAATAATTTCTCCAAACTGTTTCTCAAATAATGTCTCTAAAATATAAAAGTTATATTTAATTCAAACAGATGTCACAGTTATAATGGCATTCCATACACATGTCCGATCTAATAATCTCAGGATTTTACTGTTAGGTGACATAAGTGTGTTATTTCATGTAAAACTGCGTTTCGTGTGGTATATTTGCAGTTATCGATTATCAAGTTAAATCGGTGTATCTTATCCAGGTTTGTAGTGGGGAGCATTTCTTTTTTATCAGGTGTAAACTAAACTAAATGCAATATGTATGTCAAATATATATTACTAATGTATATACTGAGTTATTTGCAATTAAACGGCTTTCGCGTGGTATCGCATGTTCTTACCATTTTCATGTTCGAAGAAATATGATCTCGGCAAAATTTGACTGGGATTCCATTTGAACTATTCATGCATACACATATAATATAATTTAAGGCTTGTATAAAATAGTAAACATTAGAATATAGCATGTTTCTTTCTCCGTTTAATGCACACGGAAAGGTGCGTTTTGCGTGGTATTGGTCAAATAGTATTTAGACAAAAATAATTCTCAAAAATTAGTCAATCACACTAGCGCGACCATTTTCACATACTGTTTCCCCACATTTATTATGCATCATACGGAATATTAGTTGTGCGTATCCTTTGAATTATGTTTGAATGAAGGGCCATTTAATGAAGTAAGACAAACGTGTCCAGGTTTCATGAGAATCGACCATATATATTTATATATACATGTGTATATATATATGGTCGATTCTCATGAAACCTGGACACGTTTGTCTTATTTCATTAAATATATATATTTATATATATATATATATATATATATATATCAGATCTGGATTGAGTTCACTTTTATCAATTCTAATTCAATTCCAATTCATGTGTGTTTATCAAGGATCAATTCCAATTCAATTCAACGTACTCACAAAAAGGATCAATTCTAATTCAATCCAATTCATGTTTTATTCAATTCCAATTCTAATACAAATTGGTAACATTAGTTGTTTTGTACAATGATGTGCTATGAAGCCCCAGTGAAAATCCTCTGAAGCATATAAATATAATTTTATACATGTAATTTGTTTAATTAAGCACTTACACATACACGTTAATGGGTTAGTTTAGGCCATTGGCTTTTGCTAATTTAGGCCTTCAGTAAAATAGTGTCCTATTATTGCCCATAATTAAAACGACACTGAAATGGCAGATCTCATCCGGCCGCAGCATTGCCACTATAACTGTTTACCAGGAGAGTGTAGAAAGGCAAACGTTACTGACTAACCACAGATCTGTGTGTCTATGACTATGTAAGTATGCCGCTACTCGTACTTAATGAGTCTATGTATTTCTCCGAGGAGGTTAATTCTGTCATGTCTCGGCTTCTCTGGTAAAACAAGTAAACCAATCTTTGCACGAAATGACCATCAGGTGGCATCACCGTTGTGTGTCAGGAATCCAACAGAAATAGTCGAAAGAATGACGAAGGAATGTTTGTTCACGTGAGCAGATCTGTCATGTGACACGAAGTTTGCGATAGATCTGACGTCAACTTCGCAACTGACAGCGCACACAATCGTCAAAGATGTCAACGCAGTTAGCTGTCGTTTTGTTGCTTCTGGCGGGTTCTTGTTTGTCGTCGGCCACTGGCATTACCGGCGGCTGGACTGACGTAGACGTCAACAACTATGAAATGATCGAACTAGCGAAAACGGTCGTCGAGCAACTGAATGCTCGCAGCAATTCCATGTTCGAGTCGATACTGGTGACCCTAAAAAGTGGACGAGTACAGGTACAGTTGGCAGTCATTTTGTAACAGACCTGCAGTGGCGTCACTGTGGGGGGGCGTTTCTAAAGCAACAAGGTTTGAACGATTTGTTTATTTTCGCGTCTGTAGGCGTAGGTCTTGGTGTCTACCGGAACAGAATGTAGTTGACAGTTAAGAGTCATGACTGGAATTTGGCGCAGACATTGGCCTGACCTTAGGCTTAGATTCACTTCGTGACCATGTCCTGGTTTTAAGATCGAACCGGAAAGATGAAATTATGCAAATAAATGCAGACCCCCTCACGTGAGTGAGCACCCTCATCCCCATAGTATGACGACATAAAAACGCATGCGTAGAGCCATAATTCTACAAATTTCATACTATGCGTTTCGATCCTTTACGGTTTAAAGACAATTCCCGGATTTGGCTTTAGGCCAAACCAATATATTTAAAAGGGAACTATTTTTGGAATTACGGGAAGAGGGCGGCAATGAACACAGACGAAGAGACACGTTGACGCTCTCCACGGGAAACTAGGAAGATATTTCCCACAGTTTAGACTTATCAAAATTTCGGCAAATATAAACCACGCTTTTATACAATATTCTAAATGAGGCCTAACTATTGTTTTGTACAGCGGTATTATTAGTTCTTTTTCTTTATATGCTATATTTCGCCTAATCAATCCAAGGATTTGATTTCCCTTTGAAGCTGCAATTCCACACTGCTCTGAAACCTTCATGTCAGCACTAATTGTCAGCCCTAAGTCTTTTTCTTTTACAGTAGTACTTAGTACAGTTCCCCCCATTGTATATTCTACATATTCGTTCCCATGTCCTGTGTGAAGGCATTTACATTTCCCAAAATTGAACAACATTTGCCACTTTTCAGACCATTTGATCAACCTGTCAAGATCATCTTGTAAATGCTGTCTATCCCCATCACTTTCAATCCTTCTAAACACTTTTGTATCATCTGCAAATTTCAACACCTTGCTAGCTATATCATCGTCCAAATCGTTTATATATATTAAGAATAATATAGGTCCCAGTACTGATCCCTGTGGAACCCCACTCAAAACTGATTTCCAGTTTGAAGCCTCCCCATCAACAACTACCCGTTGTCTTCTGTCAATCAGCCATTTTTCTATCCAGTTAATTATACCATTTCCTATGCCATGGGCCTTTAGTTTAAGCAGTAATCTCTGATGTGGCACTTTGTCGAAAGCTTTTTGAAAATCTAAGTAGATGATATCTACTGGTGATCCATCATCTACCCATTTAGTGATATCTTCCAAAAAACATAACATATTTGTTAAGCATGACCTCGCTTTTAGAAACCCATGTTGAGATGGGTTTATCAAGTTATGTTTAACAAGAAAATCCACCATGTGATCTTTAATTAGTCTTTCTAATAATTTACAAATCACTGATGTTAAACTAACTGGTCTATAATTATTTGACTTGTTTCTCGAACCTTTTTTAAATAACGGTATAATGTTTGCTTCTTTCCATTCTAAAGGAACCACTCCCTCTTCTAATGACAAATTGAAAACTGTTGCAAGCGGTATGCTAATTTGTTCTACAATTTCCACTAGTAGTTTGGGTGGAATACCATCCACTCCAGGTGATTTATTTTCCTTCATAGCCCTAATTTTCTTAGCTACCATTTCTGGGGTTACAATTAACTGTCTTAAATAGTCTGATTCTGCCCCCTTGAACTTAGCCTCTGGTACTGGCAGTGAACTAATATCTTCCCTGGTAAACACTGAACTAAAGTACTCATTCAGGTCTTCTGCCATTAAGAATCCCTCTGATATTATATTTCCAGCACTATCTTCTAGAGGACCGACCTTATCTTGAACTTTCTGTTTGCTTCGAACATACGCATAAAAACTCTTGCTGTCATGTTTTATATTACTAGCTAATTGTTGTTCATAGCTTCTCTTTGAATTTATAATTTCAGCTGTAGCTTGGTTTAGTGCTTCTTTATAAATGTTGTAGTCTTCGTCATTTCCAGTACGTCTATATGACTTCCACATCATTTGTTTATACTTAATTTTTCTAATGGCTTCTTTCGATAAGTATTTCTTTCTGGTCCGTTTCCCTTGTTTTTTGAAGGGAACAAATTTATCTACGATGCACTCTTTTTCATTCTTTAAGATATTCCAGCATTCTGTTGCTGTCTTATTCTTCAGTGTATTATTCCAGTCTATCTTTGCTAAATATTTCCTCATTTCCTTATATCTTCCTTTGTGGAAATTTCTCCTGAACTGTTTTTTATTATTTCTTTCTGATTTTACTTTGATGGTAAAATGTATCTGGCTGTGATCACTACTTCCCAGAGGCTCACATAATTTAACATTGTCAACTAATTCATTCTGTGAGGACAAAACTAAATCTAACACATTCTCTCCCCTGGTTGGTTCTAGCACATGTTGAGAAAGGAAACTATCTTGTACTAAAACTAAAAACTTGTGGTCCTCACTACCCATACTCTGTAGAGATTTCCATTTTATATGCCCATGGTTAAAATCCCCCATAATAACACAGTCCCGTTTGCTCTCTTCCCTTATAGCGTTTTGTATTTTTTCATTCTCTTCTATGCTTATGTTTGGACTTCGATAAACTAATCCAACCGTTAACGTTGAGTTTCCCGTAACTATGTTACACCAAACAGCTTCTTCGCAATCTGCTTCTCTGTCTAATTTTATTTCATAAGCCTGGATAGATTCTTTAATATATAAAATAACTCCACCTCCTTCTTCCTATTCTATCTTTCCTAAACATTACATATCCTGTCAGTCCCAATTCGGCATCTGATATATCGGTGGTTGCCCATGATTCGGTTATACCTATTATGTGAGGGTCAATATCTTCTACCATAATATTTAGTTCATTTCTTTTGTTTACTATACTCCTTGCATTTAAACAAACACATTTATACCCAGCTTCAGAACAGTTTTCCAGACTGTTCTTTGCTGAATTATTTGTGCTGCCTTTATGTATGCCTCCAGTTTCAGGCTTCTCTGCGAGTCCCCCGTGCGAATTTAGTTTAAATAGATGCAACCTGTCCCACTGTCAACAGATCGCAGCAGATTCTCTGAGAATACTGCTGCCCCCTTTCCACTTAGATGGAGGCCATCTCTCATGTACATATCGTCTCTCCCAACAAAGTACCCCCATAAATCTAGGAATCCCACGCCCTCTTCCTCACACATCTGCTCAACTAGTGCGTTGATCGCCATCCTCTTACAGTTTCTGTATCTTGCCCCCCTTCCTCCCATTACTGGCCAAATTCCTGAGAGAATAACCTGTTCCACTCTTGTCTTCTTTAGTTTCCTCACTAGATGTCTGTACTTCTAAACTATCCCAGTTGTTCCCTCCTTGTCTGCATTGTTTGTCTCAACGTGTACTAGTATAGACCCTCCCTTGCCATGCCCCAATACCTTCTCTACCCTTTCGGTCACATGCTCTATCCTAGCCCCCGGTAGACATACAACAACGTCCTTCCCCTCGCATATAGTCTTGTCTGTTTTTCTCAGAATTGAATCGCCCATAAACACTCTCTCTTTTCTCCTTGCCCCCTCAATCACTGCCTCGGAGTAGCTCCTCCGGTTTGCATATGTCTGGTTGTTGTCTTTTCCTCTTGTCGTCTTCTCTTCTGTCACATTCTCTTCCATTCCCTTCTTTCCTGTCGCGTTTTCTCTTGTCCCCTTTCCTCTTGTCATCTTCTCTTCTAGCACATTTACTCTCACTTCCTTTCGTCCCTTCTTCTTTCCTCCCATCACATTTTCTTCTCTCCTCTCCCGTCCCTTTTCCCCGGCTACCTCCTTCACTACGGTCACTTTCTCCCCTGTCACCTTCACGCCTGTCATGTTTTCTGTTTTTTGCTGAACACTCTGTCTTCTTCCATCAGTCTTCTGTCTCACAGTCTTACCAACTGCCTCTGTGGTATCTACCTCTTCACCACCTGTATCGCTGACGTGTCTCTCCTCGTTCTCTACAGTCTGACTACCTGCTGATCTATCCCCACTGGCCCGTTTTCTTTTCCTCTGCCGAACACTTTTCCTCCATCCGTCTGTTTTCTCAATGTCTTGTTCCTTCACACCGGTCACCTTCCTTCCTCTCAGTCTCCTTTCTTCAGTCTCCGTGTCACAACTCTGCTCCTTCTGTGTTGTAGAATTCTCAACTCTCTCCGCGTCATCCCTCTCTGCTCCATCTATTTCTATGTTGAGTCTCGCCTCCATCTCCTTCACTATATCCGTCAACTTACACACCTCCTTCATCAGACATTCCACCCTCAAACACCCCATACACCGAAATGTGAATCCGTCAACTTTGGTCTCTGCCCATGATTTTGGACAGCCAGACAACGCAAAATCCACCCAGCTCTGGCAGTCGTTGCAAACTAGGTGTCGTTTTGCCCTGAGTTGCCGCTTGCAAGGTGCCATATCAGAATTTATTTATGTTCAAAGTAGTTTTTATGTAGTCTTTGAAAAGACTTTTCTGTGTACAATTTACACCAGATTGTTTAAGTTATAGTTAGTTATATTTGTTAACACACAGTGACACACCGTGTCTTACCTAGTTACGATGTCGATGACAATGTATTCAAGTTAGGCTTAGATACAAGGTAGTCTTTACAAAGACTGTTTCCTGTGTACTATTATACACTTTAAAAGATTGTTATTTCAGGTTTTAATTACTCATCTAACTACACCGATTATCTCAAATAACGCTATTCTATTGTCGTTCACAGTACGCTAACTTCGCCAGTGACCTACTTTGTAAACAACGTTCCGATTAGATTGGGCAGTGCGCATGCGTCAGGTTATATCTCTTCTTATTTCCCGCTCGTACATTTATAGTTAATATCATAAGTTCTAAAGACTGTTATTGTTTAAATCTTACAAAGGTGCAGTAATATCATCATTACTATACGTACGTATTAATATATTTGCAATCAATCATTCCAAAGTCTTATTTCGCCAAAATATTTGCTTAGCAACCACCTGTAGAATTTAAAACAAAATGGCGGAAAAGTAAACAATAAGCTAAGAGCGCGAAACACAAATCACCCCCAATGCAACTCGCATAAATCAGGGTGTTCTAAACACTAAACATCACAGTAATTAAATATACATTAGCTATATAAGACACGTATATAAGACACGTAGATTATATATTCTTAAATCCTTCTCCTCTGTCTTGCCACTTCCTGAACTAACAGGCCTTTCTTCGGGTGTATCATCATCACCCTTGTGTCTTCAACATATTTCAAGCCCTGAGTCGGCCCAGGGCTAGAAAAAAAAAAACCTAACATTTACCCTATCATTGCTTCTATCTGTTGGTGTTTGCACTAGTCCCAAACCCTGCACTTGCACCTATTCAATTTAGTATAAAAGTTAATAAAATATTATTTATATTTTTTTTTTATAGATATATATATATATTTAAATTAATGAATTAAATATTATTTAATAGTAGGTTAATGAAAAATTGTATGTATTAAGTATCTAATAAATATGGCAACTGGTGGTACACCAGTGTTATCTAAAACATCAAGATCTCTACGAGGTAGCTCGTCTAGCTCGTCTAGCTCTAAGGCAACATCATCAAGATACAATTCAAAGAAAAGTCATAAAACAAACAAGAAATTAGAGGCTGACAGAGATCAAGAAAAATGTGTCTGCCCTGACTGCAGCTTGGAAGTTAAAGATAACGAGGACGCCATTGAGTGTGACATCTGTAAGGGATGGTATCACAAAGTCTGTCAAAGTGTGTCTGATGCCTTGTATGCCATATTAACCAGCGATGAAAACCAACGAATCAGTTGGTACTGTAAATCATGCCAAAGAGGGGCAAAGGCAATCATGTCACACATCCTTATCATGAACGAGCGTCAAGACCAATTTGAAAAGAAATTGACTGCAATGGAAAATAAACAAAAAGCATTCCAAACCAGAGTCAATGAACTTGAGGAGACAGTCTCAAAAGTATCCAATCTGCAAACTCAGACACCACATGAATCACTAGGAGCAACATACGTAGAACCAGTCATAAACAAAGATGAAATGGTCGCCACTGTGTGCACCCAAATAAATGACCGAATGACCAGAATGAAGAACATTGTGGTATACAATGTGCCAGAGGGGACCAGCACTCTGAAAGAAGACAACACTATTCATGACAGGAAACTAATGAGGGAAATTTCAGGATACACTACAGATGGTAAATACCAACCTGAAGACCTACAAGTAAGGAGATTAGGGAGCAAACAAAGAAAGGAAATGGAAACAGAGGGAACAAGAACTCGTCCGTTACTTGTAACATTCCCAGAAGAGGATAAAAAAGCTTTTGTCATGAAAAACCTATACAAACTGAAAAACAAAGGGGAACCATTCAGTGGAATGGTTATAAAGCATGACATGAGCAAAGATGACAGAGAGAAGGAGCGACTACTACAGAAGGAGGCAAGGGAAAAAACACAGCAGGAGCAGACAACAAATTTTGTCTACCTGGTAAGAGGGCGCCCAGGAGAAAGACAGATCATCAAAGTAAAAAAGAGGGGCGGAAATACCAACCAAACTCTCGCACCACAAGTGCCAGTGCCAGAGAAATAACTGTATGGTACACAAATGCTGATGTGCTAACAAAAGAAAAACTAACAGAACTAAAATGTAGAATAAAAAACCATTCAACTCCACCACAGGTTATAGCAGTGTCAGAAGTAAAACCTAAAAATTATAAAAGACAACTTACCACACAAGAATATAACCTGGAAGGATATTCTATGGAAACTATAAATATTGGTGAGGACACAGGCAGAGGGATGATCTTGTTTCTTCACAATTCGTTGCCATTTGAAGTGCACCAGTTTGATGTTGAGTTCAATGAAGCACAATTTTGCACTTTAAAACTGAAAGGGAAAGACACTCTTCTCATAGGCTCCTTTTATAGGAGTCCAAACAGTACCACCGAGAATAATGACAACCTTAACAAACTACTTGATAAAATAAGTGAGAAAAAATTTGCACGTGTTCTACTACTTGGAGATTTTAACTATCCTAAAATTGATTGGGAAACAATGTCAACTACAGCAGCAAGTACAGAGGAGAAAGAATTTAAATTCATTGAGAAACTTCGAGACTGTTACTTTGTGCAACATATAACAGAGCCCACTAGAGGTAGAGGTACAACTGAACCATCACTCCTTGATCTTGTCCTCACTAGTGAAGACACAGAGATCTCAACAATTGAAACAGCCTCAGCACTAGGAAGAAGTGACCATTCTATTATTAAGGTGGTTCTTAACTGCATGCCAGTCTATGAACCAATCAGCAAAACTGTCTATAAATACGACAAGGGGGATTACACCAAAATGAAAGACATACTAAACATTGATTGGGAGGAGGAATTTTCTAATCACCAGGAGGATGTGCAAACTCAGTGGGATATCCTTACTTCTAAGCTTAGATATGCAGAAGGAAAATGCATACCAAAGAAGGTGATAACTGAGAGAGCCAGAAAATACCCAGTTCCACTGGAGTTCAAAATCCGAACCAAAATCAAAAGAAAAAACAGGTTGTGGAAAAAATATCTTCTCTCCAAAGATGCCCAAACTTATCAGGAATTTTGTCGACTCCGAAATCAGGTCAGGAGACTGACAAGAAAGGCACAGAAACTATATGAAAAAGATATCATAAATCAAATAAAACAGAATCCCAAGAAGTTCTGGCAATATGCGCAGGCAAAAATGAACACAAGAATGGGAATACCGAACTTAATAAAAAGCAAAGACAAGGATGATCTGACAAAGACAGATTTGGAAAAAGCACAGGTATTGGCAAATCATTTCTCTTCCGTATTTACGAGAGAACCAGAAGGAGACATTCTGGAGGAGCCAATAAGATGTCATAACAAAGTTGAATCTTGCACTATCACTCCATCGATAGTGGCTTTAAAGCTAAAGAAACTAAAAATATTCAAATCACCAGGACCTGACGGCCTCCATCCTCGTGTACTAAACGAATTGGCAGAGAGTATTAGCACTCCACTATCCAAAATTTTTAACACGTCACTGAAAACAGGCATACTACCCAAAGACTGGAAAATAGCAAACATATCTGCAATTCACAAGAAAGGAAACAAAAATCTAGCACATAACTACCGGCCAATCAGCCTAACGAGCATAGTAGGGAAAATAATGGAAGGCATAGTTAGAGATACCATCACTAAACATTTGAAAGATAATGACCTGTTGAGCGACAAACAATTTGGATTCATCAAAGGGCGGTCTACAGTTCTCCAATTACTTAAAGTACTCGATTCATGGACTGAGACACTAGATAACGGTGGATGTATTGATGTAGTATATTGTGATTTTATGAAAGCATTTGACAAAGTCCCACATCTACGACTTATAGAGAAACTCCAGAGCTATGGAATTCAAGGAAATATTCTAAGCTGGGTTGCAGCTCTATTGGCCCACAGAACACAACGTGTAAGGGTCAATAATTCTTTTTCAAATTGGCATGATGTCATCAGCGGCATACCACAAGGATCGGTGATTGGTCCCTTACTTTTTGTTATATTTATTAATGATTTACCGGATGTTATAAAGAGCTCCGAAATATTCCTGTTTGCGGATGATATGAAACTCTTCCATCCAATTTACACCACTGAAGATTGCACAAAGCTTCAACAAGATCTTACCCATGCAGAACATTGGACATACGAATCTCTTTTAAAGTTCCACCCAGACAAATGCAGCCATATGAGAGTAGGATCATCAACAATAAGAAACGACAGCTACACACTGGGATCTAATCATATAACGCTGGCAAGTACGGATAAGGTGAAGGATATTGGCGTCACTTTTGACTCATCACTAAACTTTGAGGCACATATGTCGGAAAAAATTAATAAAGCCAATTCAATGATGGGGATAATTCGTCGCACTTTTGATTACATGGATGAACAATGTTTTTCTACTGTTTTTAAATCTCTCGTCCGCCCACATATTGAATATGCAAATCAAGTATGGGCTCCATTCTTAATGAAACACATTACAGCTCTTGAAAATGTTCAGCGTAGAGCAACCAAATTAATTCCAGGCTTTAAAGATCTTGAATACAATGAACGTCTGCAAAGACTAAAATTACCAACTCTGTCATATCGTCGCCTCAGAGGAGACATGATTGAAATGTATAGGATTTTAACAGACAAATATGATACAGCTGTGACATCGAACTTTATAACTTTGAGGGATACTGAATCATGTACGCGAGGACATCACCTAAAAATATTCAAAGGACGTTGTCGGTTAAACATTAAAAAAAAATTCATTTATACACCGATGCACGGACGTATGGAACAGCCTCCCACAGTCTGTGGTAGAGGCTCCATCAGTTCAGTCCTTCGAGGGAAAATTAGACAAATTATGGAAAAACCACCCAATTAAGCTCGATTACACAGCCCCACCCCTATTATGGAACAACTCGTCAGACGCATGCGCACCATATAGTTTGACGACAAACATCAGAGCTGGCGTAAGAGGCATCACAGCCTAAAAGCCAGAAGAGGACCTGTAAGAACCTGTAAGATTACATTAACGTCCCCAATTATCGCTCGCAAATCGCCTACTTTTAATCTACCCTAGATTACTCCCTCTAGCTAACTTTTAACAAAAAATATTGCTTAATATATATCTATAATTACGTTATGTATGCTATACGCTCAATAATATCACTTATCTTGATCAAATATCCTTATATTTTCGCAAGTTTGCTGCACCAAATTCAAATCAATTCACCACCGGAAGTCCCCAAAATAGAAGAATACAGCACACTCTTACAATTATACTGTTGAACAAATCGTGTCTTGTCGTTACGTACGTGGCTTATATAAATTTATCGGTTACGTTTGACGCGTTGCTATGAAAAGCACAAAGACCATACGACGTGGTGTCAGAAAGGTCAACAACCACGACCACGAGATAATGAGCGATACTACAGTTGAAATATACAATAGAAACAATTACAATGTTGTTTTCGACCCTTTCGTGATACATCTACGACACGACTAACAAATAAAAAAATGACCGAACTAACCGGTGTGCCCATACCGATAATAGAGTGGAGTTCCAGGAAATTCAGGCGAACCTGTGAGTACATATTCAATGGGTCCCTTGCTGAAAAAGGGAAAGAAGTCAAAGCACAATCCCTAATGCTATGGGTTGGCGAAGACAGGAGATACATATGTGATGGATGGGGGCTTCCAGAGGCTGACAAGAAACTATTGGCAACCCATTGGAAAGGATATGAAGAGTATGCGAAGCCAAAGTCAAGGTTTCGCGTTTTGAGATTTTATATCAGAACCCTAAAACATGAATCGAGTGAAACGGTAGACTCATTCATGACGCGAGTGCGTATCATCGCCAATGACTGCGAGTATACAAACAAGGAAGAACAACTGATGGACGCACTGATCGCTGGAATACACAACGACGATATACGTCGGAAATTGATAGCCAAAGCAAAGGCACAACACTTGACCAAGCACTGGGTATAGTAAGAGCTCATGAGGGTACGGAAAGACAGATGGATGACATCCAGGGAACCAGACAGATACAGTCTCTACGCAAAATACCCACCTACAAGAACATGGAAAAGACAACTTATATACATGGCTACTACAGATGCGGAAAGAAACATCTGCTAAACGACAAATGTCCAGCAGCAGATTCTACATGTCGATACTGTAATGTCAAGGGACACTGGGCTTGTGTATGTCTGAAGAAAAAGCGTGATCAAGACAATGGAGAAGGCATCAAAAACAACCCCAGAACAGGTCGAAGAGCAAGAGAGCTTACTATGGAAGGAAGCAAGTGCATACTGTTCATGGAAACGGTAACAGTAACAAAGATGATGACAACTTTGTACTAGGTACAATCGAAGCGACACTGCTTGCCAAACCTCAGTCCATGTACAAAGAAAGAAGCAAATCCCAAGCATTTACAAACATAAAGATGAAGGGGCAAACTACAGAAGTACTTGTGAAATGCAAGATCGACAGCGGAGCAGAGGTGAACGTAATGCCACTACGAGTATTCAAACACCTATTCCCAGACCAGAAGGACACAGAAGGAAGGTCAATCACTCTATTATAGAAGTTCAAGGTTGGTTTGAGCGCATATGGTGTCAACAACAATTGGTGCTATCGTAAGCAAGATGAAGCTGTTATTCTCTGAGTTTGGCATTCCAGACGTCTTCATCAGTGACAATGCCAGACAGTATGATTCAGCCGAATTCCGCACATTCGAAGCAGAATACGACTTCAGGCATGAGACGAGAAGCCCCAGATATCCACATTGCAACGAGAAGGCTGAGCGACACTTAGGCATAGTAAAGAAAACCCTGCAGAAAGCCTATCATGCGAGAGATGATCCAGCCATTGCGCTACTGTGTCTTCGCACGACTCCCATTGAAACAGGACTGCCACCACCTGCAGAAGTTTTATTTGGCAGAAAGGTATAGTCAAACTTAACCACCGTGACACAACGGGTAAGAGAAAGCATGTTTTCGCAGAAAAGAACAATGGCGACGACAGTACGACGATCGTGCACATACCTTGAAGGACATACACCGAGGTCAAAGTGTGGGAGTGCAGGATCACGTGACAAAGACATGGGAACAAGACGTAGTGAAACAGAAGTCTCGAGAACCGAGGTAGTACATACTCACCACTAAGTCTGGAGCTGAGTATCGTATAAATCGACGACACATCAGAACGACTGGAGAAACCTTCCGACTCCCAGATAGACGGCACGATGATGAGAATAGAGCTGAACTGACTTCTTGTCACGAACCGAGCAGGGCACTCGAGGCGAGTCATGTTGCAGGATCACCAGTCTGTGTTAATAAAGGTCCATACAAAACGTAGGCGGGTAGATCTATGCGCTCACCAAACCGTTTTGATGTCTGTAGTGTTTCATGAATGTGTGAGACTATGGAACATGTACTTCATAATTTTGAGTGATTTATGTGACATTATGGTCTTAATTACATGTAATTTAATTTCTTAGTATCACATGTTCATTTTACGTTCAGATATCATTGAAGTGTTCAAGAAGACTCGTGACTATGGACCAAAAGACATTGGCGTAGTATTAACAGAGAACAATTTAAACAGCTGTTTTATTATAAGGGGGGTGTTGTGACACTTACTTTATATGTGCTGCCGCCCTATAGACAATGAACACATCACACTTACAATTATACTGTTGAACAAATCGTGTCTTGTTACGTGGCATATATAGATTGATCGGTTACGTTTGACGCGTTGCTATGGAAAGCACAAAGACCATACGACAGTGGGCATTAAGTTGAAAACTTATTAAATGGGGTATTATACCTTTTTGGATTCCACAGATCATGAACTTTAAAATGTGGCGAGTCACAATATTGATTGGCTGTTGACGTCATGTTCCACACTAATCCCAGTTTACGTGTGATCAGCTGATAATCAAACATCACTACTTTAATAAACATTGATCAGTGATTATTTCTTCTTCCCGTTTTTTGCCACCTTTTGGCCGTTTGTGTCTAACTCATGCATCTGATCAAAACCATACATGTTGCAGGTTGTCCAAGGCTTGAAATATAACCTCACGCTGGACGTGGGAACATCAGATTGTAGGACGGGAGACAACAGCAAGTTACTGGAAGAATGCGCCATCACAAAAGTAAGCTTGCATTGAAGTCAAACAAATTGTTACGCAACCTTATACTGCCACATTGCAGAGCATTATGATACTACATATTTGCACTTGTAAATAAATGCAATCACAACAAAAGAGTACACAAGGGGGTCACTTTATTTGTTGCTATCAGTTGAGTTGACCTACGTATCATTATCTCTGCAAAATAAATAGTTTTTACTTGCGAGATCCTGTGCATATAAATGTGTTCTGCATTTGCATACATTTCGTGGAATAAGTTATTATTTAAAATTAAATATTTGTGTTTAACAACTGTATTTTCAGACCCTATCATTTAGGAAAGACCAGCCGTTAAAATATTCCCAAAATAGTTGCACATGGAATAAAGTATTGCTCCATAGTCCTAAATGTTTATTACAAATAAAACGTTCACTATTTAAAATCAGTCACATACTATAATGATGATAGACATTAATACTTTAATAGTGGATCGCTGGGGTTTCTTCAGCATCATTTGCCTTAGCAGGAAATATATACCTTAACATTAACATCTTGTAGCAAGCACGTTCAGTATCATTATCATTTACTATAACATTGATAACATCACATATAATTGCACCTCTAGTGAGTGCACCCATCACCTGCCTCCACTAGAGGAGAGCTCTAATGGACATGTCATTTGTGTCATATGACAGACTCAGGAGTGCGCAGTGGAGTTCTGGGTGCAGCCATGGATCAACAAGATGGAGCTGACAAAGGTGATCTGCTTCAATTTGCAGAAGGTGGCTTAGGAAGGCATATTTTAACGTTTCATTCACTTCTAATTTCTTGCATGGCGTTAGAGTGGTAGTTTTCTGGTAATCTAGTACATTTCCGAGGTAACGTCGTAACATTTTTAGCTTTTCAGTGCGGTAGACTTGTATAATTTTCGTATTTTAGTGCGTCAACGTGATAAGTTCCTAACAAAATTAACGTTTCTAGACGTTACAGTGGTAGTGTTTATTAATGTAGTACATAACGAAGATGACTTCCTATCATTTTATCGTTTCAACACGGTAAATTCGTAACATTTGAACGTTTCATGGCGTTACAGTGGTACTGTTTTAGTAATTTAATACATTACCAAGGTAACTTTCGTATTTTAATAAGCCAACGCGGTAACTTCTAATGTTTCATGACGTTGGAGTGGTAGTGTTTTAGTAATTTAGTACATTACCGATGTAACTTCTTAACATTTTAGCGTATCATCACCATCATGCGCAAGTATTTTTTTGTTACGGTAGCGCTTAAATTCGCTGTCCTAATGTTTTGTTCTTACTGTAGCGCGAAGGCCTTGCTAATGAGATAATGACGTAGCTTGCTGACGTTTTCGACGTTGATTGGCTGTCTGGTGCCATGATCACGTGATTGTCTGAAATGGCAGAAATAAAATCGTAGCAGCGAACAGGTCGTCATTCGTACCTCGACAGCGTTGTGACTATCACCATGCTTGACGTAGTGACTGTTTTTTTGTTACGGTAGCGTATATTTTGATTGGTTGTTTGGTAACGTAATCACGTGATTCTCAGAAACCTATATACGACCGTAGCTACTACCTTATCTAACTAACACCATGCTTGGGACACCCTATTGCTACACTCCCGCAACCTTCAACGACAGCGATGTAGATGAACCGAATAGCCGACCGGTCGCGGCATCTAGCAGCCGACCACAGTCACCGTCTGTCAGCCGACCACCGTTACCATCTGGCAGCCGACTTTTTCTGTCAGCCGACCACTTGGGCCGTGTGTCAACCGAACACCGTCACCGTCTGTCAGCCCATGACTCGCACCGTCTACTTCTGCTTGTATTATCAACATCGCCGCTACCTTTGGCACTGACACTACACTAGACATGACCGTCGGCGCTGACACAACACAGAACATGATAGACTATGTGACTGAAAAATTAGTTGGCAGAAATCATTAGACAATGCGTAAAAAACGATTGCAGTGCATGCGATATAGACGACAACTACATAATCG
This sequence comes from Paraescarpia echinospica, assembly GCA_020002185.1. Classification (NCBI taxonomy): domain Eukaryota; kingdom Metazoa; phylum Annelida; class Polychaeta; order Sabellida; family Siboglinidae; genus Paraescarpia; species Paraescarpia echinospica. Next base: position 65,444,914 of record CM034538.1, read on the forward strand.
TTGTATTTTACCCGATGATTCATATGTACTTTAGCGATGCCATAGAGCGTATCGATACAACGTTGGTTCTTAGAAATTGGTTGAATGCCATAATGCTTGCGAGGTCAAATATATCCCATTCAGTGTCTGATCACTGGAATTTTGCCACGAGGTGGTTGCGTGTCGATTGGCAATTGACGGAGTGGAAGAACTCTTATGAAATTGGTCTTAGCGGCCCTTGAAGGCGAACTGTAGAAGTCGTTGGGGTCAATTATAGAAGGTGTGGCGTCGACCGTAGTAGTAGTAGTAATAATATACACCTGTATGTGAACAAAGACTGAAAGTTTCGTGCTAATTAGTGACTAATTAGTGCTGATTATGTGGTTATATATATGTGTGTGTTGTGGTGTGGTTATATGTGTGTTGTGGTTATATTTGTGTGTGGTTATACGGGCATGTGGTCATGTGTTGTGGGTAGACCGCCTGCACTGTAGAATAGCTTGCATCAGTCGGCTGCCGGCAGCGCTGAAAGAGCAGAGGTTATCAGATGACCTAGTCGTCTCGCCTCACGGCCAAATGGGATATCGTATTACGGCATTCTGTGGGTAGTGGTGAAAATATGTTGTTGGCACTTTTGTACCTGTGATGAAATTGGCTGTATAAGATCTGCGTTAGGCTGGCGCAGCGCGGCGCAATTTATAATGATAAAGTTGGCTGTATAAGCGGCTGTGTTAGGCTGGTATTGCGCGGCGCATTTTATAATGAAAGTTAACTGGATAACGCTGGGTTATTATGGTGTGGGCGCTTGGCAGTGATGTCACATTCCTTGGCTGCGGTGGTAGCAGCTGTCACTGGTGTTGTTGTGGCTGTAGCTAGCTGGCTGATGCTACGTTATTAATGTGTGCGCAATAGTTGGACTATAGACAAATGCTGCGGTTGTTGGATGTTTTACCATGGCGCTGAGAAATAGATAATAATGAGGCTGTTGCTGAAATATTGAAAGGTATTTGTTAGAATTACTACTATGTATCGCTATAAGGCATTTATTCGCTACTACACTAAAAGCTTAACTAGTATACTAAAAGTTCACGGTTTTCCACCGCGCAACTATACTAAAAGTTCGGTGTATATGTCACCAGTCCACCGCGAGAGACGCTGCGAATTAGTCCGCCGCGCAAGACATTGCCCCGGGACGAGGGGGTGTTCGTACTATGTCTTTAGGTGTCCAAATATACACAGTGTATATAGTGGCTGTGTATTTAGGATTCAAATACATACAGTATATATAATGACTATGTTTTAGGTGTCCAAATATACAGTGTAGATAGTGACTATGCTTTTAGGTGTCCAACTACATACAGTATATATAGTGACTATTTGTTTAGATGTCCAAATACATACAGTGTATATAGTGACTATGTTTTTTATGTGTCCAAATACATACAGTGTATATAGTGACTATTTTTTAGATGTCCAAATACATACAGTGTATATACTGACTATGTTTTTATGTGTCCAAAAACATACAGTGTATATAGTGACTATGTCTTTAGGTGTCCAACTACACACAGTGTATATAGTGGCTGTGTATTTAGGTGTTCAAATACATACAGTATATATAATGACTATGTTTTAGGTGTCCAAATATACAGTGTATATAGTGACTATGTTTTAGGTGTCCAAATACATACAGTGTATATTGTGACTATGTTCTTAGGTGTCCAACTACATACATACATACAGTGTATATAGTGACTATGTCTTTAGGTGTCCAAATATACACAGTGTATATAGTGGCTGTGTATTTAGGATTCAAATACATACAGTGTATATAGTGGCTATGTTTTAGGTGTCCAACTACATACAGTATATATAGTGACTATTTTTTTAGATGTCCAAATACATACAGTGTATATAGTGACTATGTTTTTTATGTGTCCAAATACATACAATGTATATAGTGACTATTTTTTAGATGTCCAAATAAATACAGTGTATATACTGACTATGTTTTTATGTGTCCAAATACATACAGTATATATAATGACTATGTTTTAGGTGTCCAAATATACAGTGTAGATTGTGACTATGCTTTTAGGTATGCAAATGAATGACGCGCACTTGTTTACGCGACGGTAGGCGGTGTTATGGAGGCCTGTCAATTGGCACGTAGGCTACCGTTACATAAGCGCGCCACCGTTACATAAGCGCTTTGTTAACTGGTTACATAAGTGCATAAAGCATTAATAAATAGCTAAACGCGTAAAATAAACGCTCTATAATACGAAGTAAGGACTAGAGAAACTTATAGTAAACTTATATTAGAAAATAATGCTTTATAAAAGCGACGTTCAGTTTGTGCACTAACGTGACCGAGAGACTTTTTTCACTTTTAGTAACCTTGCGAGAATCGGCTGTTTCGTGGCGCTCGTGTGCGAGCACACGGGAGATATGCGCTATGCTAATATAAATAGGGGCGGCCGAGAACGCCTCTGTATTCGCTTATTGTCGGTAGACGCCGCCCGTGGGCCGCACGCGGCGTCTCGCTGAACACAGCAGCACCAGCCCGCCGTGCGCGCCATCTCGCCAAGCACACCAGCACCAGCCCGCCCATCGAAGCGCCGCGCCCAATCATACTCCCCACGGACGGTCAGCGCCGACAACATGTACCATACGCCATTGTTTATGGCGTACAACGACCTCGTCCCCGAAAAGGTTTCGGAGTTCCTCCTGATGCACCCCCAGCCTCGCTAACGGAGCGCCTCTCGGCGTACGAACAGCCCCTCGTCCCGGGGGAATGTCTTGCGCGGAGCGCCGCCCGGCGTACGAACACCCCCTCGTCCCGGGGCAATGTCTTGCGCGGCGGACTAATTCGCAGCGTCTCTCGCGGTGGACTGGTGACATATACACCGAACTTTTAGTATAGTTGCGCGGTGGAAAACCGTTTTTTTTAGTATACTAGTTAAGCTTTTAGTGTAGTAGCGAATAAATGCCTTATAGCGATACATAGTAGTAATTCTAACAAATACCTTTCAATATTTCAGCAACAGCCTCATTATTATCTATTTCTCAGCGCCATGGTAAAACATCCAACAACCGCAGCATTTGTCTATAGTCCAACTATTGCGCACACATTAATAACGTAGCATCAGCCAGCTAGCTACAGCCACAACAACACCAGTGACAGCTGCTACCACCGCAGCCAAGGAATGTGACATCACTGCCAAGCGCCCACACCATAATAACCCAGCGTTATCCAGTTAACTTTCATTATAAAATGCGCCGCGCAATACCAGCCTAACACAGCCGCTTATACAGCCAACTTTATCATTATAAATTGCGCCGCGCTGCGCCAGCCTAACGCAGATCTTATACAGCCAATTTCATCACAGGTACAAAAGTGCCAACAACATATTTTCACCACTACCCACAGAATGCCGTAATACGATATCCCATTTGGCCGTGAGGCGAGACGACTAGGCCATCTGATAACCTCTGCTCTTTCAGCGCTGCCGGCAGCCGACTGATGCAAGCTATTCTACAGTGCAGGCAGGCGGTCTACCCACAACACATGACCACATGCCCGTATAACCACAACACATATATATATATAACCACATAATCAGCACTAATTAGCACGACTAAGTAGCAAGGTCAGCACATTCTAATTCGTACTAATAAAGGCATACTCTAATTAGTCACTAATTAATACTAATTAGCAGTTACTAATTAGTGACTAATTAGTGAGTAGTGTATTCACTAGAAGGTAGCACTAGCAGTTTTACTTGATTATTACTAATTAATCACTAATTAGTGCTAATTAGTATTCACTAATACTAATTAGTGACTAATTAGTAAGTAGTGTATTCACTAGAGGGTAGCACTAGCAACACATAACCACATAATCAGCATTAATTAGTCACTAATTAGTCACTAAGACTGCTAATTAGTACTACAGCCTCACCGATATAACCACAACACATGTCCATATAACCACACCACAACACATAACCACATAATCAGCACTAATTAGTACTAAGACTGTTAATTAGTACTACTTATTACTAATTAGTGAGTAGTGTATTCACTAGAGGGTAGCACTAGCAGTTTTACTTGATTATTACTAATTAATCACTAATCAGTTGTTACTAATTAGTGCTAATTAGTATTCACTAATACTAATTAGTGACTAATTAGTAAGTAGTGTATTCACTAGAAGGTAGCACTAGCAACACATATAACCACATTATCAGCACTAATTAGTCACTAATTAGCACTAACCTCACTGTTATAACCACACCACAACATATAACCACATAATCAGCACTAATTAGTGCTTATTAGTGAGTAGTGTATTCACTAGAGGGTAGCACTAGTGTATTCACTAATACTAATTAGTGACTAATTAGTAAGTAGTGTATTAACTCGAGGGTAGCACTAGCTATTAGTCACTATTAATTAGTACTAATTAGTATTCTCACTAGAGGGCGCGCGCACCGTTTATTCATAACATTAATGCAATCAATCATTACTAATTAGTGCTCATTAGTATTCACTAATACTAATTAGTGACTAATTAGTAAGTAGTGTATTCATTAGAGGGTAGCATTAGTGACTAATTAATCACTAATTAGTTGTTACTAATTAGTGCTCATTAGTATTCATTAATACTAATTAGTGACTAATTAGTAAGTAGTGTATTCACTAGAGGGTAGCACTTAATCACTAATTAGTGAGTGGTGTATACTCTAATTAGTCACTTAATTAGTACTAATTACTATTCTCACTAGAGGGCGCGCACACCGTTCATTCATAAAATTAATGCAATCAATCACCATCAATCAATCAATCAAAGTAAGCTGTCAGCTTTTTATAAGTAAGCTGTCATCGCCGGGCGCGCACTTCCTTACTCAATTAGTAATAAAAAACGTGCACACCACAACACATATAACCACATAATCAGCACTAATTAGTCACTAATTAGCACTAAGACTGTTAATTAGTATTACTAATTAGTGAGTAGTGTATTCACTAGAGGGTAGCACTAGCAGTTTTACTTGATTATTACTAATTAATCACTAATTAGTTGTTACTAATTAGTGCTAATTAGTATTCACTAATACTAATTAGTGACTAATTAGTAAGTAGTGTATTCACTACAGGGTAGCACTAGCAACACATATAACCACATAATCAGCACTAATTATTCACTAATTAGCACTAACCTCACTGATATAACCACAACACATGTCCATATAACGACACCACAACATATAACCACATAATCAGCAGTAATTAGTCACTGGTTAGCTGTTACTAATTAGTGAGTAGTGTATTCACTAGAGGGTAGCACTAGTGTATTCACTAATACTAATTAGTAAGTAGTGTATTAACTAATTAGCTATTAGTCACTATTAATTAGTACTAATTAGTATTCTCACTAGAGGGCGCGCACACCGTTCATTCATAAAATTAATGCAATCAATCATTACTAATTAGTGCTCATTAGTTTTCACTAATACTAATTAGTGACTAATTAGTAAGTAGTGTATTCACTAGAGGGTAGCATTAGTGACTAATTAATCACTAATTTGTTGTTACTAATTAGTGCTCATTAGTATTCACTAATACTAATTAGTGACTAATTAGTAAGTAGTGTATTCACTAGAGGGTAGCACTTAATCACTAATTAGTGAGTAGTTTATACTCTAGTTAGTCACTACTAATTAGTATTCTCACTAGAGGGCGCGCACACCGTTCATTCATAAAATTAATGCAATCAATCACCATCAATCAAACTTTTTTTATAAGTAAGCTGTTATCGCCGGCCGCGCACTTCCTTACTCAATTAGTAATAAAAAACGTGCAAAACCCTTTGATGTTTCGCCGATTTCCTTTGATCTTAGGTCATGACCCGTCCCGAAAGCAACATAATAACTACTCTGGCTGTCCAAAATCATGGGCAGAGACCAAAGATGACGGATTCACTTTTCGGTGTATGGAGTGTTTGAGGGTGGAATGTCTGATGAAGGAGGTGTGTAAGTTGACAGATATAGTGAAGGAGATGGAGGTGAGACTCAACATAGAAATAGATGGAGCAGAGAGGGATGAGAATTCTACAACACAGAAGGAGCAGATTTGTGACACGGAGACTGAAGAAAGGAGACTGAGAGGAGGGAAGGTGACCGGTGTGAAGGAACAAGAAATTTAGAAAGACAGAGGGACGAAGGAAAAGTGTTCGGCTGAGGAAAAGAAAACGGGTCAGTGGGGATAGATCAACAGGTAGTCAGACTAGAGAACGAGGAGAGACGCGACAGCGATACAGGTGGTGAAGAGGTAGATACCACAAAGGCAGTTCGTAAGACTGCGAGACAGAAGACTGATGGAAGAAGACAGAGTGTTCAGCAAAAAACATGACAGGCGTGAAGGTGACGGGAGAAAGTGACTGTAGTGAAGGACGTAGCCGGGGAAAAGGGACGGGAGAGGAGACAAGAAAATGTGATGGGAGAAAAGATGAAGGGACGAAAGGAAGTGAGAGTAAATGTGCTAGAAGAGAAGATGACAGGAGGAAAGGGGACAAGAGAAAACGCTACAGGAAAGAAGGGAATAGAATAGAAGGTGACAGGAGAGAAGACGGCAAGAGGAAAAGACAACAACCAGACATATGCAAACCGGTGGAGCTACTCCGAGGCAGTGATTGAGGGGGCAAGGAGAAAAGAGAGAGTGTTTATGAGCGATTCAATTCTGAGAAAAACAGACAAGACTATATGCGAGGGGAATGACGTTGTTGTATGTCTACCGGGAGCTAGGATAGAGCATGTGACCGAAAGGGTAGAGAAGGTATTGGGACATGGTAAGGGAGGGTCTATACTAGTACACGTAGGGACAAACAATGCAGACAAGGAGGGAACAACTGGGGTAGTTCAGAAGTACAGGCGTCTAGTCAGGAAGCTAAAGAAGACAAGAGTGGAACAGGTTGTTCTCTCAGGAATTTTGCCAGTAATGGGAGGAAGGGGGGCAACATACAGAAACTGTAAGAGGATGGCGATCAACGCACTAGTCGAGCAGATGTGTGAAGAAGAGGGCGTGGGATTCATAGATTTATGGGGGTACTTTGTTGGGAGAGAAGATATGTACATGAGAGATGGCCCCCATCTAAGTGGAAAGGGGGCAGCAGTATTCTCAGAGAATCTGCTGCGATCTGTTGACAGTGGGACAGGTTGCATCTATTTAAACTAAATTCGCAGGGGGGACTCGCAGAGAAGCCTGAAACTGGAGGCATAGATAAAGACAGCAAAAATAATTCAGCAAAGAACAGTCTGGAAAACTGTTCTGAAGCTGGATATAAATGTGTTTGTTTAAATGCAAGGAGTATAGTAAACAAAAGAAATGAACTAAACATTATGGTAGAAGATATTGACCCTCACATAATAGGTATAACCGAATCATGGGCAACCACCGATATATCAGATGCCGAATTGGGACTGACAGGATATGTAATGTTTAGAAAAGATAGAATAGGAAGAAGGGGAGGTGGAGTTATTTTATATATTAAAGAATCTATCCAGGCTTATGAAATAAAATTAGACAGAGAAGCAGATTGCGAAGAAGCTGTTTGGTGTAACATAGTTACAGGAAACTCAACGTTAACAGTTGGGTTAGTTTATCGGAGTCCAAACATAAGCATAGAAGAGAATGAAAAAATACAAAACGCTATAAGGGAAGTGAGCAAACGTGACTGTGTTATTATGGGGGATTTTAACCATGGGCATATAAAATGGAAATCTCAACAGAGTACGGGTAGTGAGGACCACAAGTTTTTAGTTTTAGTACAAGATAGTTTCCTTTCTCATCATGTGCTAGAACCAACAAAGGGAGAGAATGTGTTAGACATAGTTTTGTCCTTGTAGAATGAATTAGTTGACAATGTCAGGATATGTGAGCCACTGGGGAATAGTGATCACAACCAGATACATTTTACCATCAAAGTAAAATCAGAAAGGAATAGTAAAAAGCAGTACAGGAGAAATTTCCACAAAGGAAAATATAAGGACATAAGGAAATATTTAGCAAAGATAGACTGGAATAACACACTGAAGAATAAGACAGCAACAGAATGCTGGAATATCTTAAAGAGTGAAATTGAATGCATCATCGTCAAATTTGTTCCCTTAAAAAACACGGGAAACGGTCCAAAAAGAAACACTTATCGAAAGAAGCAATTAGAAAAATTAAGTATAAACAAATGATATGGAAGTCATATAGACTTACTGGAAATGACGAAGACTACAACATTTATAAAGAAGCACTAAACCAAGCTACAGCTGAAATTAGAAATTCAAAGAGAAGCTATGAACATAAATTAGCTTGTAATATAAAACATGACAGCAAGAGTTTTTATGCGTATGTTCGAAGCAAACAGAAAGGTCAGTCCTCTAGAAGATAGTGCTGGAAATATAATGTCAGAAGGATTCTTAATGGCAGAAGACCTGAATGAGTATTTTAGTTCAGTGTTTACCAGAGAATACACTAGTTCACTGCCAGTACCAGAGGCTAAGTTCAAGGGGGCAGAATCAGACTATTTAAGACAGTTAAATGTAACCCCAGAAATGGTAGCTAAGAAAATTAGGGCTATGAAGGAAAATAAATCACCTGGAGTGGATGGTATTCCACCCAAACTACTAGTGGAAATTGTAGAACAAATTAGCATACCGCTTGCAACAGTTTTCAACTTGTCATTAGAAGAGGGAGTGGTTCCTTTAGAATGGAAAGAAGCAAACATTATACCGTTATTTAAAAAAGGTTCGAGAAACAAGTCAAATAATTATAGACCAGTTAGTTTAACATCGGTGATTTGTAAATTATTAGAAAGACTAATTAAAGATCACATGATGGATTTTCTTGTTAAACATAACTTGATAAACCCATCTCAACATGGGTTTCTAAAAGCGAGGTCATGCTTAACAAATATGTTATGTTTTTTGGAAGATATCACTAAGTGGGTAGATGATGGATCACCAGTAGATATCATCTACTTAGATTTTCAAAAAGCTTTCGACAAAGTGCCACATCAAAGATTACTGCTTAAACTAAAGGCCCATGGCATAGGAAATGGTATAATTAACTGGATAGAAAAATGACTGATAGACAGAAGACAACGGGTAGTTGTTGATGGGGAGGCTTCAAACTGGAAATCAGTCTTGAGTGGGGTTCCACAGGGATCAGTACTGGGACCTATATTATTCTTAATATATATAAACGATTTGGACGATCATATAGTTACCAAGGTGTTGAAATTTGCAGATGATACAAAAGTGTTTAGAAGGATTAAAAGTGATGGAGATAGACAGCATTTACAAGATGATCTTGACAAGTTGATCAAATGGTCTGAAAAGTGGTAAATATTGTTCAATTTTGGGAAATGTAAATGCCTTCACACAGGACATGGGAACGAATATGCAGAATATACAATGGGGGAACTGTACTAAGTACTACTGTAAAAGAAAAAGACTTAGGGCTGATAATTAGTGCTGACATGAAGGTTTCAGAGCAGTGTGAAATTGCCGCTTCAAAAGGAAATCAAATCCTTGGATTGATTAGGCGAAATATAGCATATAAAGAAAAAGAACTAATAATACCGCTGTACAAAACAATAGTTAGGCCTCATTTAGAATATTGTATAAAGCGTGGAGGCCATACCGCAAGAAGGACATAGATGTGCTAGAAAGAGTACAGAGGAGAGCGACTAAAATGATACCAAAACTGAGGGATCTTAGTTATGAAAAACGCCTATAAGAATGTGGTTTAACAACACTAGAGACTAGGAGATTGAGAGGAGATCAGATAGAAGTGTTTAAAATATTGAATGGTTATGAAAATATTGATAGAAATATGTTTTTTTTAGTTAAGAAAGATAGAAAGACTAGAGGACATGAAGTTACATTAGTAAAGGAGCAGTGTAGATTAGACGTAAGAAAGTTCTCATTTTCACAAAGGACTGTGAATGAATGGAACAGATTATCTGATGATTGTGTGGGTGCTAGTAGTGTGAATATGATTAAAAATAAAATCGACACATACCTCAGAAGGGCTGGATATATGTGTATAAAAGGGTTGGATTCTCGATAAGCCAAAGGGCTTCCTTGTCCACCTGCCATCTAGAGTTAATTCTCTGGATGGCAATCTTGTTAAATCTTGTTAATAACTGCGGTTGAATTAACGTCCTCGATGTCCTCCTCAAAGTGCAGGAAAATTAGAATATCGTCTGGTAACATACACTCGTGGAAAAATTGAAAAAAAACTCAGACTCAGAATCAGTTTATTTGACCTATAAATACGATATATACACAATGAATAACATGAGTACTAGATAAAGTCGGGAGACTCCCATTAAGATATACAATATCGCTAGCACAGGAGCCACCCCATAAATATAATCAAAATTTACATGTCACAAATCAGAATAGCATATGCCTTGTTTTACAGTTGATAATTCTCAGTGTATCAACATAATTACATAATACAAGGACTGATTAAATGTACTCTTGTACGGTCCTTCCGGTTTTGTACAGCCACGTTGTTTACTTGGTCACGCTTGCTAAGCAAACATAAAGCCACTTGAATCGGCTTTCATCTTGCGCGATGCCTACTTGCTGTTGTGTTAACGGTTGTCACAATAGAGGGGGGCATCAGTTTCCTAAAGACAGGGCCAGGTGCAAGGCGTGGGTAATTGCCATTCGTCGAGTTGAGGACAAAAAGGGACAGCTGTGGTGGCCTTCCGAGAGCAGTGTTGTTTGCCGTGAACACTTCAAACAAGATGATTACGTTCAGCTGACCTTTTCTGGCAAGTATATAAATCAGTAATAAATCAACAATAAATGCCTTATATAATCATTCCGGTACATATTTTGGTAATAAAATAATAGTTATCTCGCCCCAGTCACTGACACTGCATCATGTGACAGTGGTAGCAAGCCTGGACGGTTCATAAAATTGCTTACGTTGTTACAAAACAGTAAGAATATAATTGTACACAATGACATGAAATAACTTTAATAAGTAATAACTGAAACACAAAACAGTAAGAATACAATTGTACACAATGACATGAAATAGCATTAATAAGTAATAACTGAAACAACATACTTACACTACAGTGTGTTACTGTGAATGCCTTCATTCTAGTGGTATGCCCTATTTTAAATAATGAATAAATAAATTGGTAGGGATTAACTGAAGGTTATACGAAGCTAATATTACACAAATTCTGAGTTTGTTCAACGGAACCACACCCCTTTTTCAGGTCATACACCGCTTAGACAAAAGTTGAAGGATGATGCCACGCCAAGTGTGTTCTGGTGGACCACAGCACCATCTCCATGCAGTGAGGAGAGGAGAGCTGTTTGCCGTGCCAAAAAGCGCCTTTTGGAAAGTGAAGTCAGCGATGATCAGGATGGAGGCATTGTGTTTTTTGAACCAGAGGAAATGGACCTAAACACAGGCAATTTTGAAGAAGTTTGCATGCCTGAGGAAATAGTGTCACACTCCATAGATAGGCATGTTCAGGCTACTGTTGAATTGTGTAATAAGATCACACAAACTGTTAACCCTGTACCAGAAAATATAGAAGTAGTTGTAGTAAAAGCAACAACAATAGATGCTTTTGTAAATGATCCGGAAGGTATGCAGTTCTATACTGGTTTAGATAGTGTTCTGATTTTTAATGGTGTCCTTTCATCTCTAGGACCAGCAGCTTACAAACTTAAATATCTCTATTCGTCACCTAATTTGGATATCAGAAACCAACTGTTTCTCACTTTAATCAAGCTAAGGGTGTACACAACCAATTTTCAACTTAGCCGAATGTTTGACGTAACACAGCTCGAGGTATATAATATTTTCGTTACATGGGTGAAATTTATGTCTAAGCAGTGGAGGAAAATTAACATATGGCCTGAAAGGGACACTGTTCGGCACTTTTCACCGACTGATTTTAAAGCAAAATTTCCAACAACTCGGGCAATTTTTGATGGAACTGAATGCCCAGTTAAGAAGCCTGCAGCAGCTGCCGCCCAACAAGCAACCTTCTCTACTTACAAGAACAGAAATACAGCGAAGGTGCTTGTTGGAGTGACACCTGCTGGGCATGTTTCCTATGTTTCTCCAGCTTATGGTGGATCTGCAAGTGACAGACAAATTGTTGAAAGAAGCAGCCTTACCAGAAATGTAGACCAGGGTGACTCGATCATGGCAGATAAGGGTTTTGATGTGCAAGACATGTTTGCACCCATGAATGTAACTGTGAACATCCCCACATTTTTTAGAAAAAAGAACAAGATGTCAGGAGAGACAGTTCTCAGAGACAGAAAAATGTCAAGCAAACGGGTACATGTCGAACGCATCATAGGCCTTGCAAAAACTTACAAAATCCTTAAAAATCCAATGAATCACACATAGTCAATTCTTGCTTCAGAAATTATATTCATTTGTTTCATGCTAACAAATTTCAGGAAAAGCATTGTGTCAAGCAATGCATAGACAGATACTAACTCAATGCTAGTATGTACTGTAAAATGGTACATTTTACCACCTTTTTAGTTTTAATGATATGGCTTGACAAGTTATAATGAGGTGTTTTATGTCAAATATATTCCAGACGTATACTGACTTTGTTGTATGTTTCAACAAAAATTATACATTTAGTGTCTATTTTACCATTGTTAAATTCTGTACATGTGATTAATGCTCATGAAGGGTCTACATAATTAATTCACATAATTAAATTAACTGTCAGAACATGTTCAAATTTAAACCAAATTGTTGTGGTTACTTCTTGAATTCGATGTTTATTTACAACTTATAGAGACATTTGTCTAAGACAGCACTACGAAAGTATTTATTAAAGAAGTCGTCCAGTCTAAGTTTCATGTTGCTGATGAACTGTTCATCTCTATGAATGGTGACAACTGGGTGGCCTTTACGCGACCACACCACAAAGTCACACCACTGTCGACCTGTGCACATCATTGCACCCATTATCTGGTACATATAGATGTGGTTGGCCTTGAGAGCTAACTGTCCATCTACCAGATGGAGGTATGGCACTGAAAGTGGTGACACAGTTTGGTCCCTAGCTGTGTACGGACACTTGACCTCAACCAAGCCATCATCACCCACCAGTCCATCTGAAGAACATGCAAGATAGGCAGCATTTCTACACACAACAATGCCACTGCTTCTGACCACCACCTTTTTGTTTGACATGTATTCTTTCAGTGCAGTGCCCTCATATTTTTTCCCATGTTTGATTGCTTCAGTGTTGAGGTGTTTGTACTGTGTGAATGATTGTGCTAGCTTTGTGAAGTTTGTTGCTTGTGTGGCTGTACATGTGCGACCAAAGTTGCTTGAGTGCAGACGAGTGGTCCTTTTCTCCCTCCACGCCCTGTTTGTGCTCTGTCCCCTGGTTTCAGCTTCGATCTGGCTAACCTGTTCATCTGAAATTGTTGTGATGTTTAAGTGTTCTAGAATATAGGTTTCATGGTCTTTTTCTAGGTAGTGGTGGTCATGTACAACAGCATGGATATTGGCAGGGGGGTACATTTTCAGCATCGACATGTCTGGCACATTCATATTTACAATAACATTCCTAAATAGGTTTTCATATTCCGCATCAGGCATGTCATCTGCTGGAGATGGATCTAGATCCAACACACGCTGAAGACTGCCACTAGGGCGCAAATTTAAATTTGCCATCTTCACTGGCGAGCCTGTGTGCTTTTTCACATGGTGAAACGTTTGCAACCGCTGGGTGCAGGTCTCAGAACTTATGATTCCCTTTGCGGCTTTTGTCAATGCATACAGAACCACACATACATGTTTGCAATGGGCCTCTGGGCCCATCCCTGCCCCAAACTCACACTGACTCTCCTGTACAATGCCACAAACATCAAGCTTAATATCTACAACGTAGATGGTAGACTTTTTAATTTCGGCACACACTCGGCCACAAATATAGGGATCTGTGCCACTTTTGGCTGCTCGAATTGAGCGAAGAAACCTAGAATTGTACATATCCTGTGGCTTTGACGAGATGTCAGAATCGAACAGTTGCATGTAGACAGCAATCGAGTCCTCAGTCACAGATGGGAGCTGAAAGATAAAGACATTATTTAGTGATGGATGTAGTAGTAAATTAAATCATGTAAACAATATATATGACACTGGCTGTGGTTCTGTATAATGAAGCCATAGCTTGCCCCTAGTTTATGGCTACTGGTAGTGTCATAAAATGAGTAGGCTGTATGTAACATTTCATAGTACACACATCATTGCACTATTAACAACCTCTCTTGCCTAACATAAACCCAAAGTCCTAGTATAGACTGATGATTTATTTCACTGCCAGGATTCAAAAGTATTTTAGCAAGAAGACTACAAGTACACTGGACATCTCACAACTTCCCATACTAACAAATTGTACTGCACTGTACTGTCAATAAAATTTACACAAACGTAATACATACGGCACTGTCACTGTTGATGTCTCGATACAACAGAATATCTGGAGTTAACATGGTAAATGAATCCACTGCAGGTTCTTGACCAAAGTCTTGGTTGCGAGCATATGCTTCAAGCCTGTAAAATTGTAACACCATAAATAGTATTAGTAACGTTAGACATAACATAAGAAATACACAAGCAAAATCATGTCTAATAAATTAATACTAGTAAGCCATATCAACCGCCTGCACAACAGATGACAAATTGAGTACTGAGTTATGTTTCAGAATATGGCCCATTCACCATATTAGTTTAATGTCAATGCTGTGTCAGCAGTTAGAATAACTCGCAATAAAACACATTCCCATATCAGGCAAAATGTTGTGTATTCATTATAATAGCATGATACAAGTATACCTATTATCGCCCACACATACCTTTCAACAAGATCCGCTTTTCTTCCGGACAATCTAGCATTCCTGTTTCTCAGTTCCCCCTTCAGTTGAGGAATTGTCATTTCTCCAAAATCTTTGCGTGCCATGATATGACAGATGCAGTTATAGGTAAAAATGACACTTCGAACAGACAGGCTATTACACACGTTAATAGCTGTGGACGGAAACCAGCAACTGGACCGTTAACCCATAGCGCCCCCTGGGGTATTTCGTCCGAATCACTACTTGAAAGTCTCCCAATTTCAATACGAATTACATATAAAGCAATTATGAATACGACAACAGGATTCATAATTTAATATAAAAAAAGTTTTTTGTGTATGTTGAAAAACCATACAGACTGTGGGTGTAAATGTTATTAATGACAATACTTGGTGTATTGTTAACTGTCTTAACTATGTTATGTCTAATGCATTTTTTTGGCAAATTCATGTTTGAATCTGGACATATACAGATTATTTCTTTCACGTGTGCAGTGCTGATGAATATTATAGATGTGTGTGTTTGGAAAAACATTGAAGTAGTAGGGTAAAAGATTATTAATTAATTTTGTAGTAACATTTTAATTGTTGGATTTTATAAACGTCATCCAACTTTAGCAACTGAAGTCTTTTAAAAATAGGACTTGTGTGAGCATTATATTTACTTAAGGATATTATTCGCATTGCTTTTTTCTGTAATTTGAAAATTCGATGTGCCTGGTGACCCCATAAAAGTAAGCCATAATTAATATGAGGGAGAATAAGAACATTGTACATAATATATAATGTATTAGGTGGTAAAAAATGTTTAAGTTTATTTAGTATGCCTATTGTTTTATATATTTTATTTGCTATTTTGTTTGTATGACTCTGCCAGTTTAAATGGTTATTTATTGTGATGCCTAACAAATTGAAATCGTTTACACATTCGATGTGTGCCCCATCTATTTGTAACACAGGGTATTTTATTTTATTTTGAGGCATATGAAAAATCATGAATTTAGTCTTGTTGGCATTTAGTGACAATTTATTAGCTTTTAACCAATTACTAATCTTTGTTAGTTCTTTGTTAATATTTTCACTTCGCATTTGGCCTTCTTAATCATTAAATGTTTTTAGTGTACTAGTGAGGGTGGTGTCGTCAGCATATGTTAAGAATTTGAAAAGGTCTCTAGAAAGTGCTATATCATTTATATATATAATAAATAAGAGCGGCCCTAAAATTGAACCTTGAGGGACACCAGTGTTGATGACTATTTCCTTAGACTTAACATTTTCAATTTCTACATACTGCTTACGATTTTGTAAATAACTTTTACAAAGGTCCAGAGCCTTGTCATTTATTCCATAGTAATTTAACTTTTGTACCAATATATTGTGATCAATTGTGTCAAATGCTTTTGATAAATCAAGGTATATATTTATTGGAGTAACCGATTTATAAAGTTCTTGTATAATTCTGTCTATGATTTCGAGTGTAGCAAGCTCAGTAGAATGTTTCTTTCTGAACCCATATTGGCTATTGTAGTATAACGCTTTAGAATGGAAGTAATCGTGGATTTGATCAAACACAACCCTTTCAAAAATGTTTGAAATTACGGGCAGGATAGAAATAGGACGATAATTGTTAAAGTCAGAAACATCACCTTTTTTGAAAAGGGGTATGACTTTTGCAATTTTTTATTTGTCTGGAAATATACCAGTTATTATTGATTGATTAATAATTAGAGTGACTGCTTTGCTGATATCATTTTTTATTAATTTTAGTAATTGTGTTGAAATACTGTCTTTTCCACAAGTTGATTTTGGAGGTAAACGATTAATTATATTAACAGTAGTTTCCATGTCAATCGGATTAAATCTGAAGGTGTGAGACCTTTTCAAAACTGGATTGGTAATTTAACAAGATTTAACAAGATTGCCATCCAGAGAATTAACTCTAGATGGCAGGTGGACAAGGAAGCCCTTTGGCTTATCTAGAGTCCAACCCTTTTATCTACATATATCCAGCCCTTCTGAGGTATGTGTCGATTTTATTTTTAAACATACTCACACTACTAGCACCCACACAATCATCAGATAATCTGTTCCATTCATCCACAGTCCTTTGTGAAAATGAGAACTTTCTCACGTCTAATCTACACTGCTCCTTTACTAATGTAACTTCATGTCCTCTAGTCTTTCTATCTTTCTTAACTGAAAAAAACATATTTCTATCAATATTTTCATAACCATTCAATATTTTAAACACTTCTATCTGATCTCCTCTCAATCTCCTGGTCTCTAGTGTTGTTAAACCACATTCTTTTAGGCGTTTTTCATAACTAAGATCCCTAAGTTTTGGTATCATTTTAGTCGCTCTCCTCTGTACTCTTTCTAGCATATCTATGTCCTTCTTGCGGTATGGCCTCCACGCTTGTATACAATATTCTAAATGAGGCCTAACTATTGTTTTGTACAGCGGTATTATTAGTTCTTTTTCTTTATATGCTATATTTCGCCTAATCAATCCAAGGATTTGATTTCCTTTTGAAGCTGCAATTCCACACTGCTCTGAAACCTTCATGTCAGCACTAATTGTCAGCCCTAAGTCTTTTCTTTTACAGTAGTACTTAGTACAGTTCCCCCCATTGTATATTCTACATATTCGTTCCCATGTCCTGTGTGGAGGCATTTACATTTCCCAAAATTGAACAACATTTGCCACTTTTCAGACCATTTGATCAACCTGTCAAGATCATCTTGTAAATGCTGTCTATCACCATCACTTTCAATCCTTCTAAACACTTTTGTATCATCTGCAAATTTCAACACCTTGCTAGCTATATCATCGTCCAAATCGTTTATATATATTAAGAATAATATAGGTCCCAGTACTGATCCCTGTGGAACCCCACTCAAAACTGATTTCCAGTTTGAAGCCTCCCCATCAACAACTACCCGTTGTCTTCTGTCAATCAGCCATTTTTCTATCCAGTTAATTATACCATTTCCTATGCCATGGGCTTTTAGTTTAAGCAGTAATCTCTGATGTGGCACTTTGTCGAAAGCTTTTTGAAAATCTAAGTAGATGATATCTACTGGTGATCCATCATCTACCCACTTAGAGATATCTTCCAAAAAACATAACATATTTGTTAAGCATGACCTCGCTTTTAGAAACCCATGTTGAGATGGGTTTATCAAGTTATGTTTAACAAGAAAATCCACCATGTGATCTTTAATTAGTCTTTCTAATAATTTACAAATCACTGATGTTAAACTCACTGGTCTATAGTTCTCTGACTTGTTTCTCGAACCTTTTTTAAATAACGGTATAATGTTTGCTTCTTTCCATTCTAAAGGAACCACTCCCTCTTCTAATGACAAGTTGAAAACTGTTGCAAGCGGTATGCTAATTTGTTCTACAATTTCCACTAGTAGTTTGGGTGGAATACCATCCACTCCAGGTGATTTATTTTCCTTCATAGCCCTAATTTTCTTAGCTACCATTTCTGGGGTTACAATTAACTCTCTTAAATAGTCTGATTCTGCCCCCTTGAACTTAGCCTCTGGTACTGGCAGTGAACTAGTGTCTTCTCTGGTAAACACTGAACTAAAATACTCATTTAGGTCTTCAGCCATTAAGAATCCTTCTGATATTATATTTCCAGCACTATCTTCTAGAGGACCGACCTTATCCTGAACTTTCTGTTTGCTTCGAACATACGCATAAAAACTCTTGCTGTCATGTTTTATATTACAAGCTAATTTATGTTCATAGCTTCTCTTTGAATTTTGAATTTCAGCTGTAGCTTGGTTTAGTGCTTCTTTATAAATGTTGTAGTCTTCGTCATTGCCAGTACGTCTATATGACTTCCACATCATTTGTTTATACTTAATTTTTCTAATGGCTTCTTTCGATAAGTATTTCTTTCTGGTCCGTTTCCCTTGTTTTTTTGAATGAATTTGCTTAGCTAATCTAATATTACTCTTAAGAATTTTATTATAAATATGTAAGTCAGTTTTAAGTTCATGATAATGCTCTGTATTTAGTTGAGTCGTTTTCATTCTCGAATACAATTTGTTTCTAAATTTAATCGACACAATAATGCCATTGGTAATCCAAGGAGTTTTCTTATGTTTATACTTGTTAAATTTAATTATTTTAATAGGTATAAATTTATCCATAGCTGCAGTAACAATTTCATCGAGGATATTGTAGTTTTCATTTGGATCCGCTTGAATATCTGAGTTAAGTTTATTATAAATATTTGAGTTTATTATTTCAATTTTAAATTTATTGAGCGAGTCAGGACTTTGTTGTTTTATTCGTATAAACCTTGGTATTGCACTAGTGGTTTCAACATAATCCAGACTTAGGAAGTACGGAAAGTGATCAGAAATATTGCTCACTAAAATACCAGCTGAGGATTTGAAGAATCCTTTTGACAAATTGCATAAACAATTATCAATGAGTGTTCCATGATATTCTGAAAGTCGTGTTGGCATAGTAATTTTAGGGAAGAAACCATGTGAAACGATTGTGTCAAAATAGTCACATATTATGGGTTTTTCGTTAATTTTAAGCAAGTCAATATTGTAATCTCCGGCAATTACTATTTCACTTTTAGATTTTTGTAAATCAACTAAATTTGATGCAAACTCTTTTGTAAATATACGGTAGTTTTCAATAATATCTCTTGGTGGTCTATATATATTTCCAAGAATAATTGTTTTCTTAATGGCACAACATGTTATTTCAATGATCTGACCTTCCCAAGTGTCTGTATTTGCACGGATATTTACAGATTTGTAATTGTATTTGTTGTTGAGATAGATTGCCAAGCCGGCATGTGCACTACAGATTTTGCCTTGGCATATTAATGTATATCCATCTATTTGAAATAAAGAAGTGTCAGCCTCTTCATCGAGCCATGTTTCCTGTAAACATAGAGCATTGATCTCACAGCCACTACTTCTGAATGATTCTAGCTTTATTTTAATTTCGTCAATTTTTGCATTTAAACTCTGACAGTTTAGGCTTAGCACGATAAATTTGCTTTGTTTGTTCGTTAAATGGTTTATTAAATTATCATCGTCGAAGTATGGTGAATGTTGAAATGGTTCAACATCCCCATCTTCATTCATTTCAAGGATCATCTATCTCGTAAACGGAACAGCATAGTGTTGACAGCTTAAAGACGCTACGTGCTATGTGCCGTGCTAAAGTTTTTTGTATCGTAGAAGATGACCGTTTGGTGAACGAATAAGAGTGGCATCCATACACAGCTGTAGCATTTCTGCTATTTATCTATGGCGCTGTAATGGCGAAGTGTCACCCCGGTGCCTAGAGATAGGCAAAGTGTGAACGTGCTAGATTGTGTGTGAACCAGTAAGGTGTTTTTCCCATTATAAAGGTATGTGTGCGGAGGCGTCTGCAAGAGTGCGGACCTGTGTCTATGCACAACGATTCTCGGAGAACGAACGGCCAGCGACACGTAGCGGGCCGAGAAAGGGCTGACGTATCGAGCGCGTGGCGAAGATTCGTGGCAGGCGAAGCGTAACGAGGAAGGGCGTCGTCAGCTGACCGGTGAGACGAAGGGCGACGTATCGAAGCTAGACAGCCGGGTCAACGTGACCGGTCGAACGTGTCTGGGTGTGATCTCGTGGCTAGCTAGCTACGACGGGCCAACGGAGCGAGTATGACGAACTTTTGGTCGACTGCGTCGTATACAGGGAAATGACAATTTGTTGTTATATCTTGCTGTTAGTAACCGAATAGTCTGTTGTGAACTGTCGATATTGTATGTGATTAAGATATTGTCTCGCTGTATTCTGGGAACAGTATAGACTCTCGATCTGTGCGTGTACTTATGAGACTAGTTTTCCCTATTCTGGGAATGGTATATATTTATTCATGTTACCTACCTGAGTCCGAGCGGACCTGAACTTGTAAAGAGTTGACACGTATAGTTCTCTAGAGTGTGGATAATACATAGATTTTTCAACGGGCCGTTCTAGTATTTTGGGGGGGTTTCAAAGAGTATCTGAGAGCCGAGATAGGGTAGACTAGAGGGTAGATGTTGTGTTTATTGTTACTATAAAGGAGTTTTGTTTGATATTCATATATGTAATACAATTAATTAAATTTCCATTGGTCCTTGTTGCGTTGTTCACGGTTGCCGGCCGCATTCACAAGCGTTGACCTAATTAACACTGAACCCTACTAGACCTGTGCCATCTAGTTACGTACGCCGATCTGTGACAACAGCTTGTGTGTATCAACCAAGCACATATTTCCATATTTCGTAATGTCGGTGCTCCGTTGCAAATGAGTGAAGTGGTCGACACAGGTGACTCCTCGGAAATGCGCACGATGTTCCAAACATGTTGACAAACTGACGGCAGTACTCTTTCCATGAGCGCACTGGTGAGCGAACATTGCTTCACATATTCCGACAAGTGTACGTTAGCATCTAGCGCAGCACCAGATTTAGGCCTGTGAAGGGCCCTTTGCCGTGTGCAATGATGTAATGTCTTCTTTTAGTTTCTTGTCCTCTTAGTCGAGTTTCCCGCTTTTTACAACGCTTTCCAGTCGACGCGCCCAAGGTTCCCCGCCGTCTTCAGTAATTACCTGCCTTATTTCTCCAGTTTCCAGTCGTATTGCTCCGGAGGAAAAATGCACTAAGTGAAGTCGATAGACTTATGATGATATTAAAAATAGGAATTGATGGTTATAAAGACACCACTCCTATTTTCCCATTATACAAGTAGGGTTTTGGAGTTTAGATTTTAAAGTGTACGTAGCTTTTGGTTTATAACATTTACTATCGCTGTGACAAAAATATACACGCGTCACCATAATTCTGAATTATGTTCAACCATATCTGAAAATGACGCTGTGTGTGGTAAAATAAACACTATGAATAGGAACTCGGACCTCTGGCTGTCTCACTAACTGTTCCACACTATTCTACTGATCTAAAACGATGAACTACATGCCAGGACGTGGTCTTGTTTCTCTGTACATGGTATGTGTTTCGAGACACGCGGTACTATTAATAGCACATACGTCACATCAACAAAACGAGACGAGTCGTAGTTACAATGTAATAGATTGTACGTCGTGGACAAGTTCAGACTTGTATACCTTCCTCCGGCACCAAATTTGGCTCCTGGAGATAGGTCAGAAGATACCATGCCTCTTTGGGATTTCCACCCTGTTGTGATTTCGCACCACTTTCGCTCTCCATACAACGCCCATACTTGGTGCATGCGCAGTGCCGCCAGCACATGTGTATCCGCCATCTTGGAATAAATTCTCGTCTTCAATTTCATTAGGCTCGTTACGTCAACATGTTAGTTCTATAACTAAGTAACGTACTATTGAATATATAGACAACATAACACATCATGGTGTCAGCGCGGACGAAACACAAGGCCTACATAATTTAGATTGACGTCGCAGTGGCAGCGCAGCGACTCAACTCAAGTCGACAAGAGTCAAGACCGAACGCCAAACTGAGAGAAGCGAAGACAATGTATAAACATTGTCATTGAAATCCGAATGCAATCACCAGCGTCGTGCGGTAACGTAAACCCTGTATGCCAACGCCAGCAGACAGGGTAGGAGGAATTTCATTCTTTATTAGACCATAATATGGTAATTGTCATTGAACATTAAAATAAACAAAGATACGATTCAAGCCTACGGCTAAGCATACAATTGTACCGACATCATGGCGGAAATGGCTGGATTGTCCGCACCAACAATGGACTGGGCGTCGACAGATGTACCACAGGCATTAAAAAAATTCAAGACCATGTGCCAACTCATGTTTGAAGGTCCCCTTGTTGAAAAAACTGAAACTGTGAAAGTGAAATACCTACTTCTATGGTCTGGGGAGGAAGGCATTGAAGTTTCTAGCACATGGGACCTATCTGACACCGAGTCAAATACACTATCGGTGTATTGGGACCGGTTCGAAAAATATGTGGCCCAAAAAGCAACTTCAGAATTGCTAGATTCAAATTGAGATCAATCAAACAAAAAATGGGGAAAGTGTTGATGCATTTATGAAAACAGTACGCATTTTGGCACGAGAATGCAAATATGCAGATACCAATTAACACATGCTGGACACTCTCATATTTGGCACTAACTCGGAGCGTGTACAGTCAAAACTCATCCAACGAGACGAAACATTATCATTAGACGAAGCCATTGACATAGCCAGAACGGAAGAAGCTACAAAACAGCAACTACAAAACCTTAGAGCCGAATCGAACATTCATGCAATGAGCAACCGTAGGCCACAGGCACAACGCAAACCATGGCAGAGTGCAGCCAACTACAGCACAACACAGGATGGGAGGTCTATGCATAACCCAGGGCGCACAGTACGACAGCGGTCACTGTGGTCATTGTGGAAGACAACGCGGGCGGTTTATACAAACGTCCTCGAAGAATGTCCCGCATACGGGTCTACGTGCCGTGGCTGTGGCAAGGCAAACCATTGGATAAAGATGAGCATTGGCAGTGCCAAAGACGCCAGAACACGAAGGCCGACCCGCCCGGCAATGGCAAAAAAGCAAGGTATACACACCCTCGAAAACACGAAGGGCAGTGACAACCAGAGTGAACTGTACTTCGATAAGTTTGAAATAAATACACTGGGGAAAGCTGGGAACACTGAAAGTACGCAGGCTCTAGTGCAATTGACAGTTCAGTCTCCGCAGTGCACAAATCAGCTCACTTGCAAGCTCGACACAGGTGCCGAAGGAAACGTCATACCACTCACCACTTACAAGACAATGTCTCCACGCTGCAACGTAACGCAAGATGGCATTCCCACGAATCTGCATCCATCTAACATGCGGATCACTGCATACGGAGGACATACGGTTACACACTATGGCACATGCAAGCTTCAAGTTACACATCGAGACGAATCACTAGTAAGCATGTTTCATGTTGTAAAATCAAGTGGACCTACTATCATTGGTCTTCCGACATGCAGAGCTCTGAAGCTAGTAACATTGAACTACGCCATGAACATCGGCCCTACTGCGGAACGACACACAGACACCAAAGCACCTGTGCCCGCCTGCACTACACGGCCGAAAGGGGATGAAGCGGCAAAAGCACGAATACTGAACGACTACGCAGATGTGTTCGATGGAATTGGGTGTTTCGATGGGGAATACCACGTCACACTCGACCCAACTGTGCCGCCACTAGTGCACTCTCCACGCCGTGTGCCAGTAGCACTACGCGAACCCCTGGGAGAGGAACTTGATACACTCGTCCAACTGGGCATCATAGCCAAAGTTGATCGCCCAACAGACTGGGTGAACTCGTGTGTATGTGTTACCAAGCCAAACGGAAAGCTTCGATTATGCTTGGACCCAAAAGACCTGAACAAGGCAACAAAAAGACCACACCACTTCACACCAACGCTCGACGATGTGCTCCCGAAGCTCAATGGGGCACAGTTCTTCACTATCCTCGACGCCCGGAGTGGGTACTGGAACATCAAGCTGGACGAAGAAAGCTCCTACCACACAACCTTCAACACACCTTACGGGCGACACAGATTCATGAGGTTGCCATTCGGGCTGAATTGCGCCCAAGATGTATTCCAAAAAAAGGTTGACGAAACGTTCAGCGACATATCCGGAGTTACCGGCATATCGGATGACATCGTCGTTGTGGGCTACAAGTCAGATGGCAGCGATCACGATGCGAATCTGACAGCAGTACTGGAACGAGCAAGAGCCACAGGTTAACGTTTCAATGAGAAGAAGATGGTCGTCCGGTGCAAACGCATTCCGTTCTTTGGAAACATCTTTGGTGCAGAGGGCATCGAACCAGACCCAGAAAAGGTGACCGCGATATGCAACATGACAGCACCGACATATGTCAAGAAACTACAGACCTTTCTCGGATTGGCGAACTATCTGGGAAGATTTACTCCACATCTAGCTGCACTGTCGGCGCCGCTCAGAGATTTGTGCAAGACGGACGTTCTCTACGACTGGGGACCAGAACACGATGCTGCGTTTTCTGACATGAAGAAGACTATATCTTCCAGTGAGGTGCTCCGATACTATGACAGTACTAAGCCGCTCATCATTCAAGTGGATGCTTCACAGAGGGGACTCGGTGCTGCACTGCTGCAAGACAATGGCCCCATTGCATTCGCCAGCAAGTCGCTCACCGAAATAGAAAGTCGCTACTCCAACATTGAGCGCGAAATGCTGGGCATCGTGTTTGGACTTGAGCGGTTCCATCAATACGTCTATGGACGGCACGTGCAAGTGCACACAGACCACAAAACGCTGGAGTCTATCTACAGCAAACATCTGATCGCTGCCCTGCCCAGGTTGGCACGTATGCTACTCCGCATACAGCAGTACGACGTGAACATCAAGTACGTTCCTGGTAGTGATGTCAAACTAGCAGATGCACTCTTCAGGGTAAACCCATGTAACACAGGACCTATTCAAGGTCTCGACCTATCTGTGCACGAAGTACACATGCATCTGAACGCGAGCCCAACTCGTATCGTGGAAATTCGCGAGGAAACAACGAAAGACAACACCTTACATGCGCTGCGTGAAATCATATCACTCGTTTGGCCAGAGAACAGAGCTCAATGCCCGGCGCACCTGATGCCCTTCTGGAATTTCCGAGACGAACTAAGTGTTGAAGACGGGCTGGTGCTGAAAGGTCAACGCATTGTCTTACCAAAATCTCTATCCGCCGCCGCACTAGAACAGATCCATTACGCACACCAAGGTGCCGAAAAATGCAAGCTTCGCGCAAAGACAGCGGGCTTCTGGTATGGAATCAATCATGACATTGACGAAATGGTCAAGTCATGTGCACCATGCCAGCAACACCAAGTTGCCAACACGAAAAAGACACTGATCCCACACGACGCCCACTCTGGCTACCGATCTATTCCATTGGAACAGTACAGAGTATCTGCTAATCGCTGACTGCTACAGCAAGTTCCCGATCGTACGAAAACTGAGCAACATCAGCTCTAACACTGTCATCAATCATCTTAAAGGAATCTTCGACGAGCATGGAATTCCGGAAAGACTGATTTCTGACAACGGTACGCAATACAGCTCTGAAGAGTTCCGGGTCTTTAGTGCGAGATACGGGTTTGAGCACGTCACAAGCTCACCATTGTATCCGCAGTCGAATGGGTTCATAGAACGGACAGTTCAAACAGTAAAAAAACTATTCACAAAGGCGAAGGAAAGCGGCAGTGACCCTCATTTGGCGGTGTTGTGCCTCAGGACAACCCCAATCGACCACAACCTGCCATCCATGTGCGAACTTCTTAATGGAAGACGATACAAGTCAAATCTACCTACAGTCTCATCACGCTCGAATGGAGATGTAAATGCATATCTGCAACAACGACAAGATGGATATAAGGCATACCATGACCGCACGGCGACGGAACTCGCACCTCTATCCCCACAACAGACTGTGCGAATGCTGAATCCGACTCGGAAAACGTGGGACCTGGCCAAGGTCACCAGCAAAGCGAGATCGCCCAGATCGTACAACATCCTGACAGAACAAGGCGCCGCATACAGACGCAATCGGCGGCACTTGCGTAATACACAAGAAACATGGAAAGAACAAGCCTCGAACGATGATGTAGATGACGGCGTCGAAGATGATCAAGTGGCTGTACATCCTAGTGCAATCCTGCAACCCGAATCGCCAGTGACAGCCAGCCACACGCGACATGTTGAGGCATGGCGATCCAGTCGAGTGAGCAAGCCGCCAAATAGATTGGACCTATAATTACAGCCATATTACCGCACACTTGCATATCGAATGAACTTTAATTAATAGTAGTATAGTTATCGTTACAAGACTTTTTATTTATTATTTAACGAAGGGAGATGTGATTTCATACCACTTTGGCTCTCCATACAACGCCCATACTTGGTGCATGCGCAGTGGCGCCAGCACATGTGTATCCTGCATCTTGGAATTAATTCTCGTCTTCAATTTCACAAGGCTCATTACGTCAACATGTTAGTTCTATAACTAAGTAAAGTACTATTGAATATATAGACAACATAACACATCACACCCTATCTTTTAACATATAATTCCTCTGCGCTGTGCCACCGTCACATCAGATTGACCTATATCACTACTAGCTACCTCGTAAGTAGTATGAAAGTTAACATAGTTAGTTTCCAATGTGCCTATGAAGTTTCGCTTGCTTGGTAATTCTGTCTGATGCAAGGTAATTTTGGGTGGGGTCAGTTTAGAACTCAATTGCATGGAGTCTGTGAAATGGGAACTTTAAAAAACAGTGTTGACTTGTTTGTTCGTGTGTAATGTGTAAAACAGTTAAGAGGTCACAATATATGTTTCAGTTCCTACTGGACAACTTGCCTGAGGCCTTCCAAGCATTCAAGATCAAGTACTGAAGAAACTACGCAAACGAAGAAGGTGCAATCAAACCGGATGAGATATTGTTGAATAATTTACAAAATTCCTTTATCAATCAGTCTTATGATACTGTTTACTCTCCCTATAAGGAACACATTGGTACTTGGTCAAACTCTTCCTCATATGAGGGATTCTATAGTTGTTCCCTTTAAGTGGGTGTTTCTTATGGAGTAGTCCTTAGGATTCCACTGAAGGAGGCAAAGTGCTCAAGAAAGACATTATCTTGTAAAAGAAAAATTAAAAGAATTCAAAACATACAATTTAAAGCTGTTTCTCCCTAAACTGCTGTGAACTACACTTGATATGGCTATATGTACAATATATATATATATATATATTGTACATATATATATATATATATATATACATATATATATATATATGCGTGTGTGTGTGTGTAACCTGTCAACTATTTAGGAAAGTTTACTTATAAATCTAGAAAAAGCATTACATAAGTAATAAAATATGATAATTGTTTGATGTAGATATAGAAT
Source organism: Paraescarpia echinospica (assembly GCA_020002185.1). NCBI lineage: Eukaryota > Metazoa > Annelida > Polychaeta > Sabellida > Siboglinidae > Paraescarpia > Paraescarpia echinospica. Next base: position 65,472,800 of record CM034538.1, read on the forward strand.
GCATCGTTCTCACTTTTTCAAGTGTATTTTGTGATTTACCGTTGTGAATATTATCACAATAACCAGAGATTTTGTGTTTGACAGAAACGCACCGATATGAGGTGTTTATGAAGAACATGCACAAGGCCGACAAACTGCAGCGCAATGAGCAGGGAACAGCCGTCTATGGGGCTACACAGTTCGCAGACATGACAGGTGTGTCCCTTCAGCCTCCCGTTGGTGCGGCAATAATAACTGTAGCAGTGTATGATGTACATATCATTGTGATTGTGTCATGTGAGTTAGTGTTTTGTTTAACATTTAAAGCATGATTTTAATGACACTCCTTCATGCACAATGCTGTATGGCTTTAGATCAATTATGCAATTCAAAACAACATATTACAAATGTAAAAATTACATTTTAACTTTTTTTTAAATATTAATCAATTAACCAATTCTATCAAAAATGATCCAGTTTACTAGTTATAAAATATATTACCTATCAAGACGCATGTGGAAGGACCGGTGACCCACTGTCCTGCGGTGCAAGACTTTGTAGTCGAGGAATAATGGAGTTAACCATACACAAACCAGCGGAAAGCAATGGGCAACTACCGCTGTGTTACCCCAAGAATCCTTGATGGAGAATACAGACAGTAAGAGAGGTCCTAGTGGTGAGCCCTCCAGGCTGGATAGGACGACACATACTGGGGAAGAGCTTGGAGATGTTGGAAGTAACGTCAGAGCTGATGACGGTAGTATGCCCGACTGTGCGGGAGGTAAAACCAGCAGCAAAAAGCTAAAAGGGAAAATCCGTGTGGCAACATGGAACATCAGAAAAACAAGTCATGGACACTACAAATTGTAACATCGGAAGCAGAAGGATATGGGGTAGATATATAGGGATTGCGGAACACAGGTTGATCGGATAAGGACACTTTCGCCCGGATTCAGGAGGAAAGTTTGTATACTCAGGAGAAACTAAACCAGGGAAGAGTGGTGCTGCATTCTATATGTCAAAGAAAACAGAAAATGCAATATTAGGATACAATCCGGTCAACGATATAATTATTACCATACGAATACGAGCAAAACCCACGAATATAATATGTATTCAAAGTTATGCACCAACGAGCACTGCAGACGACGATGTAATAGAAACGTTTTATGATACACTGCAACGAACAGTCGACGAGGTAAACAGGAGAGACATGGTAGTACAGATGAGCGATTTCAATGCAAAAGTTGGCAGTTGTCAAAACGAAGAAAAGAATGGAAATATCGGGAAATATGGACTAGGCGAGAGAAATGGGAGAGGAGATAGACTTGTTGAGTTTATCATAGAGAATGAACTGATGATCACTAATACTTTCTTCAAACAACATCAAAGAAGATTGTACACTTAGACAACACCAGATTGTCGGAACAGAAATAAAATCTACTTTATACTGATACCAAAAGGATGGAGGACGTCTGTGTTTAATGCAAAGACATTACCGGGAGCTGAGTGTGGCTCTGACCATGAATTGCTAAGCATCAAGATTGCGATAAAATTCAGAAAGATGAAGAGAGGGAAAGAGATAGTGAAGTGTAACGTCAGTGATATCACAGAAGGATACCGAGTAGAGGCTATGAACCGTTTCGAAGTATTACAGACTGTGGCTGACGAGAAGGAACCAGAGGGGTTGGCAATAGAAATTAGGAACATCATTATGGAATCAGCTAACAAACACTTCACTAAAAAGAGGAGGCAGAAACAACCACGGATAAGCAAAGACACACTGCAGATGATTGACGAAAGGAAAGAGTTAAAGAAGAACAAAGAAATGAGTGAGAATTATCATGAGAAATACAAAGAGAATTGCAAGATGATTAAACGAATGTGTAAGGAAGTCAAGAAGAAATATCTAGAGAAGAAATGTGAAAAGACAGAACTATGTATGAGAAGGAACGATAGTCGCAGTATGTTCGAGGAAATCAAGTCTATGACACAGTCGTTCAAACCTAGACTTGGTGTTATTAAAGATGAAACGGGAATAACTCTGACAGAAAGCGATGACATACTTGAAAGATGGAAGCAATATTGTGAAAACATGTTTAAGAAAGAAGAAACAGAAGAGGTAGACATGAATGAAGGCAGAGAGAGGACAGAACCAGAAGATGAACTTGAGCCTTTGCGTTCAGAAGTGGAGTGGTCTAAAAGTCTAAAAGAAAATCACCTGGCACTGATGACATCACTGCAGAGCTAATAAGAGCAAGTGGCAAAGCAGGCGTGGATATGTATCACACATTATGCAAGAAAATATGGAAAAGTGGAACATGGCCCATGGACTGGAAACGAGCCATCCTTATACCAATACCGAAAAAAGGTGAGATACAAGAATGCTCAAACTACAGGACTATATCCCTCATCACCCATGCGAGCAAAATTATGCTAAAATCATAATGAAGAGAATCACAACAAAATGTTAAGGTGAAGTCAACAGAACACGAGCTGGTTTCCGGACTGGAAGAGGAACAAAAGATCACATTTTGAACCTGAAGATGTTAATTTAAAAATGCAGAGAATTCGACCATGACCTTAGTATCTGTTTCATAGATTATTCAAAAGCTTTTGATAATGTTAGTCATCAACAACTCTGGAAAACCTTGATACACATGGGATTTGACCAGAAAATTACATCACTTATCCAAAATTTATATGTTGGACAGCAGTTTGCAGTGAGATTAAAGTGTGGTACTACAGATTGGTTCCCAGTCGGCAAGGGAGTGAGACAGGCGTGCATGTTGTCCCCCCACCTATTCAGTCTATACACAGAGAATATCATGAGAGAGGTCGAGACTGACACGAGAAGCAAGTATTTTAATGGACTGAAAGTGATTGGGCAGGAGATATATGAATTGAGATATGCCGATGACACAGCGTTAATATGCGATACAAAAGAAGGATTGGATAAACTGATAACTACTGTTAAAGAGCACAGCGAGATGAAAGAATTGAAACTAAACGTAAAGAAGACTATGGATGTGAAGGGATGTCGAGAACCATCATAAGTCACAGTAGATGGCGAGGAAATAGAACGAGTGGAAAGTTTTGAATATCTTGGGTCACTGATAGAAGCGGATGGAGATGGGACAAAAGAGATCAAGCGGAGGTTGACAATGGCGAGTAAAAAGTTGACGGAGATGAAGAAGCTATGGAAAGCAACGAACAAAGATATGAAACTACGAATTATCCGAGTCTGCATATTTCCAACGGCTACGTATGGATGCGAAACCTCTTAATAAGAACATTACTAAACGTATAAATGCATTTGAAAACCAGTGTAATAGAAAGATATTACGAGTTTCGTTGACTGAACGTAGAACTAACGAATCCATCGCAGATGAGATTGGTGTTATACCCGGGACTTTATTGAACTTTGCAAAGAAACAGAAACTACGTTATTTCGGCCATGTGAAATGGCATCAATCTCTAGAGACTAATAATGGAAGGGAAAATGGAAGGCAGCAGAAGCAGAGGAAGACCTAGGAGACAATGGGAGAAGGACATAGATGAATGGATGGGAGCATAAGTCTGGCGTGTGGGGAGACTGGCAAACAAAAGCTGTCTATAGACAATCCATCAAGGCTGCAACGTCCAGAAATGGATAAGCAAACCCAACCAAAATATATTAGCGTTTATGCAGCCCTGTCAGTTTGAAAATCCTAACAATAAGCTACATTTCTCCTAACAATTAAAAAAAAACTGTATTAAAATACTCTAGATGGTTTACATTGTTCTGGGATAGTCCCCACAGTTTTTGCTATCATATAAATAATAAATGGTTCCTATCTTTCTCCCAGAGGAGGAGTTCCGGAAGAATTACCTCACCCCCACCTGGGACACGTCATATGATCCCTTCCTCAAACAGGCTCGCATCCCCAATGAGGCTACACCGGCACAGTTTGACTGGAGAGACCATGGGGCAGTTACCCCAGTCAAGGACCAGGTGAGGGTCACCTGACATACACATGACAGGTGAACGAATAGCAACATTCATTGCAGGCACGATTGGTTTTATGTATGCTTTCGGAAGATTTTTATACATTGCTAAATATGAAGCAAACTTTTAAAAAGTGACATTTTGAGAAAAATACGCTTCAAAAAGTGTGCTATCTCCACAGCAACCATACATTTTGTAGTTTGTTAGTTGTGGATTGTCTGTCAAGGAGAATGAACCTGACATTGAAAGATGAAGAAAAAATTGATAGGATGTGAACTAGACAGCTATTGTTGGTTTTATATATATATATATACCGTTATATATATTTATAGTTCGCTGTGGCAGGTCACATATAGTGATGACATGATTGCAGGGGTCGTGTGGGTCGTGCTGGGCATTCTCCACCACAGGCAACGTGGAGGGTCAGTGGGCCATCAAGAACAAGCATCATCTGTGGCACTGAATCATGGTTAGATCCCTCAATAAAAAATGGAGAAATATTCCCAAGCAACTTTAACGTCTTTAGAAAGGACAGAGAAACAGACACTACTGGAGGGGGGGTATTTCAAATATCAAAAGATGACCTCATAACAAGCCACCTACCAGACCTAGACACTAACAGTGAGAGCATTTGGACTGAAACCCAGATAACAGGAATGAAACCAATAATCATGTGTACCCTCTATCGTCCCCCAAATGACTCTCATGGAACTCAAATCGAAGAACTAGACCTAGCCCTTTCTAAATTAGGTAACAAGATCAACACACATAATGTCATCATTACTGGCGATTTCAACCTCCCTAACATCAATTGGGAAATTCACCAAGTCACAACTAACAATGGATACAGTACAGCTGCTGCCAATAAATTACTCTCTCTTACAGAGGAACATGGTCTGATCCAACATGTCAAGGAACCCATGCACAGACAGGGAAATGCCAACAATATTTTAGATCTTGTCTTCACCAATAGACCTGGGTTAATAAAGAAGATAAATGTAGTAGACGGAATAGCAGACCATAGCACAGTCATTATTGATGTAAACATTTCGCCCAAACGCAAACATCGTCCAAAACGTAAAGTCTTCATTAGAAATAAAGCCGACAATATTAACATCCAGAAATCTCTTGAAAACTTTACACATGAATACTTCTCTCAAAACCAAAACATGACTGTCAATGACAAGTGGAATCTTGTTTCCACGAAAATCATCAACATTATGAACCAATATGTACCGCACCGACTTACTACTTCAAGACACAATCTTCCCTGGTTCAATAAAGATTTAAAGAAAATGTGCAAAATAAAGAAACAGCTATATAACAAAGCAAAAAGAACTAGAAATCCAGAAGACTGGAAAGAATTCTGTGACATCAGGAGAAACATGCATAAACACCTTCGTTCTGCTAGACTATCCTACATAAGTCAATTCCTGACAACAACAATAACAGAGAAACCTAAATCATTTTGGAGCTTCATTTCTAAACTTAGACAGGATAACCAGGGTATTGGGGACCTTAACATTGCTGGTAACATCATTAGCGACGACAAACATAAAGCAGAAGCCTTAAACAATCAGTTCCAAAGTGTCTTCACACACGAAGGAAATTCCACCCTACCAGATATGGCCAGAAGTCCACATGGAGAAATCCCCAAACTAACAATTACACTTAAAGGAGTACTTGATCAACTTTCCAAAATTAACATTTCTAAATCGCAAGGACCAGATGGCATTCCACCATGGTTCTTAAACAGATATGCCTCTCATCTAGCACCAGTAATACATGACATTTTCCAATCATCTGTTGACTCTGGACAAGTCCCCAATACCTGGAAAGAAGCCAATGTAACAGCAATTTTTAAGAAAGGAAGTAGAGCAGAAACATCTAACTACAGACCAATATCCTTAACACCTGTGGTTTCTAAACTTCTTGAACACATCATACATAGTCACATTATGAAACATCTTGAACAGCACCACATTCTAACTGACCACCAACATGGCTTCCGTGCCAAAAGATCAACTGAAACACAATTAATTCAAACAATCCATGACATAAGCAAATCACTTGATGAGAAGAAATCTGTAGACATGGCCATCCTTGACTTCACCAAAGCATTCGATAAAGTTCCACATAAAAGATTAATCCACAAACTCAAACACTATGGCATCACAGGCCCAATATCATCATGGATAAATAGCTTCCTTACAGGAAGAACTCAACAGGTCGTTATAAATGGATCTAAGTCAACATCAACTCAAGTCATTTCTGGGGTACCACAGGGCACAGTACTGGGGCCCCTACTTTTCCTACTTTACATAAATGACCTGCCAGACAATCTTTCCTCAACTGTTCGCCTTTTTGCAGACGACTGCCTGTTATATTCACCGATTAAAACTGACCAAGACACATCTGTCCTCCAAAACGATCTGCTCAAACTTGAGAAATGGCAACACACGTGGCTTATGAAATTCAACCCCACTAAATGTTATACAATGACAATAGCCTCAAGAAAACCGACACCAAATCTCTACACATTCTGCGGACAACAACTTAAATCTGTTGAATCACACTGTTATCTTGGCATACATATATCAAATACATTAAATTGGACAATACAAAGCAACTCGGTCACAAAAAAAGCACAACAGACATTGGGAATGATTAGAAGAAATTTAAATAAATGCCCAACCCAAATCAAGTCCATAGCCTACACAACCCTTGTCCGCCCCATACTTGAATATGCGTCAGCATCATGGGATCCACATTGCCTAAGAAATATCAAACTCATAGAAAGAACCCAGAGACAAGCCGCCAGATTTTGTAAGAACAACTATTCTAGAGAGCCTGGAACGGTAACACAACTCCTTAAAGATCTCCAGTGGGACACCCTCCAATCACGAAGAAAAACCCAAAGACTTAGCATATTATATAAAATGGAACATAACCTCATAGATATCCCACTAGATCAATACACCAAACGCAACACCAGATGCTCACGTAAACATAATAAACAGTTAGTACAAATCAGGCACTCGACAAACATATTTGGAAACAGCTTTTTCCCAGTCACAATAAAAGAGTGGAATTCTCTACCTCCAAGCATTGTATCAAGTACGTCACTGAATTCATTCCAGATTAGCCTAGCCCAACATGTAAAAAATTAATCCATAAGAGCCACCATGCGCACTGGCGTGATGTGTCCATAGGACATTTTGCCAGTCAAAATACAGATACAGATACAAGGATCTCGTGTCTCTGTCAGAGCAAGGTCAGTGAAGGTCATCGGGGTGACTCTCTCTCAATTTCTTTCATTTCTTCTATTCAGTTTAGCAAAAATGTAACCTTTCTCAGCAAGTGAAACATTCTTTAATGGACATTGTGTGGAAAATCCACAAAAACGGCATAGCTCATTTTTCAGAAAAATCCACTCATACCTAATACCCTCAATGTTTTCCAAATCTGGTAACTGATTTTGAAATGTTGGTACATTCTACAAAATAGTCACTGTGCGGATACTCGAGCAACTATGATCTATTTATTGCTACCAAGAGAAAGATCTAATGCAGTTGCACATTCAACATTACCTGTAGCAACGTGTCCCAAAAATGCTCGAAACAAATTCACACATCAACAAATCGCTATTTTCATCAGGACTCTTTAATTTGGTTATGGCAGATGGGTCCTAATTGTGGTGTGTTTGTGGACTGTGACAAGTTGGACGAGGGCTGTGAGGGAGGACTGCCGAGTAACGCGTATAAGGCGATCATCAGACTAGGTATGGGCAGTGAGAGAGATACGTTTATTTATCTTGTTATCTGACTATCATAATGTGATAGAAAACGATTTTAATTTTCCGGAAACATACTAAAAATACTTGTTTAGAATATAGTTGCTTTCTTTTAAAATGGCACAACAGTAATAAAAATAATAATAAAATGAATTTTGTGGCACTGTTGTCCCTGGAAAATCTGATCTCACAAAATGTTCGTATATTTCATCACAATTTTGACTGATACAAAAGCCAAAATTTTTGAGATTTGTTATTAGGCGGCCTGGAGACTGAGAAAGAGTACCCATACGAAGGACGTGACGACAAATGTAAATTAAACACAACGGAGGCAAAGATTGACATCACCGGTGGCCTCAACATCTCTAGTAACGAGAACGGTGAGCTTCGTCTTACGAGGAGTTAATGTACAGTGTTTGCCCCTTTTAGATGACGAGCGAGGCGGGCTGCCTCGCCCAAAATATGTCGAAATTGCCGCCTCGTAGCTATTTCGTGCGCCCATTGTTTTCATTCTTTCGCGATGTAAGCCTATTCAGCATCGGCGACCGGCGAAAAATTAAACTACGAAGTCCCTTATATTCCTACAAAATTGCAGATTTGTAGCAACTTCGTTTAGGTGTCTTAATTTCGCTCCGAACCGGTTAGGATTTACCTCTTGGAATTAACTTCATTGGACAGTGTGAATGACATCACTCGTCAGTTGTCCAATCACGGAATATTCCGGCGGGATTCCCGGTGTCCCCAATGATGACACCTTGCGGAATATCGACATACTAAACAATATAGACATTCACATACCATGGCGCCTAAACGGTAACTGTGTTTGGGAGACATGTAGAACTCGGAGAAAAAAACAAAGAAAACGGTAGCTGAACTAAGACGTATTTTGTGCTCAACTTTACTATTATAGTATGCGCCCACAATAAATCAGAATGCTGTTGTAGCTGATGTTGAATTTCTGGTTCATGACAGTGGTGTGAGTAAAAACCGTGCAGACTAATGACACTGAATATGTCACTAGTCTGCACTTGTGTCGAATCCGGACCCTTTTGAAGCCCAAATAGCGACCCGGTCTGCGCCGATAAAACCGGTCTGCGGGTAAAATGAGCAATATAGCAGCGTATGTTGATACAAACCGTGGCGCTATTTACGCCTCAAAATGGCGCTAAGACGCAATATTCTTAAACATAAATATGCCTAGGATAATGCTGAATGATGGAACTAACACACTGAGGTATCAAAGTTAGGTAACACTAAAGTTATAACGACGAAATCGAGTTGTGTCCGGATTCGACACAATTCACAAGTGCCCACAGTTTGCACAAGTGTAGGCCTACTCAAGTTCAACTGTTAGTTGAACTAAAGTTCTATGCTATTTTTAACAAAATACGGAATTTGGTTCGTAAGAAATCGTTGTGCTAAGTATATAATACATATTCTGACAAAGTTGTGCAAACAAACTTTCGGGAAAGTTAATTTGAGTGAAGTACTTACGAATATAAACCACCGAAGTTCACATCTCATAAAAGACGCCTATTGCCCAAAACGGTGTATACTAACGAATTATCAATACATTGGGCTAGGCAATGACTGTTTGCACAGAATGTGGATATACTCCACAATTTATACTGTTTTATGATAAGGACACTATTTGAGAAACGTTCTTGCGATTAAAAGAAACATACTTTTGCGGCATTCCAGGCAACAGGTCACATGATGGATAGGTCGATTCCAAACACCATTTGTATGTTTTACCATGTTTTCAGGTCATCCTATGAGTTGACATAATCATTTATAAACTCTAGGTTTTACGTGTTATAACTACACTTTGCAGTTGTCATGTGACGTGCTGTTTATTTGTAGAAATGGCTGCCTGGCTCGCCAAGAATGGCCCGATCTCAATTGGCATCAATGCAAGTGCAATGCAGGTATGTGGCGACAGAACGTTACACACCAAACCATATCTTCCCATCACAAATGTCTTGCAAGTTGCTGATACGATTAAAACTGTGGTGGAATGCATTGGGCCAGTATTCTAGTCGAGCAATGTTTCTTGACAAATATGGTATTTGTTATAGCGAGTCCATCTGTTCTGTTCCCCGATATCAGCCAGGGTAGTAATGTGTAACATGAAGTCTGCTAAGTGGATTGTGTCGAACTTGGGAAACTGCAAACTCACTGAACATCAAAGAATATTGCAGCTCAGCCCACATTGGCAATATTGCCAATCGAGCTTATTTTGAAGCTGGATGTATTTTGTTTACAATTTAAACAGTTTGCATGTTACGTGATTACTCAACACAATTTGGTGGACAGTATACCTTCAGTCTATTTAATGTAGTCAAACATTTTACTAATTAATCAAAAAAATCCAAACAGACTACCGTAGGTTTCCGTGTGTAATACGCTCCCACGTATAATAGTGATTTAATAATACACACCCTGACTTTTGCAAAATTCTGACATAATTCCTATATTACCATGTATAATATGCATCCCCACCTTTGGCATCAACCCCTCATTTCCCCGCTTCTGATAGTTTGCTTGAAGTGCGGCTCAGTGTTGGCCACTGTCATTTCAACAAAGTTCGTTTGTGTGACTATCCTTGAATCGATACCAGAATCGTCAAAATGTTCTTTATGCAAGTTACGGCATTGCCACCGGCGGCACATCGCACGCGACGAAGTCACCTCGTGAGTCATATTTAGGCAGTCATTCTTCCACCTGGTGGATACTTAACCGTAAGATAACTGCTTGTTCCTCTATGGTGACTAGTGTTTGTATTACATCGGAATATCGCACAATAACTAATTCTGACGCTCGTTTCGACCCGAAAGCTATCCTTGTAAACATGCTCTGAATGCATGGAAAGGGTCGGCCTGATGCGAGTATGGGTCATATGTGACGTCACATCTCGGCATCCCGAAAAGCGCGCCAAAAATATGCATTTTCGAAAATGTCCGGATGCACAGCATAAAATGTGGAATTTCTAATTCATTGAATTTTTTGATTTTTTTGGCTTGGTGGATATGGAAATCGATAGCAGGATGTAATATAATATGAATTCAAGCCATAGATGTTTTTATTCCCTTTAAGTAAAATATGAAGGAAACAAATGCTTATTATACACGGAAAATTAGGGTAGGTCATTTTAAATTTTGCCAACCTTCAGAATCAGTGTAAAAGCTCTTCATTTTTCCTATTATCACACATTGTACGTTCTGTGTTATGTTGACTTCCTGCCTGGGGTGATGCTTGGATTTTATATTAAGAATAATGTAGTTTTCACAATAAAAAGCACTTTATGATGCTTAAAACTAGAGTCCAATGACTATACATATGTATTATCAGATCTTCTCCAACACAAGACATTTTGGAGCTGCTACTAACACAAGTTTAACTGCTTTTTTGTTGCGCACAACGAAGTTGGATGTCAACCAACTGTCGTTGTGGTCTAAGAAGACGTGATCGTAATGTAAGGTTGATCGGTGCGATGAGGTTCCATTCTATTTTCTTCTGAAATATTCTGAAAAATACATTAAATCACAGTTTTTGGTGCATATGATTACTTACTTATGCCTATCACCCCTACTAGGGCATAGACCGCCAACAACTGCTCGCCAGCGTCCCCTGTCCTGGACCATTTTCTCTAGTTGGTTCCAGGTGTAGCCCATCCTGCTGGTGTCTGCTTCAAGTTCTCGGCGACAGGTGTTTCGTGATCGACCTCTTTTCCTCTTTCCCTCCGGGTTCCAGTGCATATGATAATTTACCAAATTATATCTTCAATGCTTTTGTATGTTGTAGTTCTACATTGGGGGCATTTCTCATCCATCGAAGATTCTCTGTGATCCCAGCTCTCTCGATCACGGAGTTCTCATTGTTGGCTATGGTGTTCGTAAGTATATCTCTCTTGCCTCCGGTGACATACAAGCATGGGTATGTGAGAACGAATAGTATGTGTCCAGTATTTGCAACATGACTGTATTCTTCCCAGAGAAGTTGAAATATTGCTTAAACAGGTCTACCAGTGGGTGAAGTGTAACATGCTTGGAACTGGATACTGCACTATATAAACTTCCTCTTTTTATCATTCGTGTTTGTAATACGCAATTTTGGAAACAGTTCTCTGCTTCATGAATAAATAAATATTTTATGATAACAGCACAATAAAGAACTGTACCGATTGAAATAAATTATAAATTGGTAAAACTAAAAAAACATGAAGATTGCCTCACTTGTAGATGTTCACGTGTTTTAGTGGTGGAATTGGATGTAAAACCTGGTCAAAACTAGTGCATTATTGGGGTAAAATAAAGTCAGTAGGTGGCAGTAAAACGAAAACATACTCGTTGTACCTCATTCAAATAATCCTACCACCCTAGGATACTTTTGAGATCTCCGTCTATTTGCAATGGTGGTTGGCACGTCACAGGCTTATTTGATCAAAATGGAATACGTGTTAAAACAAAGTACAAGCGCTTGTGTCATACGTGTGTGTCATCTCTTTGTGTGACAAGAAATGTGTTCATTGCAAGATGGAAATCTGCATTTTATATGAAATACTAAAATTGTCTCTTGGGGCTGTTATGTTACGGTACAATCTAATAAATGAGAACACATCCATGAAACTTGTCTAAAATACAATTACTGGTGGTTAATGATTACAACTACTATATTTTAGGTAAAACAACCCCTTACTTGATCATAAAGAACAGCTGGGGACCAAGCTGGGGAGTGGAGGTAAGATAATTGCCACCCTATTTCTGTGCTTTGAACTGTAAAAGGTGTAACTTCCAGACTTATGATACTGTACAACTGTGGTAATCAAAGTATGTCTGATTCTAATGTCAGACGTGTCACATCAAATGGATTTGTCGTATACAGTATGGAATTTAGGGAGGAATGCGGCCATACCACTTTAATGCACCTCTGAGCTTGGATTCCGAGGATTTAGGCGCAAAAGCAGTTACCTTATTATTATTAACGTGAATTTTCTTGAAACGTGAAAGATCATAATAAAGTATGAATCGTTGTGTATTCATCATATAAGTATAAATTTGAATGGAAAACTTATAGCTGTTGAAGAGCAAATACTTTGGAAGCTACGTAGATTTCCAACAAAATGTGGCGGATTCTGTTTGATGTGGGTGTATTTAGTAACCTGGTAGATGGCACCACTCGATTTGGTTTATTGCGTAAAAAAACTTTTATTTAGTCTTTTAATTTTATTTTGCGTTTATTTGCCAATGAAAAACAAAATATGAATTCTTGCAGAATTTCACATCAGAAATACAGATATTGACTGTGACAACCAGCCACAGCAAAGTGGCTATTAAGTCAAAAAATTGACGGAATATTATTTTGACAGTTATTTTTGGTCCCGTGTCCGGGCCTGTGCGACTTAAAGGAAATAAAAACAAGGCATTAGCTAAAATCCGTTTTTCATGTGTACACAATGTTTAACATTGTATGTAACATTCGAGAACATTAAAAAATACTGAAAAATACATTTGTAGCATAAATTCGATTTTAAAGCAGTCTGTGTAGCGATTCCCGCGGAAAATAAAAATGTAATGAGCTAGGCGATCACGTGGTATCGTAACGTCACATATGACCCACACTCGCAGCAGGTCGACACTATGCATTCGGAGCATGTTTACATGGATAGTTTTGGGGTCGAAACGAGCGTCAGAATGAGTTATTGTGCAATATTCCGATGTAATACAAACACTAGTCATCACAGAGGAACAAGCAGTTATCTTACGGTTCCACATTAATTCAATTTTATTCAAAACAATGAATGCGAATGAGCCTACAAGTCGACTAGGTATCGCCGAGCTTGGGCTCGTTTTCAGAATAATTATATCGAATGCAACCAACGGGAGATAATGTACACCAATATACATACATAGCAAACATATAGCGTATCCAGCTACAGAAAGTAACGTGTTAAGTGTATAATCTTATAATATCACTAGAATATCGATGTATGAAGGAGGAGTTGTACAATTTATCATAACAACTTAAATCAGTCAGCGAATTCCTGTCGGTTCTGCTAGCTAATTTGGTAAAGGCGTTGATTCCTTGGCATTTATTTTGTAATCGGGCGACGCCGGTTCGATCCCGACACCAAACCATTGATTTTTTTAAACTTTTTTTGTTTATGTTTTCACCAAGTAGTATAAACCAAATCATTTTTATACTATGATACACTGTGTGTAAATATTTTTTTAGTAATTATTTATTCGCCACAAAAATGAAAATATGGTAATTATATATAACGATGTTTCTAAATTGTTTTTATCCAGAGAGATCACCATTTGTTTTCACATATATAATTACAATATATATCCATTACATTATATTTGTTTGGATAAATACAATTTAGAAACATCGTTATATAATTCCCATATTTAAAATGTTTGTGGCGAATAAATAATTACTCCAAAAATAAAAAAAATATTTAGAAACAGTGCATCATAGTATAAAAATTATTTGGTTTATATTACTTGGTGAAAACATAAACAAAAAAGTGTTAAAAAATCAATGGTTTGGTGTCGGGATCGAACCGGCGTCGCCCGATTACAAAATAACTGCCAAGGAACCAACGCCTTTACCAAATGAACTAGAAGGACCGACATAAATTCACTGACTGATTTAAGTTGTTATGATAAATTGTACAATTCCTCCTTCATACATCGATATTCTAGTGATATTATAAGATTATTCACTTATACACGTTACTTTCTGTAGCTGGATACAATATATGTCTGTTATGTATGTTTATTGGTGTAGATTATCGCCCGTTGATTGCATCCGATATAATTATTATAAAAACGAGACCAGGCTCGGCGAAACCTAGTCGACTTGTAGGCCCATTCGCATTCATTGTTTTGAATAAAATTGGATTCATGTGGAACCGTAAGATAACTGCTTGTTCCTCTATGATGACTAGCGTTTGTATTACATCGGAATATCGCATAATAACTCATTTTGACGTTCGTTTCGATCCGAAAGCTATCCTTGTAAACATGCTCTGAATGCATGGAAAGGGTATTTTGACAGTTATTTTTGGTCCCGTGTCCGGGCCTGTTCAACTTAATACCCCTTTCACTGTTGCCATCACAATTATAATGTAGCAATACCCAATGTTTCTGAGTGTGTTCTTGTTTCCAGGGTTACTATCTTGTGTATCGGGGCAGTGGCGTCTGTGGACTCAACAGAATGGCTACGTCTGCCGTCATGAACTAAACAAATCACTAACACGATGTCATAAGAGTACCACAGCAAAATAATCACAATATTATTGGCTTCTTTCTCGATTAATATCTAGTTACTATTCACCATGTGCTCTGTGTATGATCCTGTTGAATACCTATTGAGTTGTACGAATAATTTTTTTGGAATTAATAATATAAACTAAAATTTATGTAGGTAATATATATAGTTCCGTAATAAGAGAAAGTTACTACTGTCACAATTAACTCAAGATAGCCTAATTGGCTTCCGATCAACATTTATATTTCGCAATTTCAATGCACTTTTTTAATATATAAAAGCGACAATGCTACTCTGTTTTGAAATCTATCTTTGTGTTTTAGCATGTGTGATGTATATATTCAAGATGATCGCAGTCAGATTGTGATAAGGTTTATATTGTGAAGGCAGTTTTGAAATGAAAGGAGCCGGAGTGGGTATCGCACAATAACATGCCTCTATAGTATACAACGCGATTACATGACTGTTGCTTGTATTTTATATCAGTAAAACATATGGTGCTTCTTGAAGTTATTTGTGTTGTTTCTGAAGTATCCATCATTTAGAAATTGTGCTTTCTGGGCACATTAGTAAATTGTCCTATTATGGGCGTGTCCAAATTATTTTACCTTCCAAAATGGTCGCTACATTTCACTACTGCAAAATCACTCCCTACAGTTGCATTTGTTTTTGGCAACACATTCCATTCAGTTGCAATAATCCTGTCTTAATCACTGCACTATCTTTGTTAAACTTTAACTGACATTGTGGGTGTACGTGCGTGCGTCCATGCGTGTGTAAGTGCGTTTGCCTGTTAGTGTGTGTCTGGCTGGGTGGGCGTGTGCGAGCGTAACGTAATTAAACTACCACGTGACAAGAATATGATCGTTTTGTGAAAGTAGCATTGACGTAGTACTTATATATTATAGAGATGTGATCACGATCGACTTAATTTGGCCACATAACTCTTTCCCTAACTACCACACGTGCATACTGTAGTACATCGCGCTCCCAAACAGCGGCACCAATCTACTACATTTGTCTAGATTATGGAATGGTACTCTACTGTACTCTACAATAATCAGACAACGTGTATTGTAACAGAACTGTATAATTACTCATGTCAACATCGTGGTACATCTGGGCGGAAGTGCCTTCCGTATCCCGGCTAACAGATCTTTCTCGAACAATGCCATGCCATCTATATGTATAACAATGAACTATTTAACCGTAACTGGTGGAACTTAATGCGCCAGATGGCGATACTATCACATCCCCCTTCTTTCAATGAAGTGACGTCTAACGATAGTACTATGCATACGAATTGTCTACAAAGCTAACTGCTAAGTAAGAAATAAAATGTCAAAAAAAGACGTGATGTCTCGTGGTAACGTGCCAATCTACACGTGCGCGCATTTCTAATTATGGAGTGAGCGAGTGACTAAATAACTGCGTATCTGTCTCTATGAAACGTTCAAGAATATCTAGAGCTCTAGCCTGCGGGGTGGTCGCACACTTCTCCCCGACCTCGTCCGGTAGACGGGTTCTGGCGCGAACGAGACGCGCCTCTCCGGTCTAGGGGGTGGTGCTGATGGGACGACCTCGGGTGTGGCGTCCGCACTCTCTTCCGGCACGGGGTCTTGACGGATGGGTTGATCGACCGCTGGTCCGTCCTCGTGATCGCCCAGGAAGTAGTAACGCTCACCCGTCGTACGAATGTGGCGTCGGTTTCGTCTCACAGTGCCCCCGTTGGGGAGTAGTACGTCGTATGATCTCGGTTCGTTACGCACCACTTTGACGATGGCTGGCTGCCAGGAGCCAGTGACGTGGTCGCGAACTCGTACATGCTGTTCTGGTCTTAGGTCTGCCAGCAGGCGTGTACCTCGCGACTCGTGGTAGAGCTTCTGGTCTTGTTGTCGCTCAAGCAGTCGCTGCCGCATATCGTCTCGATCAGTGCGAGTGTTTCGTAACTGAGTGTGAATGTTCGTCTTTAGTCTTCGTGAGTAGAGGAGTTCCGCTGGTGACGGTAGCCGACTGTCTATCGGCGTCGTACGTAGTAATAGCAGTGCCATCGCCTTGTCGAGTCGTGTCGCCTCGGCCTTCTTCAACGTCCGCTTCACCGTTTGGATCTGTCTCTCTGCGAACCCGTTCGATTGGGGGAAATGGGGGCTTGACGTGATATGGTTGAATGCCCATTCCCTGGCGAACTGGCGGTACTCGTTACAGCTGTACTGCGGGCCGTTGTCGCTGATGACGGTGTCCGGTGGCCCGTGTTCACTGAAGATCTCCTTAGTCAGCTCAATGACTGCGTGACTTGTCACTGCTCCCTCTACCTTCCTCACAAACGAGAACTTTGAGTAGTAGTCGGTCACTATCAGGTAGTTACGTGTTCCGATGGAGAAAAGGTCGGTGCCCATTGTCTGCCATGGACGTGTTGGCACGTCGTGTTGCAACAGTGGTTCAGCCATCTGTGCTCGTTGCATCTCTTGGCACGCTCCGCACTTGTTCACCATGATCTCGATGTCAGTGTTCATCGTGCCCCAGTACACGCATGTGCGAGCTCGTAGGCGAGTCTTCTCGACCCCCTGGTGTGCCGCGTGCAGTTTCTTGAGTATACCAGGTTGTAACGTCTTGGGCACCACCACACATTCACCTTTAGAGATGATTCCATCTGCAACAGACAGCTCATCTCGGAACGCCCAGTACTTCCGGAGATTCGAAGGTACTTGGTTCCTCCTGTCGGGCCATCCTTTGACGATCACCGACTGTAAATCTGTCAACTCGGTGTCTAGCTGTGTCTCTAGGCGCATCGTCTCTAGTCGCGATGTGGAGAACTGGACCGGGTGGAGTTGCACATCTAGTTGTATCTGCTCATCGTTGTCACACGGCTGGCAGGACAGTGCATCGGCTAATAACATCTCCTTGCCCGGCCTGTACTTGATCTTGATCGCGTACGGCTGTACTCTCAAGAGCATCCGTTGGAGGCGCTGCGGAGCTGCCGCCAAGTTCTTCAAGTGTATCATCTCGAGTGGTTTATGGTCGGACTCGATGGTGAAAGCCTTCCCGAACACATAAGTGTGGAACCTTTCACATCCGAAGACGACTGCTAGAATCTCTCGCTCAATGTTCGCGTACCTCTGTTCACAGCCGCTGAGCGACTTACTTGCGAACGCAATCGGCTTTCCTCCTTGTAAGAGGACTGCACCCAACTCTCGGCTCGAAGCGTCGACTTGAATCACGCTCTCTTTGTCCGGGTCGAATTAGCTGAGGGTGATCTGACGACAGATTAGCGTCTTCGTCTTCTCGAAGGTCGCGTTGTGTGATTGCGTCCACACAAAGTCTGCGTCTTTCTTCACCAGGTCGCGTAGTGGTGCAGTGTGCTTGGACAAGTTGGGTGTGAACGGTGACATATAGGTCGCGATGCCGAGGAACTCTTGTAGCTGTGTGACGTTCTCTGGTGTCTTCATCCCTTGGATGTCGGAGATCCTCTCTGGGTCTGGGTGGACACCTCGTGCGTCGAACACCAGTCCGAAGAACCTCATACTCGGCCGCTTTATCTCGCACTTCGCCAGGTTGAACACTAAGCCGTGCTGTCTAGCCGTTCTCATCAGGTGGTGCAGGTTCTCATCGTGTTCCTCTGCTGTCTTCCCGAAGACGCCGACGTCATCGGCGATGCCGATCGTCCCAGAGCATTGCTCGAGGATGTAGTCCATCCGTTCTTGGAATACGTCCTGGCTCAAGTTGAGTCCGAACAGCAACCCCTTGAAGCAGTACCGGCCGAAAGGGCTGTTGAAGGTCGTGAGACGCTTCGACTCTTCATCCAACTGTACCGACCAGTATCCGTGTCGTGCATCTAGCTTCGAAAATGTCACTGAGCCGGCCAACTTGTGCGTGATTTCGTCGAGCGTCGGTGTGTGGTAGTGAGGACGTTTGATGGCCTTGTTCAAGTCCTTCGGGTCTAGGCAGATGCGTAATCGTCCGTTTGACTTCCTGCTGTGTACTATACTGGAGACCCAATCCGTAGGCTGTGTCACCTTCTCAATGACTCCGAGTTCTAGCATGTAATTTATCTCTCGTTGCACCTCATCTTTCAGGTGTATCGCGCATCGTCTTGGCGCATGGATGACAGGGGTCACGTTGGGGTCAAGAGTGATGTGGAAGTCACCGCTGAACTTTCCAATTCCCTGGAATCGGTCCGGGTAACTTCTCAGCAGGTCTTCCTTCGATCTGATGACGTCATCGGGTGATTTACGAGTGACCTCGCAGTGCATCGTCACGAGTTCCAGCGATCGACACGATGGCAGCCCCATGATGACTGGACCAGGCGTGTCGGCGACATAAAACTCCACCTCGCAGCTCTTCTGGTTGTGCGCACATCGCAGTGTCATCGTCCCGTGTTGCGGGATGCGCTCGCCGTTGTACGAGGTCAGTACCGTGGAATTCGCTCGAAGACAGGTGGGCATGGGGTAGCCTTCAGCGTCCAGGTTTCCGGGGTACATTCGTCTGTATACCCGGAGAGGGAGAACGTTTCCCTGCGCCCCTGTGTCGACTTTGATTTTGAGGATCGCTGGCCTCTTCTTCATCACGATGTCAAGGGACGCGAAGACTTCGTTGCGCGCGTCCTTGTGTGCGTAGATCGAGTCAAAAACTAAAGTCTCGAAAGGTTCGTTGATCTGCTGCGCACTGTCTACTGCTGGTCTCCTTCTCGACGTTGACCTTCTAGCCGGGGTGTCGTGACGACGTGTCGGTCTGGAGCGTGCATCCGCTCTGCCGCGTCTCGTGTCGTTGGCCGTGCAGACCGCCTTCTAGTGATTGGCTCGGCCGCACGCCAAACACTTGCTGCCGTAAGCTGGGCAGCTGTCACGACCGGTGGCGTGTCTCCTCCCGCAATACTTGCAGGCTGACGTCTGACGGCTGTCTGAGTGTTGCTGTTGTCGTAAGTGGCGCTGCTGGCGGACGTGGTGGACGGTCGCTCCGTCATTGAACATCTGCATGTTTGCCACCGTCGCCTCATAAGTCCTCGCGGTGTCCATCGCACTATCGAGGGTCAAGGCCGCATCGCGCCCCAACAGCTTCTCCTGTACCTTCGGGTGTCTGACGCCCACGATCAACTGCTCTATCAGCCGCTCGTCAGTCTCTCTGGTGTCCCTGAATTGACACTTTTTTGCCTGCAGCTTGCACCGCGTCATAAATTCGTCTGTGCTCTCGCTTGTCGCTTGCCTATATTTCTGGAGGTGGAAGCGATTTAGTCGGAAGTTTGTTTTAGGCTCAATAGTGTTTTTGAAGCCATTCCACAACACATCTAGCTTCCCTTTGTTATCTTCCGAGATATTCCACGTAGTATACATGCGTAGGCCTTCCTGGCCGACCCATAATAACACGTACGTCACCCGTGTGGCTTCATTTTTATTTGCTAGAGGGAATATCAACTCGCAATACTGACGAAACTCTGTAAGCATTTGGCAAATCTGCTGCCGACCAGTTCATGCGCGGAGGTTCAATGCCTGAAAGGTCTCCCATAATCGAAATGTAAGACAATTCTCTTAGCAGGTCGCTGACAGCATTGATTCAGACTCAGACGTGCGTCGTTGTCGTTCAAAGTCTCATTTCTCGGTCGATCCCCGACGAAAGAGTGCCGCTTGGCGTCAGTTTGTATATATAGGGTTCGTTGCCGGCTGCCACCATGGAATGGTACTCTACTGTACTCTACAATAATCAGACAACGTGTATTGTAACATAACTGTTTAATTACTCATGTCAACATCGTGGTACATCTGGGCGGAAGTGCCTTCCGTATCCCGGCTAACAGATCTTTCTCGAACAATGCCATGCCATCTATATGTATAATGATAAACTATTTAACCGTAACTGGTGGAACTTAATGCGCCAGATGGCGATACTATCACAGATTACACACACCCCGTGAGATGGCGCAGCCGTGTGTTGCTCTTACAATTAATTAACTGGGTCGCTTTGAGACGATGTCGCCGTTTACGAGTGAACGACAGGGAAGGCATTACATTTGTCTCAGTAGACCCCATCCTCGCGTGCCAGAGGTCGCTGCTGCTGATTACGTCAGTGCCAGCTAGCGGTACCCCCTGGCTGATCGCTTTGCGAAACTCTGAATTTAAGCTCAGCCTATGAAATCGCTCACTAGATCCGTGGTTGGCGGCAGGTCAGGTGGTCATAATAAAACTAATTTCAACCACCCGTGGCTCGTGTTACATGCAATGTTTAGGAAGTAGAAGCAATTATTCGAATGCACAATATCGCTCAGCTGCTCGAACTAATGGGCGAACGGGTCATTATAATAATTATATTGGGATTCCCAGAAGTCATTTATTCGTTTTCAAATTGGGACGGGTATTTGCGCTGTGCTCACGGATGATGCAGTCGCGACTGGCGTAGTCAATTTCTAGTTAACGTCCGCACTTCGCGTAGGAGATCTGCCAGGGCTAGTTTTGCATGGCAAACAGCCTTGGCTTGCGAGGATGTCGACCCCCGGCAGCGAAACTCGGAATATTAGCTCAGCCAATAATGTCGTTTTCCATGAAATTCCGATGGTTTGGGAAGTAGTCGTAGTTAGGTATTTGATTACACAATACCACCCAGCGGCTCGTGAGAACGGTCGAAGGGGTAATTATAGTGGGATGCCTGGAACGTACTCATGGGCCTTGTCTATGAATTGTATGAATTGGCGTGCGAGTCGTGCCTGCACTGTTCACACGGGTGATAGGACAAAGTCAATTACGAGCTGGATTCAGCTAACTTTCATACAATGCGTAGGAAATCTGCCAGGGGTAGTGTACATAGGGCCTATTTCGTTTGCCTCTCCGACCTGTCCGCGGACGTCCGCGGAGAGAAATTTGCTATTATATTTGACGCGGAGAGGTCACGTAATCTCTCCGCGTTAAATAGAACAGACCGGAGAGGCTGCCGGACCGCTCCGATTTCTCCGCCTATGACTCTGAGGCATCTCGCAAACGGTGAGGTTCCGGTTGAATCGGCCACATGACTTTCAACATGACGGATTATAAATGAAAGGTAAGTAGCATTGTCAAAATATAAACTGAAATATGTAGTTTTCAGTTTGCTTTGTACATGTGATAACGCAATGATATACATTTTATTTGAGCAATATAACAATGAAGTGTGTAAATATGTATTTGGAATATTCAAATAAGTGAAATAAGGGTTTTCTGTATTATCGCCATGATGACAAAACATTTAATGATTGATATCAGAAATGTCAAATAAGGAACCTGCCTGGGTATACTCTACAAACACATATGTCTAGATGAGCATGATACTGCATCCATTCTGTTAAAATAGCATGATACAGAAACAATTCTACGTAACATAGCCGGTAAGTCGTAAGCATGCAGAGTATGCCTTATTTAAATATTGAATTGTTTGTACTGTCAATTGCAGTCTTGATGCATTATCAAAACAATGAATGTACACTTAATAACATTCTAATATTGTTATGTTTTGGTACCCCATAAAACAGTGCCAGAAGATACCATTATTACAGTGGTGTGATTGTTTGCTGAACAGCATAACATTCTTGGAATCACATTACATTTTTTACAAGCATCCATTTATAGTTTAACATGTATTGCATGAATCAATAATGTAAGGTTTTTCCAGAAATTAAATGTTACCACGAGTCAAAGCGGTGGGGTTCATAGTGGTCCAGTGATGTGTGGCAGGTTCAATTCCTGCTGGTGTTTGAATGTTGCGTACAAAACAGTACTGGTTGTGCACATCCACTGACTCCATTAATTGCCTTCAGCAGGTGTAATGTAGTTTTGATGTCGCCTCTACCACTTTTCTATCTGAAGTGATGTATTTTTATGTGATTAAATAAAAAAACACAACACAATCAAATCTATCAAATATAGTGTTTGAAGATTTTAGTTGAACCCTTTAGAGATTGTATCGGTATTTTTTTATTTTATACACAGGTGGTGGTGTCGCATTGTATGTTAAAGATAATATTGCATACCACACTAGATTAGACATTACTAAATTAAATGAATTCATAGAATGTCAGTTCATAGAGATTCATACAGATAGTACTGCATATGGTAAAGATATTGTAGTTGGTGTCATATACAGACCACCGAACAATGATATAAATACCTTTATTGATGAAGTGTCTAATATACTAGACATTCTCAACAATGAAGACAAATTATGTTATATCATGGGAGACTTTAATATTAATCTTTTTAATTATGAAGAACATGTTCCAACATGCAATTTTTTAAACCTGATGTTTTTGCATTCTTATATTCCATTAATAAATAAACCAACACGAGTAACTAATCAATCAGCAACATTGATTGATAAAATTGTCACAAATAACCATAAAAACATGTTCCAAGGCATTATGTACACAGACGTATCTGACCACTTCCCAGTATTTCTCATTGATAATAATTGTAAATTAACCAATTATTCTAAATATATAACAAACAGAAACTTTTCGAGGGCAAACATGGATAAATTTTATAATAACACGCAGAACATTGATTGGGAAATTATAACATCCATAAATAATTGTCAAACAGCCTACTCAATATTTTATAAACTACTACTTCGAGAATATAATGATTGCTTTCCATTAAACACAGTCAAACTTAATTACAAGAATAAGAAACCATGGCTAACTAATGGTTTAAAAAACTCAATAAAAGAGAAGAATAGACTATATATTAAATACATAAGACAAAATACAATATATAATGAAATTAAATATAAAGTTTACAAAAGTAAATTGAATGGCTTACTACGGAAATTTGAACGTGAACATTATGCAACTCTCTTTGAAGAAAATAAACATAACCTTAAAAAGTCTTGGTCCCTATTAAAAGAAATAATAAATAAGAAACATGAAACCATAACACAGACAAAATTCATTATTAACAAAGTTGAAACATCAGATAAAAAACATATAAGTGAAAGTTTTAATAATTTCTATATAAATGTTGGTTCTAACCTAGCAAAAAACATACCACAGAACCAAACAGATCCTATGTCATACATAAAAAACAGTAATATGAAAACAATATATCTTGAACCGGTAACTGAAAATGAGGTATCAGTAATACTAAACTCTCTCAAAGCATCGTCTCCAGGATGGGATGACATTTCCTCTAAAGTAATAAAACGAACATATAATAGTTTTTTTAAACCATTGACATACTTATATAACTTATCTATAAATACTGGAATATTTCCAGATGAACTAAAAATAGCAAAGGTAATACCTATTTATAAAGCCAAAGAAAAAAACTTATTGATTAACTACCGGCCAATTTCAATATTACCTACTTTTTCTAAAATATTGGAAAGACTAATGTATAACAGATTGTTAAATTTTATTAATAAGCATAATATTTTGTATAAATATCAGTTTGGTTTTCGAAAAAATCACTCTACTAACATGTCACTTATAACTATTGTAGACAAAATATCAGAAGCCTTACAAAACAAACAATTTGTGCTAGGAGTGTTCTTAGATTTATCTAAACCATTCGATACAGTTGACCATGACATACTCTGTCAGAAACTCCAATGTTATGGTATCCGTGGCTCAGCCAATGATTGGATTAAAAGTTATTTATTTAATAGAAGACAATATGTGTACTACAATGACACTAGCTCCACGAAGCAAACTATTACTTGTGGTGTACCGCAAGGTTCCATCCTGGGGCCATTGCTTTTTTTATTATATATCAATGATATTGCTAGTGTCTCAGATATTCTTTTTTCCATATTATTTGCTGATGACACTAGTCTGTTTATAAATGGTGATCATTTGGATGATATAATTAACAAAATGAATGTTGAATTAAAAAAAATTATAATTTGGATAAATGCTAACAAACTATCTTTAAACATTAATAAGACCCAATACATGATATTTAAGACACCTAACAGAAAACATACAAAACCAACAACACTTAAAATTAATAATAATGCTATTAAACTAGTATCTTCTACGACATTTCTTGGTGTGACTATTGATAGCAAACTCAACTGGGCTGAACACATTAACAAAGTTAAATGTAAAATTTCTAAAGGTGTTGGCATTCTCAACAAAGCCAGAAGATTATTAACTAGATCATGTTTTGATCACCTTGTATTACTCATTTTTATTCCCTCACTTGACATATTGTATTGAAGTATGGGGAGGTGCATTTGACTCATATTGTTCAAGTATTATTACGATTCAAAAGAAAGTAGTGAGAATGCTTGTCTCAGCTAATAGATTAGCACATACAAAACCTATCTTTAAATTACTAAATCTATTAACTTTCAGACAATTGTATGTATATTCAATACAAATATTTATGTATAAATACAAGATGGGTCTTTTACCAACAATCTTTGAAAATATGTTTACACTTAATCAAGATGTCCATAGTTATAACACAAGACAATCTGCACAAATTCATATATCCAAGGCTACTTTAGAAATAAGACTTCGTGCTATAAGAAATAAGGGTGCTATTATTTGGAATCATTCCAGCACAAGACTTACATTTACGACTTGCTCAATAATTAGTTACAAATCTATACTTAAGCAATTTATTTTATGCAATGATGTTAATATATAACATAATTTTCAATCACGATTATATATTCTACAACTGCACGCTGTTTTTGTTTTCAATATAATGATATTTACATTGAAATATGCCAAAGGGAGTACAACATTATTTAATGTTCTTCCCTTGTTGTGCTCATTATGTTAATATATATGATTTGTCTTAATTTGATTTGTATTGTATGTATTGTAATGAGTTACAATAAATTTGATTTGATTTGATTTGATTGACAGTCAAAATGTATTTATTGCATAACAAATGCCTACATACTAATATGAACATGCACCTTTGTTCCGTGAAATTTTTTGCACATACATTAAATACACTTATTTAGTAAGGGTAACATCATAATGCAATTCAGCTGTTTTATTTCTCCATTGCAAGAAGATTACATGATGAAAAACATACATATTGCTTTGACTATGATCGTGACATTGATGATGATCCAATATTGTTTCTCTTCTCTTTCAGATTAGGCAGCTACTCTCAAACAGTTTCCGTGAACACATCATCAGTGTAACGCAAATTAAACAATACTTATTGTAGTGGAATGTGTTAAAGAGAACTGTCTGCCTTGCAAATACAACCACATATTTATATACACCCAGCATTGCAGCTTCTTGAGGGACCGCACAATGGATGTGGGACATATACAATGTGTCTTGTAAAATGTACAATCATGTAATATGAACATATGGGATTACATCACACATTACCATGCACGCTTTTATTGGATAAGAATGTTTTTCTTTCTTATTTATTTATTTATAATAGTTACATCATTAAACACAACACACCGATGTGCAATCTTTGATGTGTAAGTACCATGCCCTGGTACCTACAGCACAACATGATGTTAACAAGTTACATATTAAATATGATATTGTGCACACACCTATCAATGTTTAGTCGGCAGACATGGGTTCAATTGTTAATTGATATGGAAATGAACTGAACTGATCAACAATATGCTCGAATTTTATTTGAATAAAATGAATTGAATTGGAATAGATCTTTCTTGTGAGTATGTTGAATTGAATTGGAATTGATCCTTGGTAAATACACATGAATTGCAATTGAATTGGAACTGACAAAAGTGAATTGAACCCAAGTCTGATAGTAGGTCTACACACTATTTTTACAATTTGCCCCTCCAATTATACACATTACACGAATAAATACATATTTTAACATAAACATTATTGAAATACTCAATGTTGTTATTTGTTCGGGTATCCATTTGTTCTACCCTATTTGCTTGCTAAACGTGGCGAACACTTCCGTTATTAGGCACTGCAAATTAAGCAACAACAATGCGGTGTATGTCATACACAGATCACATGAATGCATCGGCATTGACACAGGCGTTACACATACGATATCGTGTTTATTTTTGTTACAATATTAATGCAGATTTTAACAGCACATGATGTGAACTTGTGAGCATATGTAACATATTTAATGTTGAAAGTATCATCGTAGGTTAAGAAAAAAATAACTTACAAAATGACTCGGCTAGTAATTCTGCGTCCATGTTGTTTATGGGCGATAACAAAGCGGTTGCTTACCTCCGTGATGTGAGCCGAAGTCTATCCTATTTGACCCGCTCCGTTTTCTCCGCTTCCGGCGGCTCCGCGGACTGCTTGCAAGGATGACGGAAGGTGGAGGCTAGATTAGCGGCGTGGCGGATTTCATTAATATCCATGAAATAATGACGCATAATCACGGACACTTGCCCACCAAGGAAATAGAAAAGCGGACAGTTGCTCACCCTTAGGAAAATTTTAATTTAATTTTGGTATTTGCGTCGCTATTACAACGGCGATGTAATTTTGTGTAAACTTATGTCGTGTCTCTCTTCCGGAAATCTACCATTATGCATGCAAATGCCATGCAAAACTAGCCCTGGCTGATCCCCTACGCGAAGTGCGGAAGTTAGCTGAGTCAAACTAGTAATTGACTTCACCAGTCACTGCATCACCCGTGAGAAAAGCGCAAACACCCGCCCCAATTTGAAGACGGATAAACGACTTCTGGGAATCCAAATATATAATGACCCGTTCGCCCATTAGCACGAGGAGCTGAGCGGTATTATGAATTCGAATAATTGCTTCTACTTCCTAAACATTGCATGTAACACGAGCCAGGGTTGGTTGAAATTAGTTTTATTATGACTACTTGACCTGCTGACATTCACTGATCTAGGCTGAACTTAAATTCAGAGTTTCGCAAAGCGATCAGCCAATCTTACCTTGAGCTAAGTCTCACTGACACAGAGTACATTTAGCTATATCCGTTCGGACAACAAAGAGTCAACTATTAAATGATTGAAAACTACAACCCATGCGTTTAAACAGTCTTTCTAAAGACTATCTTAGTTTTTTAAATGTAACGTTTGTGCTCAGAAAACAGTCTTCTTAAAGTCTACATAGTGAATAGTGTAAACATAGTTGACGAAACTATTTTGAATAGCTAATTAGATTATTATCATTATTATTAAATAAATTCTGATATGGCGCCTTGCAAGCGGCAAGTCAATGCAAAGCGACACTTGGTGTGCAATGACTGCCACAGCTGGGTGGATTTTGCCATGTCTGGCTGTGGGAAGTCATGGACAGATACTAAGGAAGAGGGATTCACCTTTCAGTGCATAGGGTGTTGGAAGGTGGAATGTCTGCAGAAGGAGGTAGTTAGGTTGACAGATATTGTGAAGGGGGTGGAGATGAGAATTAGCAAGGAGACAGGTGGAATGGAGAGAGACGACAGGGAGAGAGTTGGGAATACTGTGAGACTGAAGGAAGAAGACCGACGAAAGGAGGCTGAGAAGAGGGAAGGTGATCGGAGGGGAAGAAATTGGAGAAGCAACAGTAGGAAACGTGAGAGGAGTAGTATAGAGGGGCAGTAGACCACCGTCCAGGAATCAAACATCAAAGGACATCAAAGGATTTTTGCTCAGTCATTCCATCGGCTCCCTACTTATAAAAAAGAAATGATGAATGACCTGTCATAAAAATCTACTTATAAAAAATGTCTTATCTTCATTGTTTGCTGACATCCTACTTATAAAAAAATATATAAAACAGTTTGATTAATAGCCAGTTGACCCCTTTTTTATAGTCGCCGCGGGTTCATGTAAGTGCAGCTCTTGTAAGTGTATAGTTGTATAGTGCTGACCTCTAGTGAATATGCGTAATGCTAAAATAAAGTAGACTGTAGCGCCTCTAGTGAAAGAATGAGTAATCAAACATTTATGTCTAAGGTTATGAAAATCGTGGTTATGTGTGAGGTTATGAAAACTCGTGGTTATATAGACGTAAACAAATAGTGTAGTGCTGCCTATAGGGAAAAGAAAGAGTAATCCATCGTGTTTGTGTACTAGCCAGGGAAAACTGGAAGGCCTATTATTATTATTATTATTCGGTCACCAGCCTAGGTCGGTGTATTATTTGCGTGTGTTGTGGGCTAGTTATTTTATTCTTTCGCGTTCCTGTACAAACCCGTAGTCGGTGACGTAATACAACGTCTGCAGGTGTCGATGAATGATGACGGTATCGGTGACCTATGTCTTCGACGACGTCGGTGACCTAGCTGTAG
The DNA here is from genome assembly GCA_020002185.1 of Paraescarpia echinospica. Taxonomy (NCBI): domain Eukaryota; kingdom Metazoa; phylum Annelida; class Polychaeta; order Sabellida; family Siboglinidae; genus Paraescarpia; species Paraescarpia echinospica. Next base: position 65,502,030 of record CM034538.1, read on the forward strand.
TTAAGCCTAGCTGTAGGCGGGCGTACAAAGTTCGGTCGTATTGCCGTGAGGCAGAACGGTAGGGGCTAAAAATAATATAGACCGACGCTAACCGGAGAACGTGTTTTATTATTCATACTGTAACCTAGCTGGGAGTAAGACCGTTTTCTAATAAGTGTGCTGCATTATTAAGCTGAAGTTGGCTTTATAGCGGATTATTATTATTGTTCGTGCACAAGTAGTTCGAATATAGAGACCTATAGTAAATCGGATATTACGACGAGGACTGTAATGTGAACAATTGAAAGGAGACGGTAAGTTATATATTTTTTATTACTCAGTCGTTCGGCGTACCGCACGAGTTGTTCAGTGTAAGAAATCACGGGACCTGGGTTAATACTATGTCTTTTAGCGTAGAAGAGAAGGTATCATAACGGTAGTTCAAAAACCTACGCGTGAGGCCCTGCAGCTGCGACGTCAGTAGTTTCGGGCTCCTTATCCCCTAGGAGGACCACCGAAACCGCAGCCGGGATACGGTGAACGAGCGGGCCCAGGATAAGGTCCGAAGCCATCCCCCAGCTGGGCCCGAGGCGATCGCGGCGCTCGGCGATCAGCCATTAGCGGTGGCGGGAGTAGTAAGAGCGCGCTACGTCCCCGGCCAACAGCGGATGGTGACGGCAGCGAAAGGACGCCACGGCTTTGGCCAAGTGCGCGCGGTGGCGTGGGCGATGGTAGCGTTCGTCGACCAGTAGTTAGCAGCGGCGGCGGGTGTAGCGAACCCCGGTCAACAGCGGGTGGTGACGGTAGCGCAACAATGCCACGGCCCCGGCTAAGCGGCTGCGGCGGTGACGGCTGCGCATCGAGGAGACTCCAGTCCGTGGGCACGTTAGTAGCCGTGGGTAGTAGGCCAAACCCATTCCTATTGAGGAGCAAATTTTTGGATCTTAAATAGTCGATTCTCTAAACATAGACAACATTCTAGTTAGTAATATATATTGAAGGACAAAAAATATTTGAGGGAAAATAGTAGAATCTGTAAACATACACAATGAGCATCCTAGTTAGTATCAAGTGAATGTTAAAAGGAAAGTTATTGTAGGTAGGTGTAACGTACCGATCGAGTTCTCGGCGCGCTCTCGCTAAATACAGCTGCTGCTCTTCGTACGTGACGTGTGCCTTCATAGTTGCCGTTTAACGGAATGACGCTTGTTGTTTAGGACGCTCGCTGTAGGCCTATGAACGCCTGCCGTTCGACACGTAGGCCGTCACGTAGGCGCCTTTACCGACCGGGTTGCGTAATTTTCTAAATCCTTAATAAAACCCTAAATGTATAAAATAAACGGTCTATGATACGAAATAAGGACTAGAGAATATTATGGTAAACTTATATTTGAAAAAAACGCTCTATAAAAGCAACGCGAAACTTGTGCACTAACATGACCGAACGCTTTTTGTATTTTCAATGACCTTGCCAGACTCGGCTGTTTTGTGGTATCCGTGTTCGTGCCCACGGAGTCTATTCACTGCGCTAGTATAAATAGAGCGGCCAAGAACGCATTCACTTGTTCTCGGTGTGTTAACGTCGTTTACTCTTCTTCGCCTTTAAAGACAACCGCTGCCATCACCGCTGCCATGCCGGCCCAAGGGGAACAAGGTGTACTCGCTGCCATTCTGAAGAAGAAGAAGAAGATGGTTACGACGGCTAGAGAACCGAAGCCCTCTACGTCAGGCGTCCCCGCTGCAGCACGGTCTACGACGACGATGACACCCGCTGCCGCTGCCGCAGCGCCGCCGCCGACGATACCCGCTGTTACTGCCACCGTCGTCGCCGCCCAAGCGCCGCCTGATACGGTACCCGCTGTTGCCGATGCCGCCGCTCCCGCCGATGCAGCACTGCCGCCGCCGGTCACCATCGACGCCGAACATGAGGTCCCAGTCGTAGCGGCCGTAACCGCGGCGTCGCTCTACGACCCGATATCGGTGAGTTGTAAAGAATTCATAGAGGCGGACGACGGGTTGTATAAGATATATACACCTGTCAGGATCGAAACAATTGTGTGGCGTTCGAAATGTACGTACGCAGAGCGTACGCAGTGTCGGCGTAACGTTCAGCGATCCAGGGCCGGCACTATGATGTGTTTATCCCACGGCGTACAAGCTAAACCGAAAAAACTATTGTTTTGTTCGCGTGATGGTAAAGGAAGTCGGCACAAATACCGATCACGCAATTTGGCTCATTCTATTCGAGAACGCCATGTCGGAACTCGTCTCTTACGAAGCCACCTATCTCGCCCTTTTGACGCCTAAAAATTGCGCGACACTATAATGGCCCTCGTCTGTACGGTCCTCGAAGTCTCCCTGCGAAAAACCATATGGGGTGATATGGTGACGTACGCCGTCCGGAGTCTGAGTACTATCCCGAAGCCGGAGTAAAGCGATCACCTTTGAATGACTAACGCTTCGCTTGTTGTGATGTAGGAGGTTGACCGCCGGGATCGTGTACTCGACGGTATAATCCCGACGATTTTAGGACAGCGCACGAGGAGGAGGAGGGACATTGAGGACAGCGAACAACGACGACAACGTGGCCCCGGCCAAGAAGCGCGTGAAATATAACGCCGACACTCCATGGCCGTTACTGGAGGTCGACTATAAACCGCCGGAGCAGGCGAACGTACACCGCCTACCTTCGTACAACGATTCGGCTTCGGCCTCAACGTCGTCGCCGCCGGCACCGCCAACGTACGCGACCCTATACCCCGCGCCAGCGTACGGCGAGTCGGCGCCGATGGAGATCGTCTCTATATCGTCGGACGATCTAACGTCGCTGATCGAGGCCACCCAACCACTGCAACGAGTCGCCGCAGACTTACGACCCCGATCTGCAGGGGTCCCTCATAACGACACGCACGGGGCGGGAAAGGCGCCTGCTGAACGCCTTCGCCGAAGTGATCGGGGAAACGGTATTGGATCGCGCGCGGCACTTCTGCGGTGAGTGCCCACCCGAGGAAGGGTGTCCCTTCGTACAGATGTACGGGTATCCTGGCGGAAAACCCAACGGACGCTATCGCCGGATGTACGAGGACGTGGGTGGAATATGCAATCAGTTTTTTTCCAGTCCGTGCTCGATTCGTACCTACATCTTTCGCTCGTGCCGTGCGCCGCGAGACTGATACTCGTGCTACACGACCAATGCGCGCCCTGTCCGGATCGACGCTCGGAAACGGCCCTCGTGAAACAAGTGGCTGACTGGTTGCTAGGCACCGACTGGACTTCCTGCTTGGACAATGCGATGCTGGAGTCCGCGGTGGTGCCCTACCTGCTGAGAAGAGCCTGCCTCGGTGATTGAAGCTAATAGTTGTTGTAAGAGTTTCTCTCGGGACACAAACATTAGTCGCACCTTCGTTGTTTACGAACATTAGTCGCAGCCAACACGCGGGTGAATACTACTATAACGAACTTTAATTTAGACCTTGTATTCTCTGTAGGTGGCATAAAGCCTAACGAATCATGTAGCATTGTTATAGTCGTTGGTGTATCACGCTTTCTACGATGCTTAATAAAATGTATAAAACGTATGACCAATCTTGTCTACTATTATGAAAACAAACAAACAAACACCCCTTACCCTGTCCCAGTGAAACAAACACCTATTTTACAATCCCTGTCTAGCGCACGAATCGCCTACTAGCTAGCGAAAAATAAAACGCTTGTTTTCCCCGTATTATTTTTTAGCCCTAGCAGCGTTCCGCCTCACGTCCATAAGGCAATGTAACTAGGTCACAGCCTGTCATTAATAAGACACCCCTCCGAGCGGAAACAAATCCTCTATGTTGTTTAATAATAATAAGCTTCCAAATCGTAGTCGGTATTTATTCGCCGCCACCTAACGGTTGCGATTCCTGCCATCCGTTTATAGGCGGGGTCGGGGCTCCACGGTAGGTAATATCGTTTCGGCGTTGATTAGGACGGACGCGTGTACACTCCGCAGAGAGTCAGTGCTACCACCTACCGGCAGACCAACGATGCCTGTTTGTCCCGTATGCTGTCGAGCCGTCGATCGTCTGGAGGGGCACTCGTGCAATAATAAGCCGCACAAATGCCCGAATTGCGATCGGACTTACGCCTTTCGTAACGGCGTAACGAGACATTTAAAGAACTGCGGTAGCGAAATTCGGGATGTCTGCAAATGCCCGAAGTGCGGTAAATCTTTCGCTTATCATTATACTATGTTGAAACATTTGAGAAACTCGAAGAGCTGCGGTGAAAAAAGGACACCACCAACACCCACCATCGTCGGCGACGACGAGCCTACGATAGACGCCGCGGATGCCGACAACGATGCGGTGTTGGACGGTCTACGGCGTATCGTTCACGAGCTCTGGTCGAGTAAACTCACGTCTACATCATGCGTTCCTGTCCAGTCGAGATATAACTATTAACTGACCGGTTTGGACACGGGCGCGCTCGATACCCAACTACGACTAATGTTCGAGAAACAGATTTGAGCGTTTAAAATCAACCTAAGTTTTGGATTTATTCTCCGACACTAGGAGACGGGTCGTTACAGGTACTTTCATTCGTCGTGTAACTGTTGCGGTCGCTACCTCGAATCGCCCGCTCTCATAACCTCTCGTTCGAAAGCTTCTTCAAAGCCGTCCGAAAACCCGACGTCCTTCCGTACGTTATAACGCAGAGACCCGACTCAGGGTGGACTGCTGAATAGGTGATTAACGTTACCTACTTCCTCAACGCCATCATCCACTATCCTATCGGCTGTCTCGACGTACAACTCCCCGACTACGTGCGCACCAACAAGTCGGTCGCCGGTCTAGCGAAAGATCGACACGGTAGACCCTACACCGATAACTTGTGCCTCTTCCGCTGTCTGGTGCTTCATCGTGGCGCTAGCAAGGACGTAACCCATTTGATGGCCCCAGCCTTAAAACTCTACGCCGACTACAGCAGGAGCACCAGGGTGAGTCCCTACGCATTCGCCGGAGTGAACGAACTCGACCGGGTTGAGACGGTCTTTAAAACCAACGTGGTCGTGTATCGACTGACGGAGGAGGAGCCCGTGAAAACGTCCGCCGAATTGATCCGGCGTTCGCACTACCGGCACCCCTCTACCATGAACGTGAACTTGTACGAAACGCACTATTCATATATACGCGACGTCTCGCTGTTCTGTCACACGCGAAGGGCCTATCACTTACGTCGTAAAGAAGCGACGTGCGAGGGTGGCGTTGGCCTCGACTTCCCCGGCAGTGTCTACCACTCGACGCCATCCGAGTTTCAACAGTTGGAGGATGAGGGTATCTACGTGGACGTACCCCTGCGCTACTACCCGTACAGGACGACATTAGACTTCGAGTGCTACTTCGACAATCGTGACCTACCGGCGGACAGCGCCAAATGTCGGTGGATAGCCCGACACGAGCTACTCAGCGTGAGTAACGCCTCGAACGTCCCCGTTCACGAGACGGCGCAATGCTTCGTCTCGACCGGGGATTCGAACGACCTCGCGAAGCGCTTGATCGTCGCTCTGGAGGCAGTGAGTGAAGCGGCATGCGCGGCTCTGCGATCTACGTACGACCCGACCTTCGAAGAGATCGCCGCGCTCGAACACGAATGGCGACTCAAGTGTCAAGAGATGGAGGTGGCGTCGGCGTCGGACAAGAACCCGTACACCGTACTCGCCGACCGCCTGTGGGCCCATCTACGCCAGCTCCCCGTCCTCAGCTTCAACTCGGGTAAGTACGACCTGAACGTCGTCAAAAATTATCTCACTCCCCTGTTCATGACCGAAGGACAGAACATATCGTCGGACTTTACGATCAAACGTAAGAACAACTTCATGTGTCTAACGACGGCTACGCTCAAGTTCCTGGACATCATCAACTACATAGCCCCCGGTTTTAGCTACGATAAGTTTCTGAAGGCCTACGGCTACGAAGTAACGAAGGAACACTTTCCCTACGAGTACTTCGACGTGCTGCGAAAACTAGACGACACCGTACTGCCGCCACGGGAGGCTTTCTACAGCCACCTAAAACGCGAAGGGATCTCCGCCGCGGTGTACGAGGGTTGCGTGAACGTATGGCGTGACGAAGGGATGACGACGCTGCGGGTCTTCCTCGTCTGGTACAACAACATGGACGTGGCACCGTTCTTGGAGGCCATCGACAAACAGTTCGCCTTCTACCAGCAGCGCCGCATCGATATGTTCAAAGACGCCAACAGCGTACCGGAACTAACGTTACTCTACCTGTTCAACAATCTCCCACCGACGCTTCACTTCACGCTCTTCAACGAGCCAAACAAGGACCTGCACCGGCTCGTGCAATCGCAGATCGTCGGCGGTCCCTTGATCGTGGGATTTGACACAAATGCTCTCTACTTCTGGGCTCTCGCACAAGACATGCCGACGGGGTGGTATACGCGCTGCCGCGAGGAGAACGCCTTTCGGCCGGAACGCGTGCACCACTACGGTCGTATGGCCGTACAGTGGCTGACGTGGGAGGTCGAGCGGACGGGGGTGCGCATACGACACCAGCTCAACGGGCGCGAGAAACGCGTCGATAAGTACCGGGTCGACGGCTGGTGTCGGGAGACGAACACGGCGTACCAGTTCCAAGGGCGCTTCTTCCGCGGCTGCCGTGTACGGGGAGGGAAACGAACGATGTTAACGTAAAGCCGATGAGTCAACAGTACACTGAGACGATCGACACCACAGCCTACCTTCGCCGCTTCATCACCGTCGTTGAGATGTGGGAGTGCCAGTGTCGCGAGGTGAGACCGCCGCCGCCGCCGGAGACCCGTCACTGGAGCGGCATCGGCGGGAACATTATGCGTTCGACGATCTTGAAGTACGTCTACCGGTGCTGCCACGCTGGTCAACGATCTAGGCTTCCGTCAGCTCGACGTCGTCGTACCCGACGGTCTCTACGAGGTGGCGGTGAACAAGCGAACCGTAAAGTACGCGCTGCCCATCCAGATCGGCTACTTCGTGTACAAGTACGCTAATCCACGTATGCTGGAGTTTTACTACGACTTAATTGATGCGTTGCGGTAGATTCGTGGTGTAGTGAGTCAACGTGTTTTCGTGATGCGCTTTCATAGAGGCATTGCTCGGTAACGTCAGATAAAAGTCAGACGATGCCATCGCGTTTCATAGACGGACTCGGTAGTAGGTAACCGAGACAGCTACTCAGCAGCGCCGTCCACAGGTTGGAGTCGCCCTGGCCGCGTGTTAGATTGTATATACTGACCACGATAACCGTGTACAGGACGGCGATCTGACACAGGAAGATGATTTCGGCTTTAGGGCATTCGTTGCCGCAGATACGCCGTGGAACGTGTTCGCGGACGTCGTCATCGTCGACGGCATCGGTCGCGTCGACAACGGTTGTTACAACGGTGGACGTGGCGGGGTCTTCGGCGGTAACAGTTGTCACCTCGTCGGCCATCGTCGCACGACTGCCGTCTGGTAAAACAGCACCCTCCCTTTATCTTAGACGCGAGGAATTGACGAATCGGCTTTAGGGCATTCGTTGCCACAGAAACACCATGGAACGCGTTCGCGGACGTCGTGGTCGTCGTAGATAGCATCGGTTGCATCGACAAGGACGGATGCGGCGGTATCTTCGGCGGCGGTCGTTGTCACCTCGTCGGTCATCGGATGTCTTTGTCACCTCGTCGGTCATCGTCGCACGACTGCCGTCTGAATACCGAGGCGGTGTGTCTACCCTTTATAGGCCACGAGCGCCTTGGCGTCGATCCAGCTGTTGAACAAAGCCGGATAACCGCCCCATTTCACGAGCACCTCCGCATCGCCTCCCTTACGTCGCCGACGCTGTAGAACAGCCTCCACGCGATACAGTTTATCCTTCGGGACGGTTACTCCTTGCAGCTCCGGTTCGTAGAAGGTGCCGTCTAGTAGTGTTCAGGCGTCGTCCCTCAATCGGTAAACGATAGGGTCGGACGGGTGTTTTTCTACGACGGTGAAGAGCTCTTCGCACCAGTTAGCCATGTACCCTTTCTTGAACCGACCCTTCGCCTTGCTGATGCGTACGCTATCTCCCTCCCGCAGTTTCGGCTTGCCTCCTCCTCGACCCTCCTCGGCGTACAACCGCTGCCACACACTCTCCTGGTTCGCGGCTTTGACAATCGCCGGGTTCCTACCGATGCTTCGATGGTAGTCGTTGTTGTACGACCGCACGAAGTCCGGCAAAGGCTCTACGTATCTCAGCATCTGATGCTTCGTGAAGTACCTCCACATGCTGGTCTTTAGCGTCCGATTGAATCTTTCCACGACACTCGTTTTAGTCTCCTCGTTGTGCGTCACGAAATGGTGGACGCCGTGTTCCGTGAAAAGTTTCTGAAAGGGTCTGTTGAGAAACTCTGTCCCCTTGTCGGTCTGCAGCGTGTTCGGTGGTTGCTCCTGCTGCTGCAGCAGGCTCTCGAAGGCCGTAACGAGCGCCGGACCAGCTTTACTCTTCAAAGGGACTCACCACGCCCGCTTCAAAAAGACATCGATGACCTCAATAGGAACGTTATACCGTCGTTGTACTTTTTCAGTTTAGCTACGTCGACAAGATCGGCTTGCCACTGCTGGTTTCGACCGCCTACGAAAACGCAAAGTCGTTTGAAATGACGTTTGACCGGTTTGTGAAGCGTATAGGCGTCCTGTTCCGATAGCCACCGCTTGACGATCGGTTTGGGAACAACAGTGGCCCGGTGCAAAGCGTCGACGCCGCCGTAACTGCCCGCTTGTTTCGGGTCGAAGTAGACGCGCTTCAGGCGGTCCCGGTGTTGAGGGCGGCGCTTTCGTTGCGTACCACGAGTCCGCCGGGACACCATGGCGGCGTCGAGTCCGATCGATTTACGAAAAATAATATACATATATCTAAAGCGAAAGCCGCTGCGACTACGGCGAGGCCAACGACGACTAATACCGACCTTCGAGGGAACATACTAGCTTGTGAGCGGCTCGGGCGTTTCAACCTCTTTAATATACCTCCCACTCGCGCTCTACAGACTTAGCGCGACGACATTTACCCGACCATTTCGTCACCTGCTGCTGCTGCTGTATGTACGCTTGATTCCGGGGGTTACCGACGAGCTCCATATGGACGTTCAGACGCCTCATACGGTCCCCGAACGCTTCCCATCCAACCGGCGGAGGCGTCTTCTTCCTTTTTCGCATGAGGTCGTTCACGAGATCGACCATGTTACTTCCAGCGATAGGTTTACCATCGTACACGAACTCGCCGCGGTCGTTCCATCGACACAACGGGTCAGTTTTCATTTTCTAGATCAGGAGGTGGGCTTTCCCTTTCAGAGTTTTCGGCATGCTTTCCACGATCTCGCGCTCTATACCGCTCAGTGCCGCCGTCGACGGTGGCAGCGGCGCCGGCGGTGGCTGGACCTCCTCTGTCACCCCTTTCACCACGGACACGCTTACCGGTTGCGTCGCCCAAGACGCCTCCAAAGTATTGCAGCGAATCAGCAGTTGATTGTACGACGCCACCTTCTCTCGCTCGGATAAATCCGCGCGGTCTAGATCGTTCTTCATGTCGCTGTCCAGGCTATTCATCACACGCGACGTTGTCGCTGCTGGTCGATTAACGGGAGGAGACTCTACACCAACTGAGGGTCTACCAACGCCATCTTCTTCGCGTTTTGCATCACCCGATAACCTGCCTGAGCAGCGGGAGAAGGACAGTGCTCGCTAACGGGGCTAGCAGCGCTGTCAGAAACCCGCCCGCACCCTTTTGCAAGACCGACCGTTTCTGTTTGACGCAGTCCTTTTTCGACGTCAACTTTCGCAAATGCTTCTTGTATTTTGACAGTACTTTTTTACTGTTTCGCTGACAATTTCACGTTCCCTTTCAATATGTTATGCGCGCAGTCGCACATACTACAGATGAAGTCGGGATGTTCGTTGGCGATTATGGCTTTTGTCAGCTTTATATTCTTACAGGCATTCAGCATCTGCAGACCTAAGATATGCTTCTTCGCCCTTTCATCCTGACACCTCCCGACGAGTGTCGTCCACGGTGACGCGTCCCTCTTTTTATACTCTCGGCACGTAGACGTACTGAACGCGATCGTCAGGAAAAATGGCCGTACGCAAGCGCATATTTTTCGATGTTTCCTGTTTCAGATCCACCAGGAGATAAGCGTAGGCTGATGACGTGGCGTCTTTGAAGGTTTCCATCATGTATTTGATTCTACCCGGATACATCTGTTTTGCCAAGTGACCTACTTGTCCCGCGTCCCGGGGACTATTAATAGCACCATGTATTGCGCATTTAGGCTGATTGTGCGGTTTTCGTTCCCTTTTGGAAAGAGATTCTGCAGAAGCTGTACGACGGACGTGTTGCAGTGATGACTTTTTTAGTGAACAAGGTCGTGATCCGACCATCGGTTTCCTCCATAAGGTCATCGATTACTAGAATCGTCCTCGTTTCCGCATCTAAAATATTTGGATCCGGTAAACCGTCTACGAATTTTATATCGATTGTCATAGAGGCGTTGGCGGTTTGCCACTGGCCATAACATCACTGAATTTTCTCCGGGGGCGGATCGATCATAGAAAAAGCGAACTATAGTAGACGAGTAACGAAAGTAGTCTTACCGCAACCCGTAGGTCCAGCCACTATACACGTAAAAGGATGCTTCAACGACATGTCCATATCGACGACTGGCGCGCGGGAAACGAGCGATGTCTTTTTATTCGTTTCTTCTATATTCATAACGCACCTCCATCAACAATTTGCCGAGCATATTTTGACCCTCTTTATTCCCGTGGACGCTACCCCAAAAGGCTTCTTTTGACGGTACCCACTCCACCAATTCGGCGTCCCGGTAGCCAATAAGGCGTCTTTCAACTTTTTCGACGATCCGAACTAACTCATCAACAGGCTTTTCATACACTCGACCCTAACGGCGTCCCATCCGGCTCCCGTTTTCGTTTTCCTGATTCCGTAACTTCGTTGCTTTGCTATATACGCCGACCACGACTGTTTGATGTACGCCGCGTTTTCTTCGTCTTTATTAAACATTGCTTTTCTAAACTGATAGGCGTGCTCGACGGATCTGAAGCCCCGACCGTACGCCGTGACTCGACACGGATAAAAATTCGACAGGAACGACGACGAACCACCGAAACGTATAGCCTCCATTTCCGCTTAACGTTCTCCATACCACTGATCTAGAGACGCTACTGTCTACGTTATTATAACGCTGGCTACTCATTCTTACACTAGAGGCGCTACTGTCTACTTTATTTTAGCATTACGCATTTTCACAAGAGGTCAGCACTATACAACTATACACTTACATGAACCGCACTTACATGAACCCGCGGCGACTATAAAAAGGGGTAAACTGGCTATTAATCAAAATGTTTTTATACTTTTTTTATAAGTAGGATGTCAGCAGCAATTGAGATAAGAGATTTTTATAAGTAGATTTTTATGACAGGTTATTCATCATTTCTTTTTTTATAAGTAGGGAGCCGATGGAATGACTGAGCAAAAATCCTTTGATGTCCTTTGAAGTTTGTTTCTTTGACGGTGGTCTACTGCCCCTCTATACTACTGACAGGCGTGAAGGTGACAGGGGAGAAAGTGACCGTAGAGTAAGAGGTAGGAAGGAAAATATGACGTGAGAGGAGAAAAGAAAATACGGTGGGAGGAACGATGACGGGACGAAAGGAAGTGAGAGTAGGGCCTTAATGTGACAGAAGAGAAGTCAATAAAAGGGACGATGTCAGGACGAAATGTGACAAGAGAAAAAGCGACTGGAAAGAATGTGATTAGACCATATTTGTGTAGTAATCTGACTTAGCTTTGACCATTTGTGTGTTACAGGAGTGGCATTGTTTAGAATAACGCGACCTGTCCAGAGGTGAGCGTGATTTGCGCCATACACGATCTAAATAACGACGGCGCCTTTTAGATACTAAACTTTCGGAAGTCATCCATGGAGCCGGTGGCTTTTGTTGTACCAATTGAATTTCATAGGTGCATGTTTGTCAAGTAATGCCTTGAGTACTTGACGGTACTGTTTATATATGTCAGACAGTTGTTTTGGGGTGTGTGATAACGTCAACTTTAAGGGTATCAGCCATTAAAGCTGTAATGTCAACCTTGTAAACGGCTCTATAAGACACATTGTGTTTCAACTCTATTGGAGTTATAGAAATGGTAACATTAGCAATGACAGTGTGGTGGTCTGAAACAGTAAGTGTCTGGATATTGTTACAAGTTGAACGGGTTATCAAGAGGTCAAGCAAATGGCCATGTACATGTGTAGTGGCTACTTTAATGATAGTAGTATTTTTATGCCTAACAGCTCGCCCAGGATTCCGACTTACATCTCCTGCTAGTAGTAGAATTATAGCTAATTGTAATGTTGGTGCAGAGCGGGGAATTGGCAGCAACCTTCGATTAAAACAAATGTTAAGACATTGTAAACTGTGTAGACAGGACAACAAATCGTGTAGTGTCATGGGTTGAGAAAATGTTGCGTTGATAACCAACCATTACAAAGTATGTGGCCACAGCATAAAATGTTGTTGATCTATTAGTATAAACATGGCGTAAAGTGACGTATACACGTATACATATCATTAGATGACATTCACAAGTAGGTGCATCTAAGGACTTTCAAGTAATTAAAAATAGAGAATAAAGTCAAAAATAGGTGAAATGTGTATGTTATCTATGTAAAATCCAAGGTAATAGTATATGCAAATTTACATACATAAACATGGTGTGTATATATAATATATATATAACACAAACTACGAGGGCAACTTGCAGCACCACTGCCCCATTTCTTGACCCTTATTCGGTTAAACCAGTGAGCACACAATAACGTCGTATGGCGTAACGTGAAGCCTGCTACCCAGCAGACATTTAGGCAGATTAGCATACAAATTTTGCTCTTGTGTATGCAATTGTGAAACTTTGCATACACATACTCTATGCAATCCTAGAGATGTTTTGGTATAGTTTCAACTGAACAGCGCCCCTGAAAATTTGCTGATATTACAGATTTTAGTCATGGTATAAAAATGTGATCAGTTAAATATCTAACGATAACTATCATGTACGTATCATTATAATATATTAATAATTAAATGCATTTAAGAAAAATAAATTATATAAATAAAGACATGGCCTGAAAAGTAGGTTAAAATAATGTTCAAATAAATTGTCTTTTGGTTATCTGTGTAATGTCTGACATAATGTTTTACTCACTTTAACATACTTTAGTGTAGTACATATCTGTAAGAGGATGAGAAATTCACTGAAAAACACTGTTGATTATATAACATTTGAATACGTTTCTACGCATGAACTGTTGGCAAAAAAATCAAGCTGAAGTTTTGAATAAATATATGTGTTAGCGACAGTAATTTAAATACTGTAATACGTAATCCAGTATCTATCATTTCGCTGTGATATAAAACAAAACCGCCAAGCTCAAAATTATTGAACACCTAGCCTACAACAACAAGGCAATCGCAATCCTGATTCAGGAAACATATAGTGAAACAACAGAAGTAGTTATGTAGATGGTTCAGCGCGTATGTTGGATTCGGATTGGAGCAAGAGCACGTGACGTCATATCTAGGTCAAGGTCAAGTACCCGGATGTAGGTCAAGGTCAAAGGTCATATGTATGTGTGTATGTATGTATGTATCTATGTATGTATGTACCTGCATATATGTGTATATATGTATGTATGTTTATGTGTATGTATGTACCTGCATATATGTGTATATATGTATGTATGTTTATGTGTGTGTATGTATGTATGTATGTGTGTGTGTATGCATGCGTGTTTGCGTGTGTGTATGTATGTATGTATGTATGTATATGTATGTATGTATAAGTCTGTATGTATGTATGAACATCATAGGAGGTGTGCCATGGTCAGACTGCACGATTTCTTCGCACTCCTCGATTTGGGGGTGAGAATGTAAGAGAAATGCTCTGAAAGGTCCCGTGTTTTTGCTGAAGTGAACAAGGTCGACTAGCGGACACTCAGGAACGCGGTGGGTGTTAAATTGTGATATTTTCTTGAGCTTGCACGCCGGTAAAATATATCGGATCGTGTAACAACCATATTGTCGCCCACGACACGCTCAAATCCGCCAACGTTTGCTGCTTAGCCTGTGATTAGACCCTACAATTGCGTAACAGACAACCACCAGCAACAATGAGCAAGAAGAGACCGACCTCGACCACCGTTGAACTTGTAGAACAAATCAAGCTAGCGCTAAGTGATGATGACGTAATCGCGGCCCTTGCTACCCGGATTGCTACAATAGTTGCTGACAAAATAAATAGAAGGCTCGAAAATCTTGAAAAGGAGTTGACAGACAAGGATGCACGAACTGAACAACTTGAGCAAGCTGTTGATAATCTGGAGCAGTACAGCCGTCGGTCCTCGGTGCGCATTACAGGAATAGTTGAAAACAAAGACGGTGAACAAATTGATAAGATTATCACTGACTTGTTTAACGATATGGACGTGCCATTAAAATGGACCATATCAACAGAGCCCATAGGATTGGGCCCAGAAAATCCGCCACAAACAAAAACCACTCGCGCCAAATAATAGTCCAGTTCAAAGACTATAAATCGAAGAATGACTTCATTAAAGCTCGAAAACGGCTACGCACTAAACGATCAAATGTCTACATATCGGAAGATCTCACCCAGAAGAGAGCAAGACTACTGTTCTTGTGCCGGACATTAAAGAAACAGCACAAGATTCTCGACTGTTGGTCGTATGATGGAAAGATTGTCATAAAGGACCTAAAGGGAACAATCAAAACCGTCAGTCGAGATGATGAACTAAATGCACTGTAATTGCGTTGGACATTGGCCCAAGTCACGGTGGATATTTTGTATCTCTAGTCGGCCTATCATGGTGCTTGTTCACATAGGGACTGTACCATTCATGGACTCATTCATGGACACCTTCGTATTCTACATATGGTTCGTGTCTTATTTAATTACTCATATATACTTTATTACTATATGTTATCGATACATATCATGTATTCTAACTAACCTACTACAACTTAACAGATGTCACATAACGTTGTTTTTTATAAAACGGTCTGTAAATGTTATATGCAGCTATAGAAGCATTATTGTGTACCGTGTGAATATGTATGTATATACTGCATTTCATTGCTATGAGCCAATTACGTAATACTACCTTAGGTGATGTACAAGATTATGAAACTGGCAATGCTGCAATGCGGAATATAGATCCCGATTGTAATTTACTCACAACAGATAGCTTTGTAAATACTAAATATTATCTTGAGGATGATATAAATGAAGTTATAACAAGAAATAATATCTCTGATGAAGAGTTTTCACTTATGCATTTAAATATCCGTAGCTTGCCAAAGAACATTAGCAAATTGGGTGATTTCTTGTCACTGATCGATAACAGGTTCTCGGTCATCGGTCTAAGCGAAACTTGGTTACATAATGACAATCTTGATCTGTATGAATTGCCAGAGTACAAAAGTATACATTTGACTAGGCCCTCCAAGAAGGGAGGTGGTTTATCCTTATATGTTCGTAAGTCCCTTGAGTGTACTGAATTACCAGAAATGAGTGTCATAACTGAATATCTGGAATGCGTTTTTATTGAAATCAAGACTCGGTCTAAGACATGCAATAACAAAACAACTGTAGGTGTTGTCTATCGACCACCTAATACAAACATTACTGCTTTCACAGAACATGTTATCAATATTATACAAACTCTCAAGGTTGATAATAAACAGTGTTACATAATGGGTGACTTTAACATTAATCTACTTAATTATGGTAGTCACACGGAAACTCAAGATTACATAGATGCAATGTTCCAACAGGCATTTATACCCCTTATCAGCAAGCCTACTAGAATAACAGCAACAACTGCCACTGTCATCGATAATATATACAGCAATGATTTAATTGGTGCAAATTATCAATTGCATGGAATAATATATACAGATATTTCTGACCACCTACCAATATTTTTGCTCACTAAACATACTGATAGCACAAAGGTAGAAATGACAATAGCGACTAGAATATATAATGCGCAGACTACTGCTACATTCAAAGAGAGTATAGATAAAATATGCTGGGATGACGTTTATGCATGCAGAGATCCACAAGAATGTTATTCTGTATTCATTAATGAGATATTAGTTGCATACAATAATTCATTTCCGTTAGCTAACACAACTATTAGGAAAAGAAAACATAAACCGTGGATTACTATGGGACTCCGACACTCCATTAGAACTAAAAACAAATTGTATATGTATTACTTGAAAAAACCGACTGTCTTCAATGAAACTAATTATAAAAGATATAGAAATAAAATAAATTGTCTTATTACTGTAGCAGAAAGATAATACTATCGACATGAGCTTCAACAGCACAAGGGTAATGTTAAAAAAACCTGGATAGTCTTAAAGAGTATTATAGGAAGGAAGGAAGCATTTTTATCTAATGACAAATTACTAATTGACGGTAAATTAACAAAAAATAAAAAATGCATAGCTGATACATTTAATGAATATTTTACAAGTATAGGTCCAGAACTGGCTGATAAAATACCAGTCATATCAGAGAGACCTGATGACTACCTCCAAGGAGTCTATAAAAATTCAATGTATTTGTCGCCAACCACACCAGATGAGATAAAGGGAATTATTAAGAATTTTAAAAACTAGTCCTGGATGGGATGGCATAAAACCTATTATTGTCAAACAGGCCTTCTCCAACCTACTTGATCCTTTAAGTTACATTGTAAATTTATCATTTGATCAAGGATATGTTCCTGATCAACTAAAAATAGCTGATATAGTTCCTGTTTTTAAAAATGGCGATACATCATTAATTAATAATTACAGGCCTATTTCTGTCTTGCCTGTATTTTCAAAGGTTTTTGAAAGATTAATGTACAATAGATTAATGAATTACATAATGAAACATAACATCTTGTCTAATTCCCAATTTGGATTTAGGAAAGGATATTCTACTGATATGGCTATTTCACTGCTAATTGACAAAATTAGTAAGGCAATTGATACCAAAGAGCACGTAATTGGGTTATTTCTGGATTTAGCCAAAGCCTTTGATACCGTTAATCATAATATATTATTGAGAAAATTAACACATTATGGAATCAGAGGAAATATACTCCAATGGATTCGTAACTTTTTAAGTAACAGACAACAACGAGTAAAATTCTATGGAACAAAATCTTCCCTTAAAAACATAACATGTGGTGTTCCGCAGGGTTCAATTCTGGGACCTTTACTCTTTCTTATCTATATAAATGATTTATCTACTTTATCTGACACAACGTTTACCATTATGTTTGCTGATGACACGAGCATCTTTATACAAGGCAACAATATAGATGAAATGGAAAATGTTTTGAACTCTGAAATAAAAAAACTATCTTTATGGCTTAACATTAATAAACTTTCTTTGAATATACAGAAAACTCACACAGTGACCTTTAGTAATACGATCAGTATAAGAGAGAGGTGTAATAACATTTGCATAGACGGCATACAAATTAACACTGTACATGAGATAAAGTTTTTGGGTTTGCTTATAAATAATACATTGAATTGGAGCACACACATTAAATATATATCAAATAAAATTTCTAAGAATATTGGTATTATAAAAAAGGTGACAAACAAATTAGATAACAAATCATTGTTAAACCTGTATTACATGTTTATATACCCATATATTACTTATTGTAATGTCGTCTGGGGAAGGGCCCCGAATATATACCTTGCTAAAATTCATTTACTCCAAAAACGAGTTTTGCGTGTAATAAGTCATGTAGGATTTATTGATCATACGCAGCCTTTATTTACATCTTATCAAATAATGAATATTTATGACGTAAATAAATAGTTATGCTGTATTCTAATGTACAATCATAATAGGGGTATGTTGCCAGATATATATCATGATGTATTTGTCCTGCAAATATCCACACATAAATATAATACAAGACAGGAAGTAACATATAAAATACCATACTGCAAGACTAATTGTAGACAACTGTCTTTGGCTTATGTTGGTCCTAAAATCTGGAATACATTTATTACAAATAACTATTTACAATATTGTACATCTATTCATATGTTCAAACAAAGGACCAAGCGTCTAATTCTAGCAAACATATGCTAAATGCTGCTTTAATGTAATTTTGTCATGTTAAGATGTACCCGGTGTTCAGTGTTAGGTACTCGTATAATGTTGTCGTGTTAAGATGTACCTGGTGTTCAGTGTTACGGTACTCGTGTAATGTTGTCATGTTAAGATGTACCTGGTGTTCAGTGTTACGGTACTCGCATAATGATGTCATGTTAAGATGTACCTGATGTTCAGACTTACGGTACTCGTATAATGCATTATTAAATAAATTGTTAGTTTATTATGAAGATGTTTTTTTTTTTTTTTTTTTTTACACGAATCATAGATTTCATTGCATATATGACATGAATAAGGAACACAAGCAATGTGTTGCTTCGTTCCATTTGATACGTAATGTATACATGTTTCATATTACTGCTACATCTGTGCTATACTTAACATTATGTATCAATAAAGATTATTATTATTATTATGTATGTGTGTATGTGTGTATGTATGTATGTATATATGTATGTATGTATGTATGTATGTATGTATATATGTATATATGTATGTATGTATGTATGTATGTGTATGTGTTTATGTGTGTGTGTGTGTGTGTGTGTGTGTGTGTGTGTGTGTGTGTGCGTGCGTGCGTGCATGTATGTATGTATGTATGAATGCATGCATGTGTGTGTGCATGCGTGTATGTATGTAGGTATGTTTGTAAGTATGTTTATATATGTGTATATTTTCTACTTTGTAGTGAGGTGTGTTGCCTATGTGCTTTAGAGAGGTGTATTGTGTATGTGCTGTAGTGAGGTGTGTTGTCTATGTGCTGCAGTGGTACATACGACATCATCGTGGTGGTAAACACCCACAAGTCCCATTTGTTATTATGTCACCGCTTGTGTCTTTGTTTAATAAAATATCTGTGCACTCATATATTAGCGTGTTTTGTTCGTTATTCATATGCACACGCACGCACAAACGGTGATATACCCGATAAGAGAAGGTCATTATCCGTCCTTCAACCCGTCCTAACCTTACACACACATCGACGCACCCGCTAAGAAACTCGGGGGAGCCGCCGTACAGACACTCACCTACAGCACACACACACACACACACACACACACACACACACACACACACACACACACACACACACACACACACACACACACACACACACACACACTCAGATAAATCACAAAACGCACACACATACACATATACATACGTACATACATACATACATACATACATACATACATACATACATACATACATACATACATACATACATACATACAAATACACACACACACACACATACATACATATATACATACATACACATATACACACACATACATACACACATGAATACATACATTCATACACACACTAACTCACATGCATACGTACACATACATACAAATAGACATACCCACACGCATGCATACGTGCATACATACATACATGCATACATACATATATACACACACATGCATACATACATACATACACACATGCATACATACACAAACATACACACACGCATGCATACATGCATACATACATACATACATATATACATACATACATACACACATACATACATTCATACATACATACATACATACATACATTCACACATATACATACATACACACATACATACACACATACATACATACATACACATATATACATAACTACATACATACACCCACATGCATGCATACACACACATACACATACACACATTCACGCATGCATACATACATACATACACACACACACACACACATACACACACAGATGCATACATACGTACATACACACACACACACACAAACATGCATACATACGCACACATACACAAACATGCATGCATATATGCATACATACATACATACATACATACACACACATACACACACCGGATCGATAGTCGATTACCTGGATCTCGCCAGCACGATGCTACACGTTCAAGCGAAGGTGACCCGTGCCGATGGAGCCGACCTCGACGCCGCCGATGCCGTCGGTCCCGTGAATAAGTGGCTCCATTCGCTGTTCAGTCAGGTCAACGCGCCTTCATAGAGACGCTGCTGAGTAACGGAGACGAACTGACGAGCCAGATGTGGCACAAGGACATCGGCAATCGCATGGAAGCCGTCGAAATAGCCGCCGACGATGCAGCCAACGCGGGGTTCGTCAACAGACGCAACATGATCGCTCGAAGTCGTGTTGTCGACATGACGGTTCGTCTCCGCGTGGACCTATTCCTAGAGGATAAATTCCTCATCAACGGCGTTGATGTCAAGATACGTCTGGTGCGCAGCAAGGATACGTTCGCGCTGATGGCCGGCGGCGCCAAACCCGACTACAAGATATAGATAGTCAACGCCACACTATTCGTCAAGAAGGCCACCCTGAATCTGGGCGTGCAGATGGCTCTCACCAAAGCCCTCGAAAAAACCACGGCCAAGTATCCGATGCGACCCGTCGACTGCAAGGTATACTCCATACCCAAAGGTACCCGCTCGCACACGCACGATAATCTCTTCCTTGGCACTCTTCCAAAACGTAGCGTGCTGTACTGCATTGATAACGAAGCCTACAACGGAACCTATGCCAAAATCCGTTCCATGCCAAAAACAACCACATCAACTTCCTCGCCGTGTACGCCGACGGACGACGGATACCCTCCAAACCTTTCCAGCCCAATTTCGACGACGACCTCTTCGTCAGGTACTACCACAACCTTTTCACCTCGACGGGTAAGGTGTGGCAGGACGAAGGGAACGGCTTGCATCGCGACGAATTCCGACACGACTACACCTTCTTCGGCTTGGATCTCACCTCCGATGCGTGCGATGACTGCTGTTTCCATCTGGTACAGAAGGGCAACCTGCGCATCGAGATTCATTTCCTCGATGCACTGACGACCACTGTGAACGTCGTCGCCTACGCAGAGTTCGAGACCGTGCTTGAGATCGACAAGACACGCAACGTCATCTACGATTTCTGATGGAGACCCTGCAGATCGCCCCCCTACTCGCCCTGGATCCACACGCCGAGGCCATCGTTCGTGCGATCGTAGCCAAAGACAGACTACTCGCGATGACGATAGACGCTTACCCGGTCGCCTTCGTCAACATCAAGAAAACAGGCGAACATTGGATAGCGCTGTACCTGGACGGCAAAGGTCACGGCGAATATTTCTGCTCGTACGGCTTGCCGCCACGGCACGACGAGTTCCGTGGATTCATCAATAAACATTGTGTAGAATGGACTTATAATCCCAAGAGATTTCAGAGTCCCGTGTCTAACGTTTGCGGACAATACTGTGTTGTTTATCTCATGTTTCGCTGTCGTGGATTTCCTATGAAGGAATTCGTGAACGGTTTCGGCACTGATCTGGTAGCAAACGTTTGCCGTGTACTTGATTGGCTTAAACAATTGCAATAAGATGTGTGTCTTTCGGCACTATGGATAACTATGTCATCATAGGACCGACGTGGTTGACACACTGTGCATGTACCGTGTTTCATTAACAGGGAGGTATCGTCATCATCATTATCGTTCGAGCCTATGGCGCGGTGGTCAGACACTCGTAAGCTCACGACCTCTGGCGCGGTGTTCAGTCACACGTAAATCGTACCACCATACGAGCCAATGGCGTGGTCGTAATGGCCCGTAAGCTCACGACCGCTGGCGTCGTGTTCAGTCACCCGCAAGCCATGTCACATCGTCCTCTTGTATTCAGTTAATAAAACACGGTTTCATGTATGACACACGCATGCATATGCTCATTACGCTTGTATTTTTGTCAATAAAATTCGTGTGCACTCGTATACTCTTGTGTTTCGTTAGTTCTTTCATATACGCACATTCATACACACCTGTAAATACCTCATATCCCATCTTCCCGTAGGAGGCACTACCTCCATAACATTCCACCAGGTGGCACTACTTCCACTTCTTTCCCCGCTAGGAGGTAGGTCACGTGACAGGCGCCATCTTAGAATTTCTCCATGGGGCCACCGCCACCCCCGGTGGCTTATTAGGATGGCCTCTCTCACTACTCACGCCGACCATATCGTTTTAAATTGTGGCGGGGTACTCCCAGGAGTCGGCTTCCGGTGGAGCGAAGCTCGTGTATTTAACAATCATATCAGCGATGTATTCGGGCGCGAGGTCGTGCATCGCTCGGAAAGTCAACACCAGTATTTTGTATGTTATACGTCATCAAACGGGCAACCGGTGTAGTGCGATCAACACAGGCTCGATGTGGAGGTGATCTCGGCGTCGTTGCTGCGATACTACACGCGTTGCTGAACTTTGTACCCGTTGCAATTTTTGTAGCAATCGCTCGTTGATGCCAAGCAACACTGCATTACCGTAGTCCAGCTTTGAGGTCACCAGAGCATGACCGATGGTTTTACATGCATCAACGGTCAAGCAATGTCGTATCTTGGCGATGTTGTGCAGCTGGAAATATGCCGCCTGGTACGTACGAGCAACTTGCACCGACATATCCAGCCCACTGTCCAAGAAAACGCCGATGTCTCGTACTGTCGGCTGAGGCGTTATGTCACACCCACACACGTCGTCTCTCGTAATCGCTGGTGGCGCTTTGTTGTTAGGTGCGTAGAAGACAATTGTTTCGGTGTTTGCCTCATTTAGTAACAGTTGATGGTTTGCCATCCAATGTTTTATGTCGATAGTGCATTGTTCGATACGGCGGGTAGCATTGTCTGCGTCACAGGGCTGATCACGTGGGAAATCGACATAGAGTTGAGTGTCATCGGCGTACATGTGATATTTCAAGCGGTGTTTAGCGAATATGACAGTGATTGGTATACAGTATATTGTGAACAGTAAGGGACCAAGAACCGATCCCTGAGGCACTCCATGGCTCAACCGTTGCCGGCGAGAAATGGTTTTTATCTCCAGTGTTCTGTCCGACACTTAAGATGCCAGCCACGCCAGCGCCGAGTCACGAATGCCGATGGATTTCATTTGCCTGAGTAGTACCACAGCACCGATTGCTGTTTCGGTGCTGTGGTGCGGACGATGCGCGCTCTGGAACGCGTCAAGCAGTTTGTTTTCGTCAATGTAGAGGCGAAGATCAGCTGCGTCATGCCTCTCGAACAACTTTGACACAAAGCTGAGATTGCATATAGGGCGGTAGTGCGTAATGTCATTTGCATCAAGACCAGTCTTCTTAAGCAGTGGCGTGACCAGCGCATGTTTCATTTCATTGATAGCACCCGCTGCTACTAGCAATATCTTACTGGGAAACTGTCCAGCATAATCGTTGTGGATGCGAGTCCACGACTTTTCGGGCCACTCTTATGGGTGTAGGGGAGCGGCATGTGGTGACTTGTTATGCAGTTAGCATGTGCACACTTCTGAACCATTTCATCCAGCTCTGTGTTCACCACACGTGATTGTGTGCAAGACTGTTCATTCTGCTGATTCCTGGATGTGCAAGATGTAACTCGTGTAACACTTCTTGTCGACATTGTGGTGGAACCACCACTCTGGCACCCCACAAGACTCTTCATTCTGATGATTCCTGGATGTGCAAGATGTAACTCGTGCAACACTTCTTGTCGGCATTGTGGTCGAATCACCACTCTGGCACCCCACAAGACTCTTCATTCTGATGATTCCTGGATGTGCAAGATGTAACTCGTGCAACACTTCTTGTCGACATTGTGGTGGAACCACCACTTTGGCACCCCACAAGAATCTTCATTCTGATGATTCCTGGATGTGCAAGATGTAACTCGTGCAACACTTCTTGTCGACATTGTGGTGGAACCACCACTTTGGCACCCCACAAGAATCTTCATTCTGATGATTCCTGGATGTGCAAGATGTAACTCGTGCAACACTTCTTGTCGACATTGTGGTGGAACCACCACTCTGGCACCCCACAAGACTCTTCATTCTGATGATTCCTGGATGTGCAAGGTGTAACTCGTGCAACACTTCCTGTCGGCATTGTGGTCGAATCACCACTCTGGCACCCCACAAGACTCTTCATTCTGGTGATTCCTGGATGTGCAAGATGTAACTCGTGCAACACTTCTTGTCGGCATTGTGGTCGAATCACCACTCTGGCACCCCACAAGACTCTTCATTCTGGTGATTCCTGGATGTGCAAGATGTAACTCGTGCAACACTTCTTGTCGACATTGTGGTGGAACCACCACTTTGGCACCCCACAAGAATCTTCATTCTGATGATTCCTGGATGTGCAAGATGTAACTCGTGCAACACTTCTTGTCGACATTGTGGTGGAATCACCACTCTGGCACCCCACAAGACTCTTCATTCTGATGATTCCTGGATGTGCAAGGTGTAACTCGTGCAACACTTCCTGTCGGCATTGTGGTCGAATCATCAGTTTAGTACCCACTAGACACAACCGTCTTGCACACTTGACTCATCTCGTCTACAATGGTATGGTGCCATCTTGGTGTTGGCCTTTCCGTCAGGCCAGCCACGCATCAGGTATTCACGGACATGCGCCAGCGTAGGATCACGACCTGTACAGTGACTGATCTGCGCTGCGCTCACTTGCGATGAGAACAGTTCCTCTATCAACAAGACGCGTTCTTCTGATTCTTCCTTCACCGTCACTGGTAATGGCAACCTACTGAGACAGTCACCATTGTATCCACGCAGGGTGATAGCCCACCGTTGTATGCGGGGTGATGCCATGATCTGAACTTGTTTCAGTTCACCGAACAGCGACACAAGTGGCTTGTGATCTGTCACGATCACAAAACACCGTCCATAGAGCTGCTTGTTGAATTTCTTGAGCGCGAACATTATTGCAGCTCCCTCCTTGTCGAGCTGCGAGTAATGTCTTTCTACCGCGTTAAGTGTCCGTGATGCAAATCCCACTGGGCGCTCGGTACCGTCTTCCATGACGTGGAAGAGCACAGCGGCGAGTTCATAATTCGACGCTTCGCACTGGAGTAGTATTGGCTTAGTCGGATCATAGTGCGCCAACACTTTAGCCAACAGGAGGAATTATTTGGCTCTCTGAAAACTCCGCTGCTGTTGTGGTCTCCAGAACCACCTCTCTCCTTTGCACAGCAACTTGTGCAATGGCACTAGCACGGTCGACAGGTTGCACATAAGTCACCCATAGTAATTCAGCAGACCCAAGAATGCTTGTAATTCCGACACATTCTCTGGACTCTCGCCTTCTGAATGGCCTCCACCTTATCTTCTACTGGATGCATGTTGGTCAATCTTGTGACCCAAGTACACAACTTCGTCTGCTAGAAATGTGCACTTTCCTCCCTTGAGTCTCAACCCTGCTTCTTCTAATCTTCCCAAGACCAAATCAAGCGTTTCAAGGTGTTGCGCCTTTGTCGCATCAGTCAATATGATGTCATCCAGGTACACAGCGATTCACAATATACCCTGCAAGATGTTTGCCATTGTCCGCTGGAGAATAGCTGGTGCGGAACTGGTTGCTGTTTACCACCTGTCAACTTCTCACACAGGTCATCCAGCGTTGGATTCTGGTACTGTTCAAGATGTGACACTCTGTTTACCGTCAGTTTGTAGTCTCCACACACCCGAACCTTACCATCAGCTTTGAGGACTTGGACTATCGGGGTAGCCCAATTGGAGTAACGCACTGAATCAATCACGTTTGTCTGCACCAACCTGTCCAGTTCCTCCTCCACCTTCTGCTTCAACGCATACGGAATTGACCTCGGTTTGACAAATGTTGGTGGTTGGTTGCTCTCAACGTAGATCTTCGCAGTGGTCAGCATATATAGTCCTTCCCCGAAGCTCTCATGTGGCATACTTAATGCCAGTCCAACCTGATGTGCTCTAGCCAAAGTAGACCAAACAACGCACCTTGTCTGAGCCTCTTGTTTTGATCAACGGCAATTGATGTACCTGTTGATCTTCATATTGCACCGTCACCATGATCTTACGAGCCAGTTCAACTTTCTGGTTCTCATATGTCTTCAAGACAATACCAGCCAGTTGTAGTGGTGCGTAATTAAAATGCTTGCGATACAAGCTCTCTGCCAACAAAGACACATCTGCTGCTGTGTCTAGCTGCATGTCAAACTTGATGCCGTCAATGCACACGGGCACCCTGATGCCATTGCTCTTCACTGCGTCTACTGTGTACGTGCTGTACACTGCGAAGTGGTCTTCTTGTTCCTCAGATGCTTCCTTCGTCACGGAACGAACACGTAACTCGCCTTTACACACTTTCGATTTTGCGATATGTCCCGTTTTTCCACAACGGAAGCAACGCTCTGCCTTAGCCTGCGGACCATGTTTGCCAAAACAACGCCAGCATTGTTGTCCTAATGCCTGTTGATACTGCTTCTCGTTTCTGTTAACCTGTTTAGGGTACCTCCTCTTACTTGGTTTTGTGGCGTACCTCACGCGATTGACACTCACTGGTTGATGTACCGATCGTGGCGCCGCCTGGCGAATGAAACTGCCTTGCATGTTCCTTGACTAGTGTCATGTTCACAGCAATTTCAACACTTTTATTGAACATTAACTTCGTCATGTTACTTAGTTTTTTTCTTGTACGAATGCATGACGACGGTTTAAGCCTGTTACGAAACTATGTCTCAACCAACGATTAAGGTCCGGAAAATTTGCATGTACGCTTAACTTCTTAATCGCCAAACTATACTCCACGATGCTTTCACCCTCCTTTTGAACCCTCGTCCAAAATTTGAACGATTCAACCATTTTGTTGGGCCATGATTCAAAGTGGTTTTTCAGCTTGTGTAAGAGTTTGCTCTAACGTTTTTGGAGCTGGTTTTTCTGGACTAAACAGATCAGACAGCACTTCGCAAATATCCTTTCCATTCGGTGAGAAAAATTGATTTACGCCGTTCCGCGTCGTCCACTGCAGTGGTATTTGTAGTTAAGAACAAATGCAACCTTTCTTCGAAATACGCAACTGTCTCGGCAGGTCAGCATACAAGGCGCGGGAACTCGCACAGTTTCGGTGACGCGTAGTTAAACGATCAGTTCGATCTAACGTAACATAATCACAAGAACACTGAAGAATCGTCGTAAAAAGTCTTAGACAGTTCGTGGTTGATATTGTCTTTACATAACTGTATTGTCAAGTATGTAAGGGCCTACATGGACGACAACTATAAATTCCGCTGACAGTCAACACGTCACATCGTATCCATATCCCGCACGCAATACGGATGTCATGGATTTCGGGATGGATACGATATTGTCCAGTTTTAATAGATTTCTTCAAACGGAAATTGATTACCGCACAAGGAATAACTAAGTGGACATAACAACTTCACTTATCGACGCATCAACTCGCTTCAGAGGCTATCGCCACTTCCAGACATTCACCCGCATCGACAATACAAGCATTCATTCTTTCCAAGCACCATCAAATCATGGAACGAATGTACACTACACTTAATTAACAAACAATCACTCGACTCATTTTGAAAGCATCTTCTCTCCATGCCTGCGTAATTTAACCCACGTATGCCCACACAAAAACAAAGACCATGGACTTGGACAGATGCATTGAAAAAACTGAAATTGCAATCAACGGGGAGCAAGTTAAAAATGTGAACCACTACGAATACATTGGAGCAAGACTACAGGAAGACGGCAAGACATCATCAGAGATCAGAAGAAGAACCGCCATAGCAACACATAAACCAAATAATCTGAACAATTTATGGAAAGGCCAAAACATACGAGCGAAGATAAGAATTTTAAAAACTTGCGTTTCCCCCAACACCTCTGTACGGGAGCGAAACGTGGACACTGAACAAAGAAGTCATGAGAAGAATTCAAGCGTTTGAGATGAAATATTATAGAAAAGTCCTAAGAGTGCCATGGATAACAAAAACAACCAATGCAGATATATTTAAAAATAGACATAAAGAACTGCCAACTAGTGAATAGAATAAGAGGACTAAAACTGAGTTATTTTGGCCACATCAAAAGACACGATTCCTTAGAGAAAACAATATTAGAAGGCAAAGTGGAGGGAAAGTGAGGAAGGGGAAAACCAAGGAGAAGACGGGAGCCTGACATCAGCGACTGGTTGGAAGACGGCATCGTGAGGGCAGGGAGACGAACGGTAGACAGAGCAGCGTATCGTGGGATCACCCGGGCAGTTACTTCTCGCAGAGATATGCTGAACTAAAAAAGATTGCCCACACAACTAATAGACGCACCGACTTTAGGGTCTCCTATTTTGTATAAGCGTCACAAAATAACCAATAGGACCTAGACCTAAACCAGCGCTACACCAGCATCTAATTGTAACGCTCCACCCAAGCTCGACAATACTCTAGCCATATACCGCCTATAGCCTGACACAGAGTGATGAGCTGAGCATAAGACGAATGTATATATAAATGAAATAAGGTATGCTCCCCATGTGACTAAAATACTGTATGTCCCCGACGAGAAGTTGGTTCGAGCCATGTTGTTATACACTGTCAATCAGAGATATTAAATCGTATTCAAACGTGGATCTTTACATAGTGGCTGCGGAAACTAAATAAATATGGCATACGCATCTTTGCCACTGGCATCGGGGCTGCTTGACATTCACAATTTAGCAGCGGCAGAGCTGTGGAGTGAATGGTTGCAAACTTGGAAGCATTATATTACGCACGTGCGACCGGGTTGAGCGATAAAACCGAGCCGTTATAGGTGTCAACCTTGCTAACAGTGATTGGAACTTCGGCGAGGCAAGTGTACTCCACGTTGGAGTGGAGCCCCGCAACAGACACAGAGGAGATCCAGCCGGTGTTGGACAAGTTTGAGGCATACTGTTGGCCGATAAGGAGTGTGCCGTTTGAGCGTTATTGAGTTTCTCTCAGGAATTTTTCCAGTAATGGGAGGAAGGGGGGCAACTTATAGAAACTGCAAGAGGATGGCGATCAACGCACTAGTTGAGCAGATGTGTGAAGAAGACGGGGAGGGAAGATATGTACGTGACAGATGGCCTCCATCTTAGTGGAAAGCGGCAGCAGTTTTCTGAGAGAACCTGCTGCGATCTGTTGACAGTGGGACAGGTTGCGTCTATTTAAACTAGATTCGCAGGGGGGACTCACAGAGAAGCCTGAAACTGGAGGCATAGATAAAGACAGCACAAATGCTTCAATAATGAACAGTCTGGAAAACTCTTCTGATGCTGGATATAAATGTGTTTGTTTAAATGCAAGGAGTATAGTAAACAAAAGAAATGAACTAAACAATTTATGGTAGAAGATATTGACCCTCACATAATAGGTATAACCGAATCATGGACCATCACCGATATATCAGATGCCGAATTGGGACTGACAGGATATGTAATGTTTAGGAAAGTTAAAATAGGAAGAAAGGGAGGTGGAGTTATTTTATATGTTAAAGAATCTATCCAGGCTTATGAAATAAAATTAGAAAGAGAAGCAGATTGCGAAGAAGCTGTATGGTGTAACATAGTTACAGGAAACTCAACATTAATAGTTGGGTTTATCGAAGTCCAAACATAAGCATAGAAGAGAATGAAAAAATACAAAACGCTATAAGGGAAGTAAGCAAATGGGACTGTATTATTATGGGGGATTTACAATGGAAATCTCTACAAAGTATGGGGAGTGAGGACCACCAATGTTTAGTACAAGATACGTTCCTTTCTCAACGTGCTAGAACCAACCAGAGGTGAGAATGTGTTAGACATGGTTTTGTCCTCACAGAATGAATTAGTTGACAATGTCAAGATATGTGAGCCACTGGGGAGTAGTGATCATAACCCGATACATTCATCAAAGTAAAATCAGAAAGGAATAATAAAAAGCAGTATAGGAGAAATTTCCACAAAGGAAGGTATAAGGATATGAGGAAATATTTAGCAAAGATAGACTGGAATAACACACTGAAGCATAAGACAGCAACCGAATGCTGGGATATCTTAAAGAGTGAAATTAAGTGCATATTCGATAAATTTGTACCGTTCAAAAAACAAGGGAAACGGTCCAAAAAGAAACACTTATCGAAAGAAGCCATTAGAAAAATTAAGTATTAATACATGATGTGGACGTCCTATAGATGTACTGGAAATGACGAAGACTACAACATTGATAAAGAAGCATTTAGTCAAGCTACAATTGAAATTAGAAATTAAAAGAGAAGCTATGAACAAAAATTAGCTAGTAATATAAAACATGACAGCAAGAGTTTTTATGCGTATGTTCGAAGCAAACAGAAAATTCAGGATAATGTCGGTCCTCTAGAAGACAGTGCTGCAAATATAATATCAGAGGGATTCTTAATGGCAGAAGACCTGAATGAGTATTTTAGTTCAGTGTTTACCAGGGAAGATACTAGTTCACTGCCAGTACCAGAGACTAAGTTCAAGGGGGCAGATTCAGACTATTTAGGATAGTTAATTGTAACCCCGGAAATGGTAGCAAAGAAAATAAGGGCTATGAAGGATAATAAATCACCTGGAGTGGATGTGATTCCGCCCAAACTACTAATGGAAATTGTAGAACAAATTAGCGTGCCGCTTGCAACAGTTTTCAATTTGTCATTAGAAGAGGGAGTGGTTCCTTTAGAATGGAAAGAGGCAAACCTTACCTTACCTTACCTATCCTCTTCGGGCCTTGTGGCCTATAAGGCTGCTGTACGACTCCGCCATCTCGCCCTGTCAACGGCTACGTGTCTGGCTTTGCTCCAAGTTGCCCAGCCCAGTTGCTTTCGTTCTTTTTCCACTGTGGTTCTTCACGTTGTTTTTGGTGGTCGACCAACTTTTCTTGTTCCTTCCGGCGTCCATGTTAGTGCTGTCAGGCAGTGGTTGTGGTCCTTCTTCCTCAGCACATGCCCAATCCAATTCCACCTTCTTCTCTGTACTTCTGTGCTGATCTTCTCTTCTGTTGTTATTTTCTCAATGTCTTTGTTCGAATTAACTATTGGCCATCTAATTTTTTAAATTCTTCTGAGATAGATGAAATGAAAAATGTCAAGTTTTTTGTTGTCGTTTTTGTTTACATTCCATGTTTCACATTCATACAGTAACACTGATTTGACCAGAGTATTGTATAATCTGAGTTTAGTTTTTAATGTGTGCACATTCGAGCTCCATATCTGCTTGAGTTTCATGAATGATGTCCTTGCTTTTCGTATTCTGTTGTTTATATCGTCACCCCTCCTCTTTGCTTGCTGACGTTTCCGCCCAGATATGTATAATATCTCTACTTCATTCAGTTGTTGGTCATCAATCTGTATTATGTCGCTGCATTTGCTGTTTATCCTCAGTACTTCAGTTTTCTTTTTATTGATTTTAGGCCGGTTTTTTTATGCGAATGCATTAATCTATGTTGCCTTTGCTTGCATGTGTCTGTAACTTGATGACATAAGCGCAGTGTCATCTGCGAAGTCCAAGTCATCAAGTTTTGACATGAATCTCCATCTTAACCCTGTGTTGTTTTGTTCAGTTGTTTTCCTCAATATCCAGTCGATTACCATTAAGAATAAAAATCCAGACAATACGTCTCCTTGCTTAACTCCAGTTTTTTTTTTACCTTGAACTACTCAGATTGTTCACCTTCATCTAACACTACACATTCACTGTCATCGTACAAAATGTGGACCATTCTTGTTTGGGATTACGTAGCTCGCCATGATTTCCCAAAGGCTCTCTTGGTACACAGAGTCAAATGCCTTTTCGAAGTCTACAAAATTTACATAAAGGGTTGCTTGCCATTCCACTACATGTTCTATTATGTTTCGAATTATGAATATCTGCTCAACTATGCTTTGTCCTCTTCTGAAACCTGCTTGTTCATCTCTCAACTTGTTATCAACTCCATTTGTTATTCTGTCTATTATCACTCTTCCAAACGCTTCACTGGGGACAGATGTTAGAGTAATTCCTCTCCAATTTCTGCACTCTGTAAGGTTACCTTTCTTTGATACGTTAACAATCAGTCCTTGTTTCCACGTCTTTGGTACGTTTTCTTGTTCCCAAATTGTTTTGAATATGCTTAGAAGCCAATTCTCTGTTGTCGCCATGTCTGCTTTAAACTATTCTGCTGTCATGTCATCTTTACCTCCGTATTTCCCATTCTTTAGTTTACTCAGTGCTGCTCTAATCTCTGTTTTTGCGGGCAGAGGCAAACATTATACCGTTATTTAAAAAAGGTTCGAGAAACAAGTCAGAGAACTATAGACTAGTGAGTTTAACATCAGTGAGTTGCAAATTATTAGAAAGACTAATTAAAGATCACATAGTGGATTTTCTTGTTAAACATAACTTGATAAACCCTTCTCAACATGGGTTTCTAAAAGCGAGGTCATGTTTTTTGGAAGACATCACTAAGTGCGTAGCTGAAGGATCACCAGTAGATATCATCTACCTAGATTTTCAAAAAGCTTTCGACAAAGTACCACATCAAAGATTACTGCTTAAACTAAAGGCCCATGGCTTAGGACATGGTATAATAAACTGGATAGAAAAATGGCTGATTGACAGAAGACAACGTGTAGTAGTTGATGGGGAGACTTCAAACTGGAAATCGGTATTGAGTGGGGTACCACAGGGATCAGTGCTAGGACCTATATTATTCTTAATATATATCAACGATTTGGATGATGATATATCAAGCAAGGTGTTGAAAAAAAAATTGTTTAGAAGGATTAAACGTGATGAAGATAGACAGCATTTACAAGATGATCTTGACAGATTGATAAAATGGTCTGAAAAATGGCAAATGTTGTTCAATTTTGGGAAATGTAAATTTCTCCACACAGGACATGGGAAAGAAGATGTAGAATATGCAATGGGGGGTACTGTACTAAGTACTACTGTAAAAGAAAAAGACTTAGGGTTAACCATTAGTGCTGATATGAAGGTTTCAGAGCATGCAGTGCGGTATTGCCGCTTCAAAGGGAAATCAAATCCTTGGATTAATTAGGCGAAACATAACGTATAAGGCAACGTGTACTAGTACAGACCCTCCCTTGCCATGCCCCAATACCTTCTCCTTGGTTTCCCCTTCCTTTCTTTCCCTCCACTTTGCCTTCTAATATTGTTTTCTCTAAGGAATCGTGTCTTTTGATGTGGCCAAAATAACCCAGTTTTACTCATCTTATTCTATTCACTAGTTGGCAGTTCTTTATGTATATTTTTTAATATATCTGCGTTGGTTGTTTTTGTTATCCATGGCACTCTTAGGACTTTTCTATAATATTTCATCTCAAACGCTTGAATTCTTCTCATGACTTCTTTGTTCAGTGTCCACGTTCGCTCCCGTACAGAGGTGTTGGGGGAAACGCAAGTTTTTTAAATTCTTATCTTCGCTCGTATGTTTTGGCCTTTCCATACATTTTTCAGATTATTTGGTTTCTGTGTTACTATGGCGGTTCTTCTTCTGATCTCTGATGATGTCTTGCCGTCTTCCTGTAGTCTTGCTCCAATGTATTCGTAGTGGTTCACATTTTTAACTTGCTCCCCGTTGATTGCAATTTCTTTTTTTTCAATGCATCTGTCCATGTTCATGGTCTTTGTTTTTGTGTGGGCATATGTGGGTTAAATTACGCAGGCATGGAGAGAAGATGCTTTCAAAATGAGTCGAGTGATTGTTTGTTAATTAAGTGTTGTGTACATTCGTTCCATGATTTGATGGTGCTTGGAAAGAATGAGTGCTTGTATTGTCGATGCGGGTGAATGTCTGGAAGTGGCGATAGCCTCTGAAGCGAGTTGATGCGTCGGTAAGTGAAGTTGTTATGTCCACTTAGTTATTCCTCGTGCGGTAATCAATTTCCGTTTGAAGAAATCTATTAAAACTGGACAATATCGTATCCATCCCGAAATCCATGACATCCGTATTGCGTGCGGGATATGGATACGATGTGACGTGTTGACTGTCAGCGGAATTTATAGTTGTCGTCCATGTAGGCCCTTACATACCTGTCAATACAGTTATGTAGAGACAATATCAACCACGAACTGTCTAAGACTTTTTACGACGATTCTTCAGTGTTCTTGTGATTATGTTACGTTAGATCGAACTGATCGTTTAACTACGCGTCACCGGAACTGTGCGAGTTCCCGCGCCTTGTATGCTGACCTGCCGAGACAGTTGCGTATTTCGAAGAAAGGTTGCATTTGTTCTTAACTACAAATACCACTGCAGTGGACGACGCGGAACGGCGTAAATCAATTTTTCTCACCGAATGGAAAGGATATTTGCGAAGTGCTGTCTGATCTGTTTAGTCCAGAAAAACCGGCTCCAAAAACGTTAGAGCAAACTCTTACACAAGCTGAAAAACAACTTTGAATCATGGCCCAACAAAATGGTTGAATCGTTCAAATTTTGGACGAGGGTTCAAAAGGAGGGTGAAAGCATCGTGGAGTATAGTTTGGCGATTAAGAAGTTAAGCGTACATGCAAATTTCCCGGACCTTAATCGTTGGTTGAGACATAGTTTCGTAACAGGCTTAAACCGTCGTCATGCATTCGTACAAGAAAAAAACTAAGTAACATGACGAAGTTAATGTTCAATAAAAGTGTTGAAATTGCTGTGAACATGACACTAGTCAAGGAACATGCAAGGCAGTTTCATTCGCCAGGCGGCGCCACGATCGGTACATCAACCAGTGAGTGTCAATCGCGTGAGGTACACCACAAACCAAGTAAGAGGAGGTACCCTAAACAGGTTAACAGAAACGAGAAGCAGTATCAACAGGCATTAGGACAACAATGCTGGCGTTGTTTTGGCAAACATGGTCCGCAGGCTAAGGCAGAGCGTTGCTTCCGTTGTGGAAAAACGGGACATATCGCAAAATCGAAAGTGTGTAAAGGCGAGTTACGTGTTCGTTCCGTGACGAAGGAAGCATCTGAGGAACAAGAAGACCACTTCGCAGTGTACAGCACGTACACAGTAGACGCAGTGAAGAGCAATGGCATCAGGGTGCCCGTGTGTATTGACGGCATCAAGTTTGACATGCAGCTAGACACAGCAGCTGATGTGTCTTTGTTGGCAGAGAGCTTGTATCGCAAGCATTTTAATTACGTACCACTACAACTGGCTGGTATTGTCTTGAAGACATATGAGAACCAGAAAGTTGAACTGGCTCGTAAGATCATGGTGACGGTGCAATATGAAGATCAACAGGTACATCAATTGCCGTTGATCAAAACAAGAGGCTCAGACAAGGTGCATTGTTTGGTCTACATTGGCTAGAGCACATCAGGTTGGACTGGCATTAAGTATGCCGATGTGTAGCCAATAGAGTGCATCG
Organism: Paraescarpia echinospica; assembly: GCA_020002185.1. Lineage (NCBI taxonomy): Eukaryota > Metazoa > Annelida > Polychaeta > Sabellida > Siboglinidae > Paraescarpia > Paraescarpia echinospica. The sequence continues at coordinate 65,537,531 of CM034538.1, forward strand.
GTAGTACTGTCCATACCCACATGGATTGCGTGTGTAACTGCCATCTATTCAGTTCACATACACGAAGGAATCACAAGCCTGTGACTATTGAAGATGAGCTTGCCCTCCACAACTATCACGACGATCCCAGTATGGCGGCACAGCAGGCGGCACATAGCTCTTCTCTCTAGGCCAGCCAGCCCGGATCATTTCACTCAACAGGGAGAGTACTGGATCTTCCGACGTTGCATGTCGGATTTGCTGATGTCCTCAGCGGTGACAGGCAGAAACATGATCGTATCAATATTCTTCACATATGGCCTTCTGTCACAGAGATTTACATGCAGATACGCCCTGTTCAGAGCGTCAGCCAAGTACATCTCTGTACCCTTGTGGTGCACCACTTTCGGGTTGTATCTCTCTGAAGCCTGAGCAGCATGCGCTGAAGTCTCATGGATTCCATATTCAGTGGCTTCTTGAATATGGACTCCAGCGTTGTATAATCTGTCTGTATGGTGACTTCGTCTCGACCATACACATACGCGTCACACTTCTCACAGGCGTACACATTTGCTAGCAGCTCTTTCTCGATCTGAGCGTATCTGGTTTCAGCTGACGCCAGCGCTCGTGACGCAAATGCTACTGGTTGTCCTAGCTGCATCTGTGCTGTACCAAGATAAGACTGCGAGGCGTCACACTGTAGGTTGACTTCGTCCTCCAGACTGTAGTACCTCAGTACTGGAGCACTGGAGACCGCATCCTTGATCTGCTTGAACGCTTTCTTCTGTGCTTGTCCCCACTTCCAATCTGTGTCCTGGCGAGCTAGTTCTCGCAGAGGTCCCATGATCTCGGTCAACCTCAGAACGAACTTCGTTAGGTAAGTCACTATGCCAATCAGTCGCTGCCCTGTCCTTACATCTTCCGGCTCTGGCATCTTATCAATGACACGCACCTTGTCTGGATGTATTTTTAGACCTTCGCCTGAGGCCACGTGTCCTACGAACAGTGCTTCCACATGCCGCAGCTGAAACTTCTCAGCCTCACATGCCTCTCTTCGCAGCGATCTATGAACCTGAATAGGTTCTGCTCATGATCCATGATTACAGCCTCCATGGTTGAGCCACAACCAATCCCTGCAAAGTCATCAGCCACCATTTCACCTCCCACGAGACCTTTGATCAGTTCGAGCATTTCCCCTGGAACTCTTCCGGTGCACTACTGATTCCAAACGGCTTACTTTTCCAACGATACCGTCCGAACGGTGTGTTGAACGTTGTTAGTTGGGACGACTAATCATCTATGCAAATGTGCCAGAACCCGCTGCGGACATCTAATGAAGACCTTGGCACCATGCAGTCGTGTCGCGATGTCTTTGATAGTGGGAAGTGGGTAATGCGCGCGCGCGCGCGCTCTCTCTCGCTCTCTCTCTCTCTCTCTCTCTCTCTCTCTCTCTCTCTCTCTCTCTCTCTCTCTCTCTCTCTCTCTCTCTCTCTCTCTCTCTCTCTCTCTCTCTCTCTCTCTCTCTCTCTCTCTCTCTCTCTCTCTCTCTCTCTCTCTCTCTCTCTCTCTCTCTCTCTCTCTCTCGCTCTCTCTCTCTCTCTCTCCTCTCTCTCTCTCTATCTTCAATAGTCACAGGCTTGTGATTCCTTCGTGTATGTGAACTGAATAGATGGCAGTTACACACGCAATCCATGTGGGTATGGACAGTACTACCGATGCACTCTATTGGCCACACATGACTCAGGACATGAAGAAATACATATCGAAGTGTGACGTCTTTCTCGCATACCAAGCCTCTCAGCCGAAAGAGCCACGTACGCAGCATGGAGTGATCATGCGTCCATGGGCCAAGCTGGCCGTAGACCTTTGTGCGTTGAATGGGCGCACGTTGCTGTGGTTGCTTACTACTTTAGCAACTACATGTACCTGGAAGTGGAGAGTCTCACATCTATGACATCGCGGAGCGTGATACGTATGTTGTCATCCCTGTTCCCCAGACACGGAATACCACACGTACTAGTATCGGATAACGGGCCACAGTTCGCATCCGCCGAATTTGCTAGTTTTGCAATGAAGTGATCCTTCCAACATGTGACATCTTCACCAAATGTGACATCTTCACCAAATTTGCCTACCTTAAGCGCACAACGACATAACTCGTAAAATAAACATTTATTCACAAAGACATTTTATCCGACAGAAACCTGTATATGTTCCCCACTACATTTGTGTCATGGAGCAGTCCAATAAAAGTAATGAAAAAAATGATGTGCTAAAATCAAAATATGTTCAGGTAGGACGTATTACTCCGCTTGGTGAAGCAATACGCCCAGTGAACGGGGCCAATAGCCTACGGGCGGGCCTATTGCCCCGTACTAAATTAATTACATGCAAGAGAATGTCAAATCAATATTACTTCAACAATTAATATATATACTATTTTCTAGTACTATTAAAATGTCACCACACCATAGTCCGTCGTAAATAAACTGACAACGATGTGACATACCTTGAAAACGAGTGTCCTGACATACCTTGAAAATGGTGTCCAATCAATCTTCATTCGCAATTAAATAGTTATAGAAACCTAGAATTGTCTCTTAGTAATACTCATTGACATTATTCATCACAACATCATCATCATCATTGAGCAGCCGTAGTATCCCGTGGTTGGGCGAAGGCCTCAGCACGTCGTTTCCAAATATGCCTGTCTTGCGCTATCCTCTACCAGATGGTGCCCTTCCAGTACTCGTCTAGTTCGTCTCGCCGGTCTTCCTCTATATCGTGTCCCTTCGTAAGGTCTCCAGGTTGTGATAGGCGATGTCCATCGGTTTTCTCGTAGTCTGCTTCTGTCTTCTGATTTGTTCTATCACGTCTATGAACTTTGTATTCTGCCTTACCCAGATGTTTGTTTTTTCCTCCCGTGATGTTTAACATATTTCTTTCCATCTTTGTTTGTGTGGCTGCTAGCTTATTCTTTGCCTGGATGGTGAGTACCCATGTTTCCGCGCCGTATGTCATCGCTGGAAGTACGCATGAGTTGAAGACTTGTCTCTTCATGCAGGTTCCAAGGTTACCCTTGAAGATGTCGCGGTGTTTGGCGAATGCTGTCCAGCCGGCAGTACGTGATCCTTCTTTGAATCTCCTTGTCTTGGTTTTTGTCTCTGATACTATATCGCTGTCCCTAATAGACGTAGCTTTCAACGTTCTCTTTCTGCGTCTTGTTTATATATATATATATATATATTGGTGTGTTATTTTCTAGCATTACTTTTGTCTTCGAGACGTTCATCTTGAGACCTTGTTTTTTACTTTCATCAGCTAGCTCCTGCAGCATGTTTTGTAGATTTTTCGGTGTAGTAGCGCATATGAGTAAGTCGTCGGCGAAGCGAAGATGGCTGAGATATTATCCGCCTATCATCAAGCCTCTGGTTTCCCAGGTCAGTCTTCGGAATATGCTTTCAAGTGTTGCCGTGAACAGCTTGGGCGATATGGTTTCACCCTGTCGTACTCCTCTCTTGATGTTGATCTTGTCGCTCTTTTTGTGTAGGTGGACTGTCACCGAGCAGTTGGTGTAGATGTCTTTCAGCAGATTGATGGACACATCTTCTATCCCCTGTTCTTGAAGGGGGGTCAGTATTGCTTGAGTTTGCACCGAGTCGAAAGTCTTCTCGTTGTCGACGAAAGCGTTGCAGAGCGGGATATTATATTCTCGGCACTTCTCTTTCAGTTGGTTTACGACATGTATGTGGTCTGTCGTTGAGTACCTGCTTCTGGATCCTGCTGTCTATTCGTTAGTATCTTTGTGAGTAATTTGCAGATGTTTTATAACAGACATATCGATCGGTCTGTAGTTCTTTAAGTCTTTCGTATTTCCCTTCTTGAAGATTATCACCATCTTTGCGTTCTTCCAAGCGGTACAACAAGTACAAACAATAGGTCATACGGGAAACGATTATGTCATGTTATATCAGCCTGAACAAAGCAAGAAGATCGCAGGCACTAGGCCAAGACAGACTGATTACAGGGTAGAGAAATACAAGAACAAAATATGATCATGGAACGAATACAGGAATTCTACACCGACATTATTTAACATGACTGGTAATATGGTGACCTGTCAAACAACTTATGTTGTGGTTATAAGTAGATTATATTATGAACTTATAAAAGTTGTTTACAGAAAAATAGGTGTGAAGAACACTAGGGTCACACCTAACTTATGAATAGAGTGCGTGTTTTATTAAAATTATGGATTAATTCATGAGAGTTGGTATGTACGATGAATATTGTGGTATCCGGATCGATACAGGGAATCCAGTGATATTAATTATGTTAATAATTCACGTAAGTTAAAGATTGAATGAGCACTTATATAGCCATACGTTTAGCTCGCAAAATCTATTTTAAATTCAGCGAGTTGAAGGGATTGCTTCGAAGTGTGAATGGTTTCGGGAGCCAGTTTTTGAAGCGACTTTAATTTGTATTAAGTGTTGTAATTGGTCAGACTAACTTCCGGTCGTCAAGCTATATAAGGGCCGGACGGCCATTCGTGGCCAGACGAACATTTGAGCAGAAGAAAGTGTTGCACCGTCGTCTCCAGGAATTGGGCTAAAACGTGTGTCCGCCCAACGCCTGTAGTAAATACTTCTACGATTTCAACAGTACTGATTAGTTGTGAGACGCTGCACTTATCACGCGTTGAAGAAGACTGAGCGATAACCGTCTGCAGTTCCGTTTTGACGAGACCTTCGAATGCGAGGCCACCACCGTTTCGTCTGCTAGCTGTCGTAACACATACTCCATGACAGACCTTCTCGACAACGCCGATGTCGTGACATCGATTCCGTGTTGTCGCCTGGTGATTCGCGTGGGATCGACAAGGCAAATCTACCGTCCACTTGATCGCCCGAGTCGCATGCTTTCATCTACGTGAATTCGTTCGCCGAACGCCGAGCGACTTTCGACTTCGTCCTGACATCTCGCCGAACGCGACCGATGCGAACGTTGACATTCGCACATCACGAGACATTCATTGGTTACAGTTCATAGACTTTACAACGGTGTATACCCGTCTTCATGTAAGTGACCAGCTGTTTAAATTGTCTCCCATGTAATTTCGTATTTGGATACATACTCGTCGAGTACAATGTATGGTGTCATAAATATAATGTCATAGCTGAGTAAAGGTTGGCCAACTATCACTGAACCGCTTTTGTTTATTGTTGACGTATTAAATGGGAACGCCAGTTGGCTTCTCGTACATACATATCTGATGTAACGTTATGTCTCTCGTTCACTCCGAATCCTAGTGCACCTGAACCTATAACTTGTTATTCAAATCGGGTACCGCCAATTTATTAATTTATTTATACTTACACTCGATTTTGTGACACAGGCAACGACCATATAAACATTGAAATCATCACCACATAGTCCTTCATAAATAAATTGATAACGACGTGATAGGTCCTGAATAGAATGTGCAATTAATATTCATTCACAATTAAATGTGTACCACTATTAGTTAACCAATGATGTTCTTCGTAAATAAAATGACAACGATGTGAAAAGTCCAGAAAAGCAAAATGTAATTAACTAGACACAATTTCAGTCATTCATGACGTTGCTGATTCACAGTAGACGTGTGAACTCACATCTCTTAAACAACTAAACATCGTTGTTGTGATTCCACAAGCGTGACTAGTCATCAGAGTCGCAGTTGGGACATATGAAACCTCTCTCCCCCGGCGTGCATACTTCGTGCACCCACTTCTTGCACTGTTGGCATTGCATCCACTTCTCGCGCGGACTGCTCGTCGCAAAGGTCTCGCCACACAACAAGCAAGGCCGTTCTTCGTCATCACCGCTGTCTGGTTCTCGTTGCTTGATCAGCTTCGATTGTCGCTTTCCTCTCTGCTTACCTATCTGGGTTTGGAGATGTTGCTTGAATGGCGACAATGTGATACACTCAGCTGACTCAGCCTTCCTAGTCTTTGATCTAGGTCTTGCGATCTTCGGAAGTGGGCAGCATTTTGTGACTTGTCCCACCGTCGTGCGGTTGCAGCTTTGTAAACCAGAAGGTTCCGCAACAGCATTCGGTACAGGGGAAGCAGTGGGCAACAAGACTTCAGCTGGCTCCTGAACACTGGTCAGGAGACAGCCCCGTGACGGCATTAGTCACTCGAACTGCAGTTTCGCAACGGGGCAACAGTCGGCATCTGGTCAACAGACAACAACGTGGCAGCAGTCGGTGTGTCATCAGGTGCAGGTTGATCTTCAACCAAGATTTAACAAGCCATCCAGAAAATTAATTAAAGATCGCAGGTGGACAAGGAAGCCTTTTGGCTTATCGAGAATCCAATACTTTTTATATACGTGTATCCCGCCCTTTTAAGATATGTGTCGATTTTATGTGTAAACGTACTCACGCTAATACCACCAACACAATCGGGAGATAATATGTTCCATTCATTTAAAGTCCTTTGTGAGAATGAGAACTTTCTTATATCTAATCTACACTGCTCCTTTATTAATGTAACTTTATGTCCTCTAGTCATTCTGTCTTTCTTAACTGAACACAAAATATTTCTATCAATATTTTCATAATCATTCAACATTTTAAACACTTCTATCTGATCTCCTCTCAATCTCCTTGTCTCTGGTGTTGTCAAACCACATTCTTGTAGGCATATTTCGTCACTAAGATCCCTAAGTTTTGTTATCATTTTAGTTGCTCTCCTCTGTACTCTTTCTAGCATGTATATGTCCTTCCTGCGATATGGCCTCCACGCTTGAATACAATATTCCAAATGAGGCCTAACTGTTGTTTTGTACTGCGGTATTATTAGCTCCTTTTCCATATACGTTATGTTTCGCCTAATTAATCCATGGATTTGATTTCCCTTTGAAGCGGCAATTCCACACTGCATGCTCTGAAACCTTGATATCAGCACTAATGGGTAATCATACGTCCTTTTCTTTTACAGTAGTACTTAGTACAGAACCTCCCATTATATATTGAACATATTCGTTCCCATTTCCTGTGTGGAGGCATTTACATTACCCAAAATGGAACAGCATTTGCCACTTTTCAGACCATTTGATCAACCTGTCAAGATCATCGTGTAAATACTGTCTATCTTCATCACGTTTAATCTTTCTAAAAAATTGTATCATCCGCAAATGTCAACACCTTGCTTATTGTACCATCGTCTAAATCGTTGATATATATTAAGAATAATGTACGTCCCAGCACTGATCCCTGTGGTACCCCACTCAAAACTGATTTCCAGTTTGAAGCCTCCCCATCATCTACTACCCGTTGTCTTCTGTCAATTAGCCATTTTTTTATCCAGTTAATTAAACCATTTCCTATGCCATGGACCTTTAGTTTAAGCAGTAACCTTTGATGTGGCACTTTGTCGAAAGCTTTCTGAAAATCTAAGTAAATGATATCTACTGGTTATCCCTCGTCTGCCCACGTAGTGATATCTTCCAAAAAACATATCACATTTGTTAAGCATGACCTCGCTTTTAAAAACACATGTTGACATGGGTTTAACAAGTTATGTTTAACAAGAAAATCCACCATGTGATCTTTAACTAGGCTTTCTAATAATTTGCAAATCACTGACGTTAAACTCGCTGGTCTGTAGTTCTCTGCCTTTTTTCTGGAACCTTTTTAAATAACGGTATAATGTTTACTTCTTTCCATTCTAATGGAACCATTCCCTCTTCTAATGATAAGTTGAAAACATGCGAACCGAATGTACATCGGCACATATGTTGGCCTGATCCATTTCACCGGGAAGAGCTTCCTCGGTGAATTCTGCGGCCGCGAACTCCTCATCTCCAAAGATGCTGTCATCAAAAGATCATAGCCCACGTGGTTGAAATCCTTTGTAGACCTGTGCGTACGTAGGCAGTGCCGAAAATCCCTGCCATTTCATAAAATGTGATCCTCTTACCCGGGTTCGAAACCATCCATGCTTCTGATGCCGCAGCGTACGCACTTTTCAGTGACTTGAAAATGTCCTTTCTAGAGGCTCCATTTTGTGCGTGCAGTGAGGTGGCAACGTCACCATGTCTATTCCATTGGACGTGGCGTACTCAGCAGCTACTAAGGTCTTGTGACTGTGGTGACCGTCTATCATGATTATGTGACGGTTTGTCGGTGACGTACGAATTTGTTAACTTCACGAAGTGGTTGAGTCATATCAAGAACATATCCGCATCCATCCAACCTCTGAGATTTGCTTTCCAGAGAGATTGTGGTGGCGCCCCATTCATCAGCACTTCCACCATGTGGAAAAAGAAACACGGGGGAAGCGTATGCACCCACATCACACGTGGCACAGACGACAGTCACGGTTTTGCCGCGTTCGGCGCTTGTTATCTTCGCCACTTGTTTAACCCCCTTCGACGCCACGATGTTGCCTCGCCGGTGGACGCACTTGATTTCCTGTCTCATCAACGTTCCATACCTTGGATGGTTCGTATTTGTTCTGTTACAGCAATGCTTTCTAAATGGCAAAGAACCTCACCACTTTCGGCTTATTGACACCCACGGCCCTGCCGACGCTTGTGCCTTGAGACCGACGTATGCTCAGTTCGGGATGCCTGCGCATGTGAAGCCTGCTAACTAGTCTCTCCCTGCCTGTTTTGCCGTCTGGTTAAATGGGTTGACGATTCCCAAAGCCTCAACCACGTCAGTAGCAGTAGAGGGTTTTTCGATACGTAATCTGGAGGGTGCATGTGTTCCCATGGCTAAATTCTAAGAAGGCGGCTGTTTTATGATGACATAGATCCTTTTCCATGGTGCACTTCATATCACCTGACCCTCCTGACCCTCTCCTAGCGGTAAGAAGTGGACCTAACCTACTCCTAGCGGTATTTAGTGTATAGAAGTGGAAATAGTCTCATCATCATATGACGAAACCAATAAAAAAACAAAAAATATACCATCAAAGTAGCAAACGCTTTTTTATTTATTCATCATCATCACAGCAAAATCCCTCGTCTTTATCCACTGTACAACATGTCCAATACGCTTTGAAATCCCCGGTGTCGATTGGCTCCGGGGAATCTTCGTCATACCACGGTGACGGTGGCGAAACACCTTATCGCGTGGCTAGAATTTCCTGGTGGACTTGATAGAAGTACCATTCATGTGCGTTCTGTATGTCTTCTTCTTTGAAAGGTATATATCAAAACTTTGAAAACTATATAAAACTTTGAAAACTATAGGAATGAGACGTTAAATGTTACAAAGACATTTATCCATTTCGTCTCTGTCGTAGTGCTATAACCAGACACAGCGTTGCTAGGCAACCTAGGTAGTTTGTGAGCATGGACAGAGGAAGTCACCAGTTAAAGGATGTATGTCCCGGATTCAATTATCTATTTTTACCATAATACATCTGCAAACTAATTATCCGTCATAAGACGCCTCGTTAAAACAAAACAGGAAGAGACGTAGTAAAAATAGACGACTGTTCCGGGACAGGAAACTAATTATCCGTCACAAGACGCCTCATTAAAACAAAACAGGAAGAGGCGTATGACTGTTCCGGGGCGGGAAACTAATTATCTGTCACAAGACGTCTCGTTAACACAGTGCTATAATCAGACACAGCGTTGCTAGGCGACCAAGCTATTGTGAGAGCGTGGACAGATGAAGGGAAGTCACTATGTACACAGTGCTAAGCAGTCAAGCTAGAGCGAGAGAGAGAGAACTAGGTCATCTACACTACTGTGAGAGAGGGGAGACATGAAACGGTAAGTTAACAAGGGAGCTGTAAAACTTTGAAAACTATTTAAAACTTTGAAAACTATACGAATGAGACGTTAATTAAAACACAGTCTTTGATTCATTTCGTCTCTGTCATAGTGCTATAATAATTTGAACACTTACGTGAACGCGTCCTCCTCTTCCTCCTCTTGCTCTTCCGCCTCTTTCTCTTTCTCCTCTTCCTCTTTCTCCTCTTCCTCTTCATTCTCTTCTTTGTTTTCTTTATCACTAAAAAGATGATATAGACAACTGTTAGATGTGACTATATATATATACTTTTCAAAATTTCGATATATGTACCAGAACTAGTGGTTATCATGGCACGATACAGGTAGGTTATGTGAAGAACTTCTAAGAACGCTGTGTAATTACTCGAATGAAGTAAATACCTAGTCGTTAAAACGGATGACATCAAGTAAATAATAATAATAATAATAATACAGGTAGGTTATGTGAAGAACTTTAAAACCGCTGTGTAATTACTCGAATGAAGTAAATACCTAGTCCATAAAACGGATGACATCAAGTAAAAACAATAATAATAATAATAATATAATATAATAATAAATACTCACATCTCTTCCTGTCGCCATTGTTCGCGTAACTCATCCCAAGGTATGGGAGGGTACTTCTTAAACTCAGCCATCTTCGTTGTTGTTAAGTTTATGAATTAATTGAAAGTGAACACACGAACGAGATCTTGAAAACAGTCATCTATTTTTACTATGTGATTTTCTGTGTTAACGAGGCGTCTTGTGACGGATAATTAGTTTCCTGTCCCGCAACCTCTTCCTGTTTTGTTTTAACGAGGCGTCTTGTGACGGATAATTAGTTTCCCGTCCCGGAACAGTCGTCTAATTTTACTACGTCTCTTCCTGTCTATATTTACCATGTGACTTCGAGACTCCATGCGATATGTTTTGTCTTCACTATACATCTGGAACTACCTCGTTAAAATCAGGAAGACGTGCCGTAAAAATAGATGACTGCATCCTGGACATCTCATTAAAACAGGAAGACTGAATCCGGGACACCTCGTTAAAACAGGAAGACGCGTCGTAAAGACAGATGACTGCATCCGGGAAACTGTGTTATCGTTAACGTCCACTTACAGTCACGAGTTCATTGACTGGAACCTTTTCTTTGTTTTTCTTTGCGTATATAAGCCTAGCCTAAACCGAATAGGGCTTAATTCTCTCTCCATCGTTCGAACAGCTTCAAGTATTCCTCGTGATTCCTCGTGAGACATCAACAAGATGGCGACTGCTAACTCCGACTCGATCGACCTGACAGCCCTCGATGCAGTAAGCGACGGTACTTATCCATTTTATCGTCCACTGAATATTGTAACATGCGCTCTGACTCCGAAATATGTATGTTATCCATCGTGTCGTATCTGTACCCGCAATGTCCTGCTCGAAACGAAAGGACAGCACATCGTCGCGGCATGCCCGGTTCATGGACGACAGAAGGGAGGCCTTGTATATAGATATTGCATTGGGATCCTGTTGAGTGACCGGAAAGGCGCTGAACTGTGGGTCACGGCTTTTGATGCCGTAGACCGGCGGGCTCTAGGTGTGTCGGCCAATGATTACATGTCACTGAAAACAGACGAAGACCGTCATCGGGTATTGAGCGTCTTGTACGGTAAATAGGCTATGGTGACTATCAGGAAGTCATCAAAAGGAGGTTACGTGAACTATTCCGTGCCAGCACTGGAAGTGATTTTCAACAGTAACTCCAGCAAGATGTTTTGTCACCGGAAGTAATCATGATGTAATTTCCTATGTTGTAGTCGTCGTTTGAAAATCTGTCTACCCGGATGGACAATACACAGGAAGAGAAACGTATATCGCCACCACGAGCCGAAGGATCCCAAAAGATGAAACGACATCTGAGTTATTCAGATGTCACCGATGTCGAGCCAAGTGTCATTTTCTGTGGGTCGTGTAGACGGTTTAGTGACGACGATGATGATGATCTTGTTGTCGACTGTAGTAGTAGTAGTAGTAGTTTACAGGAGACTATAGCCAAGGTCGATGCCATCCAAAAGCGCACGGAGGAAATGATAGACGATGATGTATTTATAGCGACTATCTCCAACGCATGCGTGCTCTATGCATCCAAAACACTGTGTCACCGCTACAGAGACGTTGACAAGTCACTGTACATCCTGCAACCTACCAAGCTCCTGAATTGTTTGGAAGAGGTACTGTTCGATATCACGTACGCGTCGAATACACCGGGGTGGGACGAGTATACCATCCCATGAGTGAAAGAGGGTCTGCGTGCGCAACGTATATCCTTGTTGGATGAACAACCGAAGGACGCGTCCGCGACGTCGGTGAGAGGTAGACACAAAAAAGAAGAACAAGAGCTCACGGAGGATATGAAGGACTCGGAGCTGTTCATTACAACTGCATCCAACGCCTGTATTCGTCGCCTAGCCAACAGACTGTGTCGTACCTTCGAAGACGAAGAAGATGACGTGTACAAAGTCGGAACTGTCTTGATCCGCGACACATTGAAGTGGTCAGTGAGACATATGAGGTACAAAGCGGATTTTCCGGGGTGGGCACGTGATACTATACCACATGTCCAAGCCATCCTGCGTAGTCGTGGGTTAACACTGTTTTCTGAAGATGACGAGAACTAAAACTGTTACGTGTACTCATCATCATTAATGCTTTTTCTTCTTATTGTGTCTAACAGGATGAAGATGATGGTCTTGGTGGTGAATTAGGGCGGATACGTCACGTCTATACGAACGACGACGACGACGCGAACATTACGTGGGCGCCAAAGAAGAAGGTCCCGCGTCGAGCCCGTGTCGAGGTTCCATTACGTCGTCGTCTCCTCACGGTATTACACGAGTGCCGCCATGCGTCACCAACGTTTGATATGTCGTGTGATGATGTCACCACGTCACCATCTGATGACATCCCGTTACAGATGAAATGCGAGGACGACAACGACGACGTCGACGTCACAACGCCATCGGAATACGAAAGCCTCCGGAAGGGGGTGGATATTTCCACATTCGATCTATCTCCCCATGGACATATGATATGGTCGAGTTTTATCGATTGCATGTCTTTGGGGTATGGAGAACCCTTTGACTCCATGGGCTCCATAGAGAGAGACATAGCACGGTTATCGAATGTGCTATACTCATCATCACCACGTACACTGAAAGATGCGGTACGTCATTGCTGCAATGAGATAGCAAGAAATATTATTCGTGATGAACACATTGAAGCCGTGACCTCTACGATTCGTAGAGAACTGTATAGCCATATACATTTTGAGGAAAATACTATTTAGTGACAAAGAGGAAATGCGCCACGCCTACGATGGTTGGGGTTAGAGGCGCCTCTAATTGTCATATTGCATAGTATAGTAGTAGTAGTAGTAGTAGTAGTAGTAGTTTTCGATTTGAATATTGTAATTGTTAGTATCATAGAAATAAAGGTACACGTAATACCCTTCTCGGTCGCCCTTTGTTCTTTCGTATCGAAGAGTGACTTTGCGGTATACAGTGTCCCATATAGCACGCACACACACACACACACACACACACACGCATGCACACATGTACATATATATATAGCAATAGACAACGTTTACACGACGTCGCATAGTGTCTGATATATAGAAATAGGCAAGGATCCTTCATCCTACAGTTGGAGGTGGATAAAGCGTCATGAAGAAGCACGTTTGTCGACACTGCGGTATCGTCAGAAATACATACGATGACTTACAACGTCACATACATCTAAACCATTCATCGCCGTCGGATCACTCACCACGAGTCGACGACGATCATGCCTACACCAAAGCACCGTCGCGAGTGGCGCCATCTGCTGAATACAAAAGAACCACAACCCACCGATGTCAGGTATGTTCAAAAGAGTTCGCGAGACGATACACCTTGTTACGACACATGAAGACGTCGTGTGGTAGGGTACCCGTGCAGACAAACGATACCCACCGCTGCGAGACTTGCGTACGTGAATTCGCAAGACGAGACCACTTGTTACAACATATCAAGGTATGTAGCAGACGAGAAGTGATGAGGAGGAAGGCACCCAAGCGAGCGAGATGCGAAGAGCGACCACGTGAAAGACACTACCACGACGCCGATCCCATACGTCCTCCCCCACGACTCCCCTTGGTCGACGATCTGTCTAGGGACCTGCGAGATGTCGTTGGAGACCACTGGTCGACCATCAGAAGTCACGTGAGTAGAGGACCCGTTCAATCCGTTTACAATTACAGGGTGACGACACCGGACACGACTGTTGTAGAACCGTCATTGAAGATCATGTTTCGCGAACAGACACACGCCTTTAAGATTAATCTTAGTTACGGTTTTGTGTTGAGGAACAATATCACAAATATATACAGATACTACCATTCGTCGTACAACTGTTACGGACGTTACCTCGATAAACCGTGTCTTATCACCAACGCCGAAGAATTTGATGGATTTCTGGAGCGTATCCGAGAAACAGACGTTTTGCAGTGGGCGATCAATCAACGTCCGAACAGTCAATGGGTATGCGAGGTGGTCACGAACGTCACCTTCTTCGTCAACCACATCGTAGACCATCCGATAGGATGCGCGGACATCATCCTTTCCAGGTACGTCAAGAACAATTGTGCCGTCATCGGACTGGAAAGAAAAGGCAACAACAACAAGAAGTACACCGACAATATGTGTCTCTTCCGTTGTTTGGCTCTGCATCGCGGATGTGACCCATGTTACCTGGAACCCACTGTGAGGGTACTCTGCGAGAAGTAAAACCGAGACGGAGTGTCTATGAAAGACTTTGATGGAGTGACGATGGACGACCTCTATCGCGTCGAGACCACCTTTGAGATCAACGTGTGCGTCTAAACCCTCAACGAACCGACGGAAGAAGACGGAAAGGCGACTGCCGAGCTCGTGCGTCGTTCATTGTGTCAATATTCCGACACCTAGTATGTCATTCTCTACGACACACACTTTTCCTATATAAAAGACGTGAATATGTACTGTCACTCTTATCGTTGCAGGAAGTGTGGTGACTCGTTATGGAAAGACGCGTACCATCTAGAGACACGAGCGCACGTGTAAGGGAGGCGTGCGAAAGATCTATCCCGGCGGTGTCTACCGTCCGTCGCCGACAGTCTTCCAGCGTTTGGACGACGAAAACTTTCGTGTTCCCGAGTGCTTGCGCTACTACCCCTATCACGCTACCTTCGACTTCGAGTCCTGGTTCGATACGTCACACCTTCCATCGGACAGCGACAAGGTCCATTGGGTGTCTCGTCACGTACCATTGAGTGTGTCACTGGCGAGTAACGTACCCGGATTCGAAGAAGTGCAATGTCTTATCACCGATGGCGACAGCGACAAGTTGGTGTCCGACATGATGTCCATCCTTCAGTCTTTGAGCTATGCTGCCTACGAAGCCATGATAGACGATTACGTGAGCGTCCATCAAGAACTCGCGGAAGCGATCGCGACCTGGGACGAGCACGAGGCGGCGGCGGCGGAGGCACCGGCGGACAACGAGTCTCAGCGACTACCGATCAATCCCTACAAGACACTCATGGGTCAATTGTACGGTTGGCTTCATCAGTTGCCCGTCATCGGATTCAACTCGGGCAGGTACGATCTGAACGTCATCAAACAGTTCCTGGTACCCTACTTCCTGTCCTCGACGAAAGACAGAGAGGAGGATGAGAAGGAGGAAGGGGAAGAGGAGGACGATGGTGGAGAGTTTCACGTGATCAAACGCGGCAACACGTTTATGTGTCTATCGACGGATGACCTCAAATTCCTCGATATTATATCGCCCTGGGATTCTCGTATGATAAGTACCTGAAAGCGTACGGTCCCGAGGTTACAAAAGATCATTTCCCGTACGAATACATGGACAGATTGGAGAGACTCGATGACACCGCTCTGCCTACCAAAGAGGCCTTCTTCAGTCGACTGAAGAACGAAGGTATATCCGTCGAGGACTATACCCGTTGTCAAGAGGCATGGCGAGACAACAACATGAAGACGTTGCGGGACTTTCTCGTCTGGTACAACAACAGAGACGTCGTACCATTCCTGGAGGCCATCGCCAAACAGTTTGCCTTCTACCGACAACGCGGTCTCGACATGTTCAAACAAGCCATCAGTATACCCGGTTTGAACTTGATGCACCTGTTCAACTACGTGCCGGATAAGATCTTCTTTAAACTGTTGAACGAAACAAACAAGGATGTCCATCAACTAGTCAGAGATAACATCGTCGGAGGACCTTCACTCATCTTGACCAGACATCACGAGAAGGGGATCACGAAGATACGTCAGAACTACTACGGAGATGCGGCTCGAACGTGTCAGTCCATTGTCGGTTACGATGCAAACGCATTGTATCTATGGTCTCTATCGCAAGACATGCCGACGGGATGGTACACGCGACGACGGGAAGAGAACGAGTTCCGTGGCGAAGCGGCACAGCCCACCAGACAGATGGCCGCCGAATGGCTATCGTGGGAGTCCGAAAGCACGGGACGCGTCATACGTCACCAGTCCAACGGACGAGAGAAGCCCATTGGTAAACTCCTGGTGGACGGTTGGTACAGCGAAACAAAGACGGCCTATCAGTTTCACGGATGCTTCTATCACGGATGTCCGTGCACCAGTCGTGAGGTCAACGACCTCAATGGGAAACCCATGAATCAACTTCTCGCCGAAACACGAAAGAACACGGCCTACCTTCGTCACTTTGTCAGGGTCGTCGAGATGTGGGAATGCGAGTGGAAGGTCACGATACGCCATCCGTGCGTGAAACTATTTCTGGACGCCACCTTTCGCCGCCGTCGTCGACGCGTGCCATGGAAGATGACGTCACAAGAGATCCTGACAGGGGTACACAATGGCAGCGTTTTCGGAATGATTCAGTGCGACATTCGTGTACCGGAGGAATTGCGCGCGCACTTTGCCGAGATGCAGCCCATCTTCAAGAACATTCACATGACACGTGATGACCTCGGACCGTTCATGCGTCGATACGCCGAAGACCACGACATCATGTCAACCCCGCGTCGCATGCTCGTCAGAAGTTATCGTGGAGATAAGATCTTGCTCGCTACACCTCTCTTACGATGGTACCTGGAACACGGAATCGAGGTGACGCACGTCTACCAGGTCATCGAGTATACAACGATCGCCTGCTTCCGACGATTCGGCGAGGCGGTGTCCGCCGCGCGTCGCGAGGGAGACGTCTACCCCGACAAGGCCATGATCGCGGGCACCTACAAACTGATGGGGAAGTCTTCCTATGGGAAATTGATCACTAACGTCAATAGACACCGCGAAGTCACCTACTGCAGGGAGAAGAGGGCATCTATCATGATCAACGATCGTCTCTTTCGACAGCTCGACGTCGTTACCGACGATGCGTACGAGATAGAGATGCACAAGAGGAACGTCAAATACGCCTTTCCCACGCATGTGGGCTTCTTCGTTTTGCAGTGGGCCAAACTACGCATGTTGGAGTTCTACTACGATTTCATGATCAGGTACGTGGAACGTCCGCTGTTCGAGTTCTGCGAAACCGATACGGACAGCGCCTATCTGGCTCTGGCGGGTGAATCCTTCGACGACCTCGTGACCCCGGCACTACGCGAAGACTACTTTCGCCACCGCTCCGAATGGCTACCGTCCGAATGTTGCGATGATCATTGGAGCGAGTCCGTGCGATGTCGACTGACCGGACATCCGTGGAGCGGTACCGAGACGTGTTGCAAGGCGCGCAAAGCGTACGACAAGAGAACGGGTGAATCACTCGTCCGTGTTGACGTACATGAAGGAACACGCGGCTTTTACCTACTTCTACGCCAAGCGCGTGGTCCACGATGACGGAGTCACAACGGGACCGGTGGACATGTGATATAACGATCGATTGCCGTGTAAGTCTACGCCGAAACACCGCTGATACAAAGAGGAAATGCGCCCCTACGTTAGTTGGGGTTAGAGGCGCCTCTTAGCTGTCACGTGGTTAGTAGGCAGACAGTAGAAAAAAAGTTACTTAGATGTCACGCAATCGATCGTCACGGACGAAAGTGGTCATAGGAGTATCGGTAGTAGGAACAGTCGGAGTGTACCTGTACATCATATACGAAGCGAACGCGGCCGCCTACTAGAAGACGTGGCGATCATGGATACGCGATAGAAACATCCCTTCACCTGTATCGTCGCGGGTCCGACGGGATGCGGTAAGAGTACCTTCGTGACGCACATTCTACGTCACGCCGCAACGATGATAGATCCGCCTCCGGGGAAGATCACGTGGTGTTATGGAGAATGGCAGTACGGTTCGAGGAAGGGTTGCCGAACGGCGCGTTCGACGCATCGACGCGAAACCTCGTGGTCATAGACAATCCGATCGCGGAAACGGATGAACGGGTCACGACCTTGTTCACGAAAAAGATTCATCATCAGAACACCTCCGTACTCTATCTCGTGCAGAACCTGTTTCCGAAAAACAAGGAGAGTCGCACGATCAGTCTGAACGCGCAGTACATGGTGGTCATCAAGAATCCCTGCGACGCGTCGCAGATAGTTGACTTGGCGCGACAGATGTATCCGGGACGCCTGAAGTGTGTACAGGACGCGTTCAAAGACGCCACGTCATTACCGTTCGGTTATCTCCTGATCGATCTGAAACAGGACACGCCCGAAAACATGCGTCTGCGCACGGCCATCTTTCCGGACGACGGTGTTCAGTACGTGTACAAGCCCAAGGTATAAGACGACTGCGCATGCACGTCGTCTCTTCAGCCGCAGGATGTCCGAGCTCATGAAGAGACATATCCTCTGCATACAGGCTCTAAACAGATATAAGAGCACGAAATTGAGATGAGCCATCATCAACAACGCCGACGCCGATCTTTTGTGCGTATACATATTGAAGAAGGACATTCCCTTCACTCCCTTACAGAGACGACGTTTGAATAAGTACAAAACAAAACTGCGCGAGTTGGCAGAGAGAGGCTCGCCGGCGAACAGGAGACGTCGCATCTTGCTGCAGGGATTGGAACGGAGAAACGCACCGAAGGCGGTCGGGAGACGTCTTCGTCGGTGTAATAACCAGGTCGGAGAGGGACAGACCAGTGGTTTCCTGTCGGCTTTCGTAGCACCGTTGGCCAGTTCGTTCTTTCTACCCTTGCTCAAAGAGGTGCTACTCAAGTAGACGATGGAACACGCACGGAAGATGGCCTTGGTAGATCCGCGACTGTTGGCGGTGGCGGCAGCAAATGACCCACTGGAGGTATAGAAGCGGAAGTCATCAACAACGTTCCAAAGGCCCTTCGGTCCAAAGACGCGCGACTGATGGAACGATTTAAAGGAAACGTCGCGTGGAGCGCGCGCGGAGAGCTCATGCACAAAGGAGTAGCGGTACCCGGAAGTAACGTGGTTGATCTCGTGAACGATCTGCTGCGCAAGCGCAAGACCGCCGGCGATCCAACGGGATGGCAGGTGTTTGCGCGTCAACTCGGTGACACGAACGTTCCCATGGAGTTGGTGGGCAACCAGGACAGGAAACGACATATTCATCAGACGCAAAAGAAGAGCGCGGTGGCGGCAGCGGCCACACGATCGCTCGGTAGAGTGCGACGAACCCTACAGTGGACACCCCCCGCGCGTCGTCAACGGATGGACTCGTCTGCCGCCCTACTCACGCCACCGTATAATGACGTGGAACAGTCGTCTGTTTGTCGGTATCGCTTACGCCGCGCTTCACGTCGTGACCGGGATCACCGTCGACTATCTGATACGACTATGGCGCTTCACCGGAAAAAGCTCAAGAGAGTATACTTCGATCCCGCTAAGGTGGGGAGTTACGGAGGTATCGAGTCTTTGCGCCGAGTCGCCTTCCGACCTATAGAGCGTGTACCGAGAAAAATCGTCGAACAATGGCTATCGGAACAGAACGCCTATACTCTATACAAACCGGACAGAGTTCATTTCAAGCGGCGACGCGTGGTCGTCGGAGGCCAGAATCAACAGTTGCAAGCCGATCTCGTCGACGTGTCCAGTCTGAAAAGAGACAACGAGGGTACGACGTTCCTACTCACGGTCATCGACGTCTTCTCGAAAGTCGCCCGGTGCGTTCCCTTGAAGAACAAGTCGGCGACGTTTATGACGAGGGCGCTGGACGGACTGTTCACCAACGACGTTCGTCCGCTGACGTTGCTCACCGACAGAGGTCTGGAATTCCTGAACCGTGGCGTTCGGGGTGTATTGGAAAAGTACGGTATCCATCTCTTCTCCATCTACAACGAGGAGACCAAGGCGAGCAACGTGGAACGCTTCAATCGCACGCTAAAGACGCGGATGTGGCGATACCTGACGCATAAAGAAACGTGGCAATACATCGATATCCTTCCGGATCTGGTGCGGACGTACAACGACACACCTCACCGCAGCATCGGGATGGCTCCGTCGCAGGTGAATGCGTCTAATCAGGAAGAGGTGTGGCAGCGCTTGTACGGCGGTCATCACGGTAAGGACGTGCCAAAGTACCACGTGACGGATCGCGTGCGTATCAGCAAGGTCAAGAGACGTTTCGACAAAGGGTACATGGCGAATTGGACAAAGGAAATATTCACGATATGCATCCGTCCGATCCGCCCGTCTATCGTCTGACGGACGACCTCGGAGAGATACTGGACGGCACCTTCTACGAAACGGATTTGCAGAAGGTGACGGTTCTGATCGATAAACTGTACCACATGGAATCGATAGTGCAGCGACGCAAGGTAGGGAGGCGAAGGTAGGTATTGGTGAAATGGTTTGGATACCCTTCGAAATTCAATAGCTGGATCGATGCCAAGGCTCTAGTCGGGCTATAAAGAATAGTCACGTGTCCGACGAGATGTCATTCATCCGCTCGTGACGGACGAGACGACAACAGTTTCCGTTGTCGACGAAGAAGAAGTCGACGCGCCGCCACAGAAAGAGAGGACTCCGTGGCACATCTTCGGCACCGCATGTCCCAAAGAGGAGATCGTTTTTGTGTGTCAGGTTACCATCTTGTACAGTTTCATCTTGGTCAGCATCTACAACCTATCCATCGGACACGAGAACGCGACTCTGTGGACGGCCCTGTTGAGTAGTTCGTTGGGTTACCTCCTACCCAGTCCGACATCATGATGAACAGTGATTTTTACCTGACGCTACCTAGCTACGCTTCCATGCGTACGCATCCCGACAACACGTTGACCCATTACGTCACGACGCTACCGCAACGTCTCAACTTGTCGGGTCAGTGGGAGTGCGGTCTGTCGGAAGTAATCTATCCGCATAATTGGCACAACGTGAGAGAGAAGGAGGCGTGGTTCGGTATAGGGCTAAGAAATACGAATGAAGAGAAGGAGATGACTACGACGAAAACCAATATCGAGCCCGGGTATTATCACGGACCGCAGAATCTCGTCAAAGCGATAATCAAAGCTCTACTACGTGTGCTACCGGATAATGTTATGCGCCTATACTACAACCCCACCACGCACAAGGTTACAGTGGTGATGCTGTCGAACGCCATATTGAGCGGGGATATGTCGAGGAGCATTCTAGGCTTTCACGAGACCATGCTGTTCAGAGAGATTACGAAGAAGAAAAAGAAGGAAACGGTGATCGAAGTCGACACTGCGGTGGACATAGCGCGGGGTTTCGACTCGCTCTACGTCTACACGAATGTCATCGAACCACGAATCGTTGGCGACAGCCTCGTTCCAATGCTACGTATAATTCCGCTGAATGGTAAACAAGGCGACACCGTGACGACGACCTTTCAAAAGATCCAGTACCTACCCGTCCTGTGCAAAGAATTCGGCACGATCGAGATTGATATAAGGGACGATACCGGCCGGCGCGTGCCATTCGAACGCGGAAAACTGACCACGACGCTTCAATTCCGACGACGACGGACGGCACTGTTCTAGAGAGATGAATTACAACGACTACTACGCTCGTCAAGCGGGAGGCGCCCTTCCCTATTTCGCAGGTGCCCGCTACAAACGAGGACACGGTCTAGGAAGTCTATTCGGAGGTCTACTGCGTAGCGTCATGCCGCCGCGGCGTTGGGAAAGAGAGCGCTGTCGACCGGCGCGCGCATAGCCGACGAAGTCCTGACGGGGGAGAACATCAAAACGTCCGCCAAACGTCGCGTTACGGAGAGATATTGAGTCAACTCATGACCCCTGGCGTACAAGCGCGTAAGACGCGTATAAGACGCGCGTACCCTACGAAAGGAGTCAGTACAGCCAGGAGATGGACAACGAAGAAGACACGCCAGCGCCGACGGACACGCGAGCCAGACATATTCGACGATGGCGTTCGTTCATAAACAATCGTGTGAGGGACTCAAGAGCGAACTCGATATCTTCACCATGCCTCCGACTCAGACAAGTATCATCGATAGTCACGTGGTGCAACATCAACCCATGTCGTCGCTCGACTCGGGTGGACCGATAGAATTCGTTATAGTAGGTTCCGGAGAAGATTACCTGGATCTCGCCAGCACGATGCTACACGTTCAAGCGAAGGTAACCCGCGCCGACGGAAGCGACCTCGATGCCGCCGATCCCGTCGGTCCAGGGAATAACTGGCTCCATTCCCTTTTCAGCCAGATCGACGTCTAAATGAACGGGACGCTCGTCACCGCCTCGACCAACACGTACCCGTACCGCGCCTACATAGAAACGCTGCTGAGTTCCGGGGACGACGCCAAGGAGACGCAACTGACGAGTCAGATGTGGTGCAAGGACACGAGTAATCGTATGGAAGCCGTCGAAATAGCCGCCGGAAATGCAGCCAACGCGGGGTTCGTCACCAGACGCGCCAGTACGACTATGAGTCGCGTAGTCGATACGAAGGGTCGTCTCCACGTGGATCTTTTCTTCCAGGATGAATTCCTCATCAATGGCGTAGAGGTCTTCGCGCTCATGGCCGACGGAAACAACCCCGACTACAAGATAAAGATCATCAACGCCACCCTGTTCGTCAAGAAGGCCACTCTGAATCCGGGCGTGGAGGTGGCTCACATCAAGGCCCTCGAAAAAACCACAGCCAAGTACCCGATGCGTCCAGTCAACTGCAAGTTCTACTCCATACCCACGGGTACCCGCTCGCACACGCACGAGAATCTCTTTCTTGGCATTCTTCCAAAACGTCTCGTGCTGTGCTGCATCGACAACGACGCCTACAACGGATGCTACGCTAAAAACCCGTTCAACGCCAAAAACAACCATATCAACTTCCTCGCCGTGTACGTGGACGGACGACAGATACCCTCCAAACCCTTCCAACCAAATTTCGACGACAACCTCTTCGTCAGGTGCTACCACAATCTGTTCACCTCGACGGGTAAGGTGTGGCAGGACGAAGGAAACGGCTTGACTCGCGCCGACTTCCGCCACGGCTACACCGTCTTCGGTTTGGATCTCACTCCTGACTCGTGCGACGACTGCTGCTTCCATCTGGTACAAAAGGGCAACCTGCGCATCGAGATTCATTTCCGCGACGCACTGACGACCACTGTGAACGTCATCGCCTACGCAGAGTTCGAGACCATCCTAGAGATCGATAAGAGTCGCAACGTCATCTACGACTATTGATGGAAACCCTGCAGATCGCCCGTCTACTCGTCCGGGATGCGCACACCAAGGCCATCGTTCGTAGGGTCGTACCCAAAGACATACTCCTCAACGAGACGATAGACACTTACCCGGTCGCCTTCGTATGCAACACGCACAACAGCAAGAAACCGGGAGAACATTGGACAGCACTGTACCTGAACGATAAAGGTCAAGGTGAATACTTCTGCTCGTACGGCTTGCCGCCACGACACGTCGAATTCCGACGATTCATGAATAAACATTGCGTAGAATGGACTCATAATTCAAAGAGACTTCAGAGTCCCGTGTCTAACGTTTGCGGACAATACTGTGTTGCTTATATCATATTTCTATGTCATGGACTTCCTATGAAGGAATTCATGAACGATTTCGGCACTGAACTGGTAGCAAACGATTGTCATGTATTCGACTGGCTTAAACTATTGAACTAAGATGCGTGCGTTTCGCTACATACCGTGTTTCATTAACGGACAGGTATCATCATCATCATTATCGTTCGAGCCTATGGCGCGGTCACACACCCGTAAGCTCACGACCTCTGCCGCGGTGTTCAGTCACCCGTAAGTCGTATCACATTACCAGCCACTGGCGCGGTCGTCATGACCCGTAAGCTCACGACCGCTGGCGTGGTGTTCAGTCACCCGTAAGTTATGTCATCATCACACTTGTCTTTGGTTACTAAAACACGGTTTCATACAGCATATACTCATTACGCTTGTATCTTTAATCAATAAAATTCGTGTGCACACGTATACTTTGGTGTTTCGTTCGTTATTTCATACACACGCATTCACACACACATACCTCTTTACCTGCCCGCGTCACTGGAGGCACAACCTCCATACCCGCCCTCGTCCGCGTCACCGGAGGCACAACCTCCATACCCGTCCCAGCCCGCCCGTCTGCCCGCCCGCCCGTTTTACCCGCCCGCGTCACCAGAGGGTGCTAGGAGTAGGTTAGGTCCACTTCTTACCGCTAGGAGAGGGTCAGGTGATAAGAAGTGCTCCATGGAAAAGGAACTACGTCATCATAAAACAGCCGCCATCTTACAATTTAACCATGGGAGCACATGCACCCTCCAGATTACGTATCGAAAAACCCTCTACTACTACTCACGTCGTATGCCAGGCGGCGGATATCCAACGGCGTAAGGCCGTACATCGACTTTTCCATTGATTGCACGTGATGTTTTGTTAATTTACCTCTTGGACAATTCCAGACACTGCGCATTGAATGACGATGCGGTTGTTAGGCCTCTACGCAGAACAGTAGTTTTATTGTCGTTTTGTATCTTTACACGACAAATCACTATTTACACGACAGGCAATTATTACGCTCGCGACTATTACGATTTGTTTCGCAGCCCAACTAGGAGCATCAAATGATACATTACTAAACTATACGGATCTACTGAAAACTATTCTAACTCGATATACCAACCCAACCCAATGTATAGATAACATTTTAAACTACGTACAGTACGGTTATAAATCACGGTTTCAAACGGTTAGTAAATGTATTCCACAAATAAATTATTTGTTTTTCTTTCAGAACAGACAATAAAAACGTAAAACTTCTGTTTGATTTGAACTGATGTTGCTTAATTAATTACCAGAAATAATAGGTTTATTGTTAACGTAAAGCGAACTTACCAGAATAACTGAAAACAGGAAATAAAAACAACACAATTAAGCTTCTGAACAAACATTTTAATTCAACCATATGTAAAACAATACAAATTATAGACATGATAAATATTATACACCAACTCATAACAGTAATTTAAGTGACACCCAGCTGCATTGTGGGATCGCATTCATCACGTGATCCACTTGCCAGGTCCTGTAGTCCGACTAGATTGCAAATGATTGCTGCATGAGATCGAACATCCATCAACAATTATAAAAAATAAGTAAAAAAGCAAGTTCTTACACAGCACGGTATCCAGTCGTTGACTGCATAGTGCACTTCACTCCCTGGCAGACCAATCATACACAATCTCGACTTCTCTGTGAAGACTTCCGCCAAGCGTCAGTTACTGCGCAAACATACCTATTTCTGTCTATAACATTCATACAACTGTGTGACCTGGAGCAACGTGGAGTGAACGAACTTGCATTGTATAAATAAATGCTGAAGTATAACTCGATCCTTCTAGGGTGAAACATTAAAAGGAGTTAAACGAGTCGATATAATGCCTAAAGTAATACAAACTAAGCCACACAACAATGTTTCGTTTTTGAGTTCGCGCGAATACAACCACTGTAACTCTACACTAAAAAATCAATTTTAGAGGCCATTCATGTGTGGGTATATTTATGAAAACACGTTAAACAGTTAACCTTTGGGTTCATATATATAATATATATATACACTGGGTATATACATATAACAAGACACGAAACGTTCTTACACACAATGCCCAACGTAACAATTATGTCAACACATGTCAATGTTCAATTATAAAACAGACCTTTCACTGCATGCAACAGAACATGTTCCAACTGCAAATTTCCATTCAATATAATTATAATGTTATGCCGGTGGTTATTCCGTCATGATCTACAAGTTATAGGCCTACGCGTGTCGAGTTGATGAACATGTAACATTTGGGACGTATTCATGTAGATCACATTTGACATGTCTGGCGTAGTGAGCCTCTCTGGTATGCGGGGATATCCCCACCGAGATTTGACGTCGAGAGAATCCACAAGTGAAACAATAATGAGTTGCAGACACTCGAACGCAAGCTGAACATAAGAATCTGTGAAAACTACCCTCATGTATAGAAATGCGTCAACAAGCATACTGTTGTTATACTGTAGGTTATATTTTGATGACATAAACCCACCAATGATTCTTACACATTCACCATCCCGTCAGTATACCTTCTTGCAATCTTGATAAGTTACTGGTGTCTTTCTCCGCTTGTCAAATATGTCTTGCCTTGGACGGCAATATTGTCCAACCTTGGATGGACAGATACCATGTTTTATGCTGTATGCATACATACAACTGTACGCCACACAAGGACACTATATTTGAACAGATGTCAGCACAGCTGAATAATATACCGTTTGCTTAAACGTACACGTACACGGTTATGCACGCTTTAATTTCCAGGTGTCTTACCCAATCAGACACCTGCAGTTGCAAGTAGAACAATAAGACACAAGTATACAATGTAAATGGTAGGCGTGTAATTAATCAGTTAAACATAAGCACTACATTGTCTCTGATGGCTCAGCTGGCCTTGGAGAGGAGAGAGCGAGGAAGGAGGTCGACAGAGGGGAAACCGTGGGTAAAGAGGAGCAGGGCAGCCACCAGGAGTGTCGGTACGACCATCAGCCACTGGAGATCACCGATGAAGGCTATGTGAAAACTGCAAGAAGAAAACAAGTTGTTGTAGACGCAGTCTGTTATCCATGGTAACAACATATCATAAATGTGAAACTATATATATATATCAATATAGCTGTAAATAACGTGTTTTAACCGATCATGTCTACATAAGTACGCTGGGGATTATTACTATATTATATATTTTGACATAATTTTATAAAGTGTGTGTATGTGCGCGCGTGTGCATGCGTGCGTGTGTGAGCGTGTGTGTCGACATGTAAATCTATGCTGGCTTCTGGCTTACAATTCAAACTGAATTTTTTTGCAGTGTCCACACTGTACAGGGAGTTGATGTATACATGAACCACCAGAAGTCCAATGGTGTAGCCATGTCAATTAAACACACAAAGGTCAGTTTAATGCTTCAATGTCATCTTGTCATCCGGAATGTGGGTCCCATGAGAGCAGTTCATGACACGTCCATCTCCACTAGTTCTCGAACTGCTATTCTGAACTTAGATGAAATTTAGTTTAGGAAAGTTTGGCATGGTCTTCCTAGTCATCTCTGTCCATGCTTCGGTTGACAAGTAACCAGTTCTCTCTCACCAATTCTCTCAGGAATCAGTTTGCAATAGTGACTTGCAAACTTTTTCCACGTATAATTATCTTTCTTTTTTTGTGTGGTATCCAGGATATGTTGACTGTTGAGTGCTTTACGTGGTATAGTCGTGCAACATCTGTCCATTCAGTCCTCACTACTTCTGGTGATCGTCCACATTTCTTTCCCATAAGTTAGGACTGATTGCTTCAAAGACTACGTGAGCAACTATTCGTTATTGGCGGAATATGTCAGTTGATTGTTATTACCCCACAATAAACAGAAACAGCAAACAAACCAAACATAAATACTATAATGCCAAGTATATCACAACATCAATAGCATTATCAATGCACAATAACATTGTAATGTGCATACCAGTAAATGCACCACTCAATGTTTGTTTTTAGACTGTAATACAACACCTATCTTGTATAACCAATGTTACTGACATCACTGACACCCTTTGATCAAAGAACATTGCTACTTACTCACCTGACAGGTATGTGGTCAGTGAACACTTGACCGTGATGTGTGGTCAGTCTCACCTGTATGAGGGCCGAGAAAGGCTGGTGGGGGACGTTGATGTTGACGTCATACTGACCGGGTGCATCGTAGACTGTAGCTGCCAACAACTGGTTACCAACGAGCACCTGCAGAGAGAAGTTCCTGCACTACATAGCTAGCTTCATTGACTTACAAACACATGCTGTAATATAGAAAGATACTTGTATCAAACTACAATCAAGCTAGCGCCTCTGTGCACAGGGAGTATGTTAATGTTCCCATCTCAGGCGCCAAACTTTTGGGGATTCCCCATGACCCATTGAAAGAAAAGTAATGCTTTTACTTTTTCTGATCAGTTAAGAATTTGCACTACAGTGTTGATATGATTGCTTCATGATGATCTTTGTCAAATTCATTGATGTCATCAAATATACGTCATTCTATGATTCTACACACATGCAGATTTTTTCTGCCCAATGGCATCATTAATAAATTGTGAGAATCATGAATTATGGATAACTAGAATAAGAAGTAATTTTACCCAATTAGTGATTACTTCACATAGTGACTAGGTCAACCAGTGAATAATCTAGTCATTAGGCAGCTTAGTGACTTATCTATTTAGTGTCGTAAACTTTAGTAAAGTTGGTTTGACAAATTTGGTTGGTAAAATGTATCATTTTTAGAATTCTTTTATAACTGATCAGATACTTGTAGATATAAAAAACGTCCAACTGAGGTACATGATGCAGAATATACAGATGTCAACCTGACTGAGCGACATCATGCTGATGTACTTACATGCACATGGTACTTGGCTGAAGCGTCTGGAGAACCGACCGCATCATGAATATGAATGGCGAGAGTGTAGACTGATCCCGAGAGTTCCACTGGAGTATTCTCAGGTTTCAAAATAGTCACTCCCCTCTGTTGGAAATAAACAAGGATTACTTGGAATTCAATGTAACATTTAATATTTGCATAATAACACATATAAGTATATAATTTGAGAAAGATACATTATATGCACACAACTAGAGCTTTTGTGTTCACATTATGTTACTTTATTCAAATTTTGTGGGGCTGGAACGAGGAAAGCTAAAAACCTGCCATAGGGGCAGTGACAGCTGGAACAGAACTGTGGCAGCCGATCCGAGTTTTACCCCGATGGCTGATATGAGTGAGTGAGTGAGTGAGTGAGTGAGTGAGTGAGTGAGTGAGTGACTGAGTGTGTACACAACTACAAAGGTTTAGAATAAAGGCATCACAACTGTACATGATTCACTATTTTAAAATGGTTTGTATGCCAAATCAGGTCAATCTTCACTGACTGTATCTCACAAACAACTTAAACTAAAAATGGTGTAATATTGTTGCCCGTAGTGTACATCTTGGTTCACTCCAAGTGTATGGGATGTCATTGAGACAGTCAACGTTTTGGGTGATTCATCAGACAAGACACTATGAGAAATAGATATATTCTTTTATTAACTTTATACTCGCCCAATTTTAATATCCTGAAGTTAAAAATCAAGGTTATAAATAGATACATTTTGTGATGCATCTGTCGATGTGACACACACCTTTCCATTGTAGTAAGTGGCGACGTTGTGCAGATGCTCTGTGGGTGACGAATACAGCGAGGACAGTGGCTCCACCTGTTCGTGTGGTGCCTGTCCAATACAAAGAACGGTGCCGTCTCGACTCGCCACCAGGAGTTCGAGTCCGGGTGAACTACTGACCAGGTCATGTGTCACAATCGACACGAACGAGAGTTCACCGACGTTGAATGTCTGCCGACAGTCGCCCTCTCCTGAAATGATGTGGATGTGGCGGTCGTCTGCTAAGGTCACCTGACAGGGGAGCAGTGGGTTAGTGGGTGTATTTCACATCAACGGTTGCTCCTCAAATAAAGATTAATGAAACTGATTTATTAGTAACTGATCATACTTATAGTACTGTTACTGTTTATTAGTAACAACTGATCATACTTATAGTACTGTTACTAACATTGGTAATTATTTTACAAAATCTTCAGTGATTTTTAACCTAAAAGTCGACTTCAAAGTGTACAGAGCTCAAAACGCCAGTTCGTGAATTTCCTCATAACAATGATGCAAAACTCAGAATTTATGTGAGTTACTAGATTGGGTGCAATATTGTGACAGTGACAGAGGATTTGTATGACTTACAAGACTAGGCACAGCCATGTGTGACAAATTTGTGACAATGACAGAGGATTTGAGTGATTTATTAGACTAGACACGTTCATATGTGACAATCATGTGACAATGTTGGATTATTTTTGTGACTTACTAGTCTAGACACAGCCATCTGTGACAAACATGTGACAATAATACAGGGATGTGTGACTATCTAGACGAGGTACAGCCATATGTGACAATAATGTGACAATGACACAGAATTTGTGTGACTTACTAGATTAGGTGCAACAAAGTGTGACAACATTGTGACAATGACACAGAATGTGTGTGACTTACTAGACTAGGCGCAGCTGAATGTGACAATCTTGTGACAAGGACAGGAGCTGAGAGTGACCGTATAATTTTCACTGGCCACCTGGGGACAACCTGACCAGTGACACCGTCCAGCACCCATAGCTGTCTGTAGAACAACATGGTTTAAACTTAATTCACATCACATCTCTAACAAATGTGTTAAAATATCCAAACAGCTTACTGATATATGTATGGAAATTAGTGACTCAAATTCAAATTTAAGGCCAGACTTTTTTATTACATGTTTTACGGGCAGATTTGTCCAGAAAGCAGTGACAGGAATCGGAATAAAAATAAAATGTCAGGAAAAAAGATCATAGTGCATGTTTAAATACAGTAAACCTCGCCTAAGTCGGATTCAATCGGACCGAGGGATTTAATCCGTGTTACGCTAAAATCCGACTTAGCCGAAGATGACATATCCCAGCGCCAAAGGCAACCCTCTAAAAGCCATTAGGTAACTTTGAATAACGCTTGAATGTGACTGGAAACTGCGGTAATTCTACATATGTTGACATCCACAAGCAACATACAACATTATGCAGAATTAGAACAGTTTTGTGCTTCATTTTGGCACGAATTTCTAAGATTATAGCTTAGTAATTATTAGTGATCGTAAATGTCAGTCATCTTCTATCTCATGATAATGGCCTCTACTTGTCGGTCAACTCTTCGATTTCGTGAGCGTCGAACTAGAGTGACTTAATTAGCGTCCATAAAGTCTTGTTATCTTATCTTCAGACACTGAGACTTTGTCGCCCTCATCATCGCTCAGTAAACCAACCGTCTGCGTCGCGGTGTTGTATGGTTTCAATGATCTGCTCGTTATTTGGAGTAGCCAACGTTTCTGTTGTCTCGTCCACACCAACACAGTCGTCCATCGTGCAAACGACATCTCCATATATCTCGTGGAGCTTATTCCGCACGTTTCTGAACGAAGGAGCTGCTTCGTCTTCATCACCGTCTTGACGCTCAACACCTTAGACGAATCCCGTTTTTGTAGGAGTTTAGAAGTGTTTCCGGTTTCAGTTTGTTCCACGCTGGTTTCAGGGCAATGACGACGTCAAACATAGTTCAACATCTTGAGAAAATGGTGCGACTCCTTCTGATACCTTTAGTCTCCTGGTGGCTAGGATGTACCGGTAATGGACCGCCATGTTCTTGGTTATACTAGCGTCCATTGGCTGGGTGATGATAGTTGTATTAGATGGGTGAAGACGTGGCACCTACGTACGTTGCTGTGGTGGTCTGGATTACTTTTTTGAATAGCCGTTTCACTTTTTAGTTCATGTGGTACATATACTCCAAGAAATCAAGTGATTTTGTTGAATACTGCAATCCGACTTAGGTGAAGAACAACACATTATCTCGGATCAAATGGACCGATTCAGTTAATCCGAATTAGGCGAAGATCCGACTTACACAATCCGACTTAGACGAAGATTTTTATACATTACAAATCAACCGTTCCTCGGAATTCTGTCCAAGTTGAGCAAAGATCCGATTTAGGCGAGGTTTACTGTATATAACATTTAAATAATAAGATATGTGGCTACATGAAAATTAATATAAATTCCAGTGTTACTTGTTATCTTATTAATGACAGACACAGCAGTGTGAAATGCATCAAAAATAATTTGTGACTTTTTTGTTTCGTTCAGTTTCTGACACCGATAGATTGACATATCTACTTCACAGTGAAGGTCGTTTTTTAGCAGTTACCGCTAAGTCACTATTTTAGCACTAACGTAGAAGGCCCATCAAATGTGAAATGACAGTAAAAATCTGAATTGATGAAATACACCAAAAGTAGTGGCGTTATTTAATATAATAGTTGTTAACGTCATATTCAAAGAAAAGTATGCATGTACGGTAGCTACCATTGTTAAAAGGCCACATGGCCAAAACTGTTCAATTCAAACTCGATACAGTAGCAGGGCATTTTCTCTCATGAATAGTAAGATATTTTACTTATGATTTAACAGGTTCAGTTAATAAATAATGACATCGGCGGCAATAAAAAATTAACATCGTGAATTTTATTTTTATTCTAGATCCAGGAAATTAATGTTGGCGTGCCCATAAAACATGTAATATAAAAAGTCTGGCCCAATTTGTTTTTATAATTTTTTTTTTCAATTTTATTCAAATTAATAAAACTTATTTTTAAAAATAACTTCTACTTCATGACTGACCCGTTCAACCCTACATACCCGTTCAACCCTACACACCCGTTCAACCCTACATACCCGTTCAACCCTATATACCCGTTCAACCCTACATACCCGTTCAACCCTACATACCCGTTCAACCCTACATACCCGTTCAACCCTACATACCCGTTCAACCCTACATACCCGTTCAACCCTACATACCCGTTCAACCCTACATACCCATGCATACTATAGCATTGATACAACATTTCAGAAGTGTAACTGTAATTGAAATGAGAAATGAGAAGTACCTAGGGTAACAGTAATTGAATTGATTTGTGTAATTGGACCCAGCCCTGTAAGCTTGTATGCAAGTGTGCATGTGTTTGTACTTTTGTAAGTGTGTATTTGTATAATATATTCGATCGAGGCCAATTAATTCATTAGTCAATCACCCACCAACTACAAGTTCCATATGTTCACACCACACTACATCAATGACCCAATCTTTCTCTCACTTACTCTGCCACAGTATGAGTTGCTTCCAAGAGAACACAGACAAATCTCACCCGTCGTCGCTGGCAACGGCGATGTCCATGGCACCTCGCAGTCGCAAGTCTGCCACCTGGGGACCAGAGGTGCAACTACTGGAGAGGCGTGTCTGCCACAACACGCGACCGTCTGCCGTGTAGCATTCTATGTTTCCGCTGCGGTCAGCAACCACCAGCTCCAACTGACCGTCCCCGTTAACGTACTCCACGGCCACCTGCGGGGGCATACAGTGGTCAACTACTGTAGTGGGTATTGAGCTGACAAATTGTGAAATAGTGTTTTGTACCTTTTTTGATTCCACAGGCCATACACTTTAAATCTATATTTTAGAATTAAAATATGTATTTATAAGTAACATACTTACCTGGCTCCGTCACTTCACAAGGTGCAATACATTTGGCTGCGCCCCAAGTTGCTCGCCAAAAATAATAATCAAAATGAAATATGACCCATCCCTACAGCTCCCACCACCCTCACCCATCACTGAATCACCCCCTCTTCGCACTTGGCTAACAGGATTGTACAGTGATGGGTTATCTCCCAATAGTGGGGAAGGAGGGAGGGTAATATGGTGAAGCGATGGAGCCAGGTAAGTATGTTACTTGTAAATACATATTTTAATTCTAAAAATATACAATTTACTGCCTAACCCAGACTTAGCCTGGCTCCGTCGTTCACAAGGTGCAGAATATAGATGAATGGATGGTGGGGTATAGACAAAGCTACCTCTAATGATCTCCTGTTGGTGGCAGAATAGACTCTGCAGCCACTATTGGGCCTAGCTGAATGAGGTCAGAGGAGTAGAGGGACAGGCCCTTCAGATAAAAATCTGTGAAAGTGTTATGACAGCGCCAGGTACCAGCTCGTAGGATCTGCTCCATGGAGGCCTGTCTGTGGAATGCAAGGGACACAGTCATAGATCGTACCTGGTGCGCCTTAACCTGATGGTACTCAAGGAGAGTAGTAGGGGATTGTGCATAACACTCCATAATGGTTTTGCGAATGCAACCAGAGATTGTGGATGGAACAATATCTGATTTATGTCCTGGTTTGAAAGAAACAAAGAGGAGACGTTTGTTCTTCCTCCATGGCATCGACCTTTCCAGGTAGAATCGCAATGCTCGGACAGGGCACAACAGTCTGTCTTTGGCCATCCCATCGCTTAAATGATTGTCCAGTGCTGGGATCATGCAAGAGAGCACACATTTGGGACCTTTGCCCAACACTTGAGTTTTCGACAGGAAAGACAGTCCCACTTGTAGTGTAACCTCTGTCCACCCCGCAGTCCATTGTAAACGGGCGTGTTCAAAGGCATGGATCTCACTTCTCCGTTTGCCTGAGGCAAGCGCGATGAGAAAAACTGTTTTCCATGTTAACAGTTTATCAGGGGCATTGTGCAAGGGTTCAAAAGGGGGTTTGGTTAGGGCTGATAGAACTAAGGCAAGATTCCACTCTGGGAAAGGGCGCTTACTATGTCCCTGTTCTAACTCGATATTCTGAAGAAGGGACTTTAACGATGGATTCCGTCCTACCTCAACATCGGAAGTGGCACGAAGGATGCTGGCAATTGCCATTTAATAGCCTACAATGGTCGAAATTGCCAAGTGTTTCTCCGTGTGAAGGTAGAGGAGAAAATCGGATACTACATTCTCAGTAGCCGAGAGTGGATTAATCTGTTGTGTGCTGCACCAAGTAGAGAAGATCCTCCACTTGGACTCGTAGATTGCCAGAGTAGACTCTCATTGAGGTCTGGAGGCACGGGAGGCAATGTCAACCGAAAAGCCTCTGCTGCAGAGGGCATCCCGGATACTCTCCACGCGTGTAGCTGGAGATTGGAGGGATCGCGATGGATTAGTCCTCGTGGTTGTGACAGCAAATGAGGGATGTTGGGTATCTGTAGAGGAGATTCCACCAACATCCCTAAGAGGAGTGGAAACCAGATCGCTTGTGCCAGCGAGGGGCAATGAGGATCAGTTCGCACTGGTCTCGTTGGACCTTGTCGAGAACTTGTGGCAACAGAGCTGGTCGTGGGTAAACGTACGCCCACAGTGCCTTCCAGTTCATTGATAGTGCGTCTACTTCCATCTGATGGATCTGGAACGGGGGACACAAACAGGGGGAGCTTGTGGTTCCACCTCGTTGCAAATAGATCCAACAAGGGAATTCCCCATTCCAGTGTGAGCGCCCGGAAGACAGAGGGGTGTAGAGACCACTCTGTACCCGACATCTGGGCTGGGCGCGACAGGACATCTGCAAGAACATTCAATCTCCCAGGAATGTGGCGTGCCCGTAGCACTATCCGGCTGGTCTGACACATGAGGAGCAACCTCTTGGTCCATCTGCACAGCAATATTGACCGTGTTCCACCCTGCTTGTTAATGTAGGACACTACAGTGGAGTTGTCTGATGCTACAAGGACTGTGAGGCCTGTAAGCTTCCTCAGCCAGTGGAGCACGGCTTTGTGTATAGCTTCCAACTCGAGCACATTGATGTGAAATGTTTTCTCGGTTGTTGTCCATACACCGGAGACCGTCAA
Source organism: Paraescarpia echinospica (assembly GCA_020002185.1). Classification (NCBI taxonomy): domain Eukaryota; kingdom Metazoa; phylum Annelida; class Polychaeta; order Sabellida; family Siboglinidae; genus Paraescarpia; species Paraescarpia echinospica. Next base: position 65,573,199 of record CM034538.1, read on the forward strand.
TGAGTTCCAGTGTGCACCCCAGCCGATGTTTGACGCATCTGTGAATAACTGTGTGTCTGGGTCCTTCGGGGTAACTGGAGATCCCCTCAGAACATTGTGTTCCGACATCCACCATTGGAGATCCTCCTCCGCAGTAGGGGAAAGAGGTATCCACAGGTTGCTGGTTGATGCATTGAAATCCCAATGTTGTGAGATGCAATGTTGGGTTTCGTGGGTGTGTAGACGTCCCAGAGGAACTAATTTTTCTGTTGCGGCAAACAGACCTAGTAGGATCTGCCATGTACGAGCACATCCTCCCCGTCGGAGAAGAAATGAGCAAATCAGCCCCTTGAGTTTGTGAAATCGTTCTGATATTGGAAATCAGATCGAACTGATATCCCCAAAAAATTAACTTCTGTGTGGGAATAAAGTCCGACTTCTTCTCGTGATTCAGGAGGCCCATCGTGTGGCAGAGACCAAGCACTTGTACAGTGTCTCGGAGGCACTGATCGCGAGATGTCGAGAATATCAGCCAGTCGTCCAGGTACTGACAGAGATTGATGCCCATCACATGCACCAGCACTTTGATCTCCACCATAATTTTGGTGAACACCCAGGGTGCTGGAGAGAGGCCAAACGGCAGAGCTCTGAATTGGTATATGGCGTCCCGAGTCTGAAACCGAAGAAACATTCGGTAACCTCGGTGTATGGGAACGTGGAAATAGGCGTCCACAAGATCGATGGATGTTACCCAGGCGTCCCGAGGTAGAGATCGCCGAATGCTTTCTGCAGTCTCCATCGTGAAGTGGGGAATTTCTAAGAGTGTTGAGAAATGAGAGGTCGATAACAGGCCTCCATCCTCCTGACTTCTTTGGAACAAGGAAAAGATGGCTGTAAAACCCGGGAGACGCAGTGTCGTGGACCATCTCGATTACTTTGTTTTGTTGCATTGTCTGGATCATTGCCTGGAGTGCTTTCCGCTTCACGAGGGGGTCCTTGTCTAGAAATGGTGAAGGGGTACATGTCATGGGAGGACATTCTCGGAAAAGGAGACGGAAACCGACCTCCAAAACATTGCACACCCACTCGTTGCACCTCTTTCGTCTCCAGGCATCGCAGAACAGGGATAGTGGAGCTCCTAACTTCCCTGTAAGTAAAGGAGGTAACACGACGGTTATGCAATGGTTGGGCCACTCATTGACCGAGGAGCCTGGCACAGACAGTCACAATTTATGTTTCCTCCCTCCTTGACCACGAAAGGAACGGCCTGAACCATGTCCTCTGACGGCCAGAAAGGGCCGTGGATGTGAGGAGGGAGGGAGCATAGTAGGTTGTCATCGCGATGCGGTTCTTGTGTGAGCTGGCCAGTAGGAACGAGGGGAAGGTCGCGAGGACTGAGCCACGGGAAAAGGTGTCAAAGAACGGTATAAGGCATGTTCCCGCTGCCGGCCAACTATCTTGTCTCGTAACTGCAACCTAGTTGGCAGTTCATCGAACAGGGACGACGATCCAAAGGGCGCCGTGCGGAGGCTCTCCCTTTCATCCTGGGATAAAAGGGTAGAGGCCCCCCGGAGGGTGAGGTCGCGTTGGTGCAACAAGATGTTGTATGCCATCGCACAATCCAACGCGGCCCCATCCAACCAAGCAGTTGCCACTGATTGTGATAATTCAAGGTAGTCCTCAGTTGGTGTAACACGGTTTCTGCCGAAACATTTCCTGTGTTCACATGGTCGATCATGCCCTGAACTGAACGATTCAGAGCCGCCCCAGACCAATCCTGAAAGGACGTGATACAAAGCCGTCTACGTGACAGGGTCGCGAGGTCCCTGAAATAGCATTGTTCTTCCCCCAATGTGTGCTGTGCTCCCCCCTGCTGGTGAGCTGGAAATGTCTGCGAAACCTCTGTCCACAAGGGGAGAATCCCTGGAGAAAGGAAATTCTCCTGAAGGGAGTTCCACTGGGGCATAGAGGGACTCCCTAGCACGAGGGACTGACGAGAAACGTTGCGATTTGCCCACTGGAGGTGGTTGGAAATCGCTGTTGATTTTGTGAAAATGGTTTCTCATGGCCGTTGAAAACGGGAACCCAGGCTGTGGTGCGACGGGAACCACGTAATCAGCCTGCGCTAGTGAAGACAAACGCGGTGCGGCATTAGCGACGATACTGTCCGGTGCCTGTAATTCGTCCGACAGGAACGCGCGGGCCACGTTGACGCGATCCGTATGTGACCACGTGTCGAGTTGTTCGTTCGTGTCGGAGAACTGGCCGTCAACAGAGATCGAGTCACACTCGTTTTCGGAGCAAGAATAATCGTAGGAGAGATCATCAACCGTCAGTGGGGCGTCGTGACTAGAACACGCAAACGGCAACAAACAATTGTGGCCGGAGGAAACATGCCGGGCCGAACCCGCGGCTGCAGAAGGCGAAAGGTGAGTGTTGATGCCATAACCGCCAACTGAATCGTGTTCGGATACCGACGGCCCTACCGGGTCTTCGCCTCGGTGAAGCGCGCGGGATGCCCGATGGAAGCCCTCTGGCTCCGGCACTTCGGGCCGTTGTGCGGGCCTCCGGAAGCACGAGTTGGCGAGTTACTTACGGCGTCGGTAGACGAATTGACCGGCTCGGAGTTGACAGACGGGAACTTTCGTTGCTCACGGAGCAAACGCAAGATTTCCTCCATCATTGACTCGTGGCCACCTTCGCGGGTATTCTCGGTAGAATGAATGGGAGAAAAGCCACGAAAGCTGCCGCTAGAAATGCTGAAGGTGCGCGAGCGTGGTCGTTTGTGATCGCACGAGCCACCGAGTGCCGACGTCGGCGAGCGGCTGTCAGACGACGGCTGCGTCGCGGAGGCGGAGCGGCGTTTCCTGGACGATCTGGCTTTCGTTCGTTCGACGATGCCAGCCCAGACTTTTTCTGTCCATTCCGAACAAATGTCGCACTTGCTGTCGACTGTACAGCCATGACAAGAGCGACACTTGTCCGGGTGGTTGTCGCTGCTGCGCATCAATTTTTGTGCAGGCGGGGCACTTTTGCTGGTGGCGGTATTGTGTGCGGTCCGCCATGACGACTCAGTTGATCGCGACAAGTCAAAGACAAGTCTAAACACGTTATAATGAAAAAGTTTTTAATAAAAGTGTCGACAACGATGACCACTAGAATCTATAAGTAAAACTCGAAACTATTAACTGTAAGTAAACACAAAAAGGAGTATATTAAGCACTGTTAAAGTTAAAATAACGGAGCAAAGTCGAGGCGAGACTTAAACAATGGAGGCGCCAAGTGGGAAGAGGAGGTGATTCAGTGATGGGTGAGGGTGGTGGGAGCTGCAGGGATGGGTCATATTTCATTTTGATTATTATTTTTGGCGAGCAACTTGGGGCGCAGACAAGTGTATTGCACCTTGTGAAGCGACGGAGCCAGGTAGAGTCTGTGTTAGGCAGTAAATATGATACTTCATGTGTTGAAATATCTTCAGTACTTTCTGAGTTACTTCTGCCATTGAAGCCCACTTTATAAAACACAGCGATTTAGAGTTATTTTACTTATGTTTTTGATATGTTATGCTTTTGTAGGGGATCTTTCTTCTTGATTATTTTGGCTTCTTATCTGACCTATGAAATCAGCAGCAAACCAACTTCCACCTGTACACAGACCAGCGTCCTGAGTGTGCAGTGGAATCATGGAAGGTCACCAAAAACATATTTCAGCCGCTGGAAGTTTTTTTTTTTTTTAAATGAGTGTCTCGGGAGAATTCTGTGAATCTACTGGCCAAACAAAATCTCCAACACAATTCCATAACAGGACAGGCATGCAGTGAATCTCTCTCGAGGTTAAATGCTGCAGAATGAGATGGATTGGACATGTCTGCAGAATGCTGCCGATATCCATTCCAAGAGTGGTTGTGTGCTGGACCAATGGTGGTAAGGGAGCGAGGGGGAGACCCAAGGAGACATGGACGAGATCAATGGAGCAGGAGATGAAGGCACTCGGGTGGAGTTGGGGCCAAGTAACAAAGCTGGCAGCGGACAGGCAACATTGGCGTTCTTTATGTGTGAACCCACACAAAGAGTATTAGGTAAGTAAGTTACTTGACCAATGGGGCTACTTACTTGACCACAGACGGTGTCGGTCTTGACCGGGAATCCCGGCCGTGTCTGACCGTCTGCCTTGATCACATGGAGGTAGCCGGCCGAGGTGGCTACTACTATGTCCAGTTCACTGCTGTTCCCATCCAGGTGCGCCAAGACGGGGGAGAAGAGAATGTAGCCAGGGTACTCCGACGTCACCTGTCAAATAGTCATAATAACATCAGTATAATAATCTTTATTGCTTGAAGTACAGGAATTCTGTTTACCGTCACAGCTAAACATAGATAAGCAGAAATGAAACAAGTCCAAGAAAACAGACCCTGCGTACAGAAACACATCATAGATGAAAGTATCACTGGTATCGCAAAGCATTAGTGATTATAAGAAAAACAATCTTGGCGAAATCCAGACTATATGCAGAAAAATGGCAACATCACAGGTGTTTACTCTACATTATAAATTAGAGTAGCATGTGGCAGGAATGTTTTCCTGTACCTATCTGTCCTTGTCATTACAGTTCACAATCTGTTGCCTGACGATAGAGGCTGAAAGAGGTAGTTAAAAGGATGAGTCTTAGCTTTCAGGATGACTTTATCTCTTCTAGAGCTCTATCGTGATGATTTGGGTGTCAACTAGAGGGCTTTTTAACTAAATATACAAAAAAAGCAATAACCACATAGAGTTGATACACACACACATATCTAAATATCCAAAAAGTGCAGCATAGGAGACACTAAACATACATTGTTAATGTTATAAATAGGGAGATGATTATTTCACAATTTCTATAAAAAAACTCAACTAATCTATACAATTCCAATTTGTTGTGATCATCAAGAGACTGTTGGCCCATCTAACCACATCTAACCACATCCAGTTTTACAAAGGCTACATGCACCAACATTTCAGAATAAGTTTCCATGTACATAATCAGTAATAGTATCTCCTGATGTTAATGTAAAGTGCAATGACCATTTTTATCAGATTTGTTCCCGTTAATGTAAAAGTAAGATCTTATATAGCATAGTATCTAGTCTTTAGGATTGTTCAAAGCGCCTCACACTTCATTCCTGTCCAATCGAACACCATCTCGACTTCTCTGGGAAGCAGCCATGCTGCAATTAATGTGCAAAGACTGTACGCATTCAACAGCCTTGTACTCATTCATACAACTGAGTGAACTGGAGCAATGTGGAGTGAACAAATTTGCCCAAGATTTTAAATGGCGGTACAATATTTGAACCAAGGTTCTCTCGACCGAGTCCGATGTTCTATCCATTGTGCCACTGCACCCCACAATACCACTGTGCCACTGCACCCCACAGTACATGTGAGCATGAGTTGCTAACCTTGGTCAGTTCCATTGGGATGGTTTTGACTGTCCGCATACTGGTGAGGTTGAAGATGACCACAGCACTGGCGAGGTAGTTGTCCAGTTCAGCCATGTCCGGCAGTCTGACCGTGCCTTGTTGTCGTCTACAGATGTAGAACAGACACACCATGTTGGCTGTGTGAGGTTCTGCATATAAACATATAGACACTGTCTTTTCCTCTTTTTTAAACACAGTTGAACCTTGCTTTACAGTCACCTCACAATTAAGGTCACCCGAAGACAGATCCAAATTATTTCTGTAAAAGTATAGTATAGGGAATGAGTCCCCTAGTTGAGACGGTGACCTTAATAATGAGGCTCCACTTTATATTGTTCTTAAACAGATGTTCTGTTCCATGTTTTTATGTTAATTAATACAGTGTTCCTACGACTAGATTAAATATGTTGCCGATATACTGCCCACCAAAAAAAGCATAATAATTAATAAGCCCAAAACATACTTTGCTATTTAATTTTTTAGCCCATGGAATGTAAAGAAAGCATTCAGAATACAAACCCCTGTAAGGGCAATAGACGGGACGTCAGGTGGTGGAATAACCATGACACTCTTTGATGGTCAGCGCTGGTCATGAACTCATGGTATTCCCACATTGAAGAAATGCAATTCAGCAAACTATCAGTTAATAATGCCCACCCAGGCCAATTCCAGGCCACCGAACAGACAGCTGACCTTTAAGCTGATGTTGTCTGTTGCTAATCTTTAATGTAGTGTCCTTAATATTAGAATATGTCGAAAGTTTACTGCCTGCAAAATTATCTAGTAAGCAGACCTGGGGCCAAATATATTTTCATGAGTACGAGTACAAGTACTTTGACTAAAAGCTGAGTACGAGTACAAGTATGAGTACATTCTCACGAGGATGAGTAAAAGAATGAGTACATTTAAAAAATATAAATATTAAATAGTAACATATATATTAAAATTATTAATTAATCTAATTTATACAACTCAGCACAAGTGAATATGCAATGACAGTTGATAAATTTTTATGAGGAAAATTGTAAAAAACCTCTTTATTTCATCAACAATGAAATTCACTTCGTTGGCATTAATTTCAGTGGCATTCTATGATCTTATCATATATTTTCCATTGCACCGAATGAACATCAGTTGTTCAAAGCTTGAGTCTTTCAGACTGCACCGTTCAGGGCGGAATACTTTTCCGAATATGCTAAATAGCCTTTCAACTGGGGCTGATGAAGCTGGAATGCTGAGACAGTGAGACACCAACTGAGCCAGAGTTGACAAATTGTTGCGTTGACCCTTCTGGAACTGCAGTGGGTCACTGTAATGACCTGTATATGGCTGACTGAGGTATTCATTCACGTCTACAATCAGCAATCTGCTGATATTAGAAGTTTGCAATTTATATTTTCTGATTGTAGACTACTGGTTGTTGAGAAGGTTAGCATGTTAGGACATGTCCATATAACAGGCTCAAAATCCCCTTTGGGCTTTTTAGCCAGGCTGCTGGCACCGGATTATACTAGTGTAGGAAGCAGTCTGACTTGAGCCACCTTACTTCTACACAGGAAGACTAGCAATTCTTGTTGTTAGCAGTTAGCACTGTCAGCCAGTGCAAAGTGGCATGGTCTCCAGACTACATCATAGGCATTTCCTGTCTACAGTTACTGGTGGGTTAGCTGCTAATTGGCTCTTTATGGACATCCTGGTAATTTAATTAAACAAACAGGTTTATGGCCTGAACCCATAGCCTACAATTATTGTTTGCTTAACAGGGTGTTTCTGACTGGGAAAAGATGCTGCCTGTTGCCACATTTGGGTATCATAGTCATGGTTATCAGAGAATGAGGGTGTACTATGTGAATCCATGACGTTTTAATAAAGGACACCACGTTGGCCATGGATAGTTGGGCAACAGACATTTTGGTAACAGGACATATTGGTAATCAAACATGTCGGTAATAGGACATTTCGGTAAAACTATTAAAAATAATCAGAATTATTTGGTCATTTTTAAAGGTGTCTTGTATAGATAATTATATACATTTTTGTAATAGACAGTACATTTTGTTAATTTATTATTATGCATATGGCATGTTTTGTAATAAAATCTATCAATGAGTTAAAACCTGTTCAGTCTGCCATGTCAGTGGTGCCAATCAGTTAAACCATTTAGAAATTAGGCTGGTCACTTTTCCAGACTTGGCTCCCCACCAGCAGTCAGAGATAGTGTTAGTTAGTGCTTATTTGATGAACTTTCAAGGCAGGGGAAGGGAACATGGCTTCCCAGGCAACAGCAGTCAGTCAGTCATGGGGGTATGGGTTATTTAAATCCATGGGTTAGAGGAGACAGGTTAGAGTGCTCAACTGCTACAGCCAATCAGTGTCTAGCTGCACACATTTATACCCAGACACACATAAAGTAATGACATACCTGTGATCATGGAGTTGTTGACAACAACAAGGGGAAAAACTAAGCTTTTGTGGAATGACTATGCTTATACCAAGCAAACAGAGAAAAATGGCATGATACAGTGGCACTGCACATGAAGTCCTGCCACAGTAGTGTGTACACAGACTTGCTACCAGCAAATCCAGTGTTGAGAATTGACCTCAAGTCCTCAACCACTGCCCTGAACCTGCAGCAGTTTTATACACAAATATTTGTGTTACTTTGGATGGAATAGATTGTTACTAAATACAATTGTAGTTCACATTCATTCACATTAAAACATTATTATTAGCCACTAAGTTTTCTAAATAGTTTTGTAAAAAGAGGTACACACTGTAAAGATATTAATTTTGTTGGTCTTACCAAAATGTCCTATTACAAAATGTTGGTTACCAAAATATCCAGTTACCGAAAGGACATCTTTAAAAATGACCATATTTTTAATAGTTTTACCAAAATGTCCTATTACCAAAATATCACGTTACCAAAATGTCTGTTGCTCAACTGTCCATAGCCAAAGTGTCCTTTAACAAAGTGTCCTTTACCAAAACGTCTGGCACCCATACTATGCGATAGGATGGTAAAGTGGTATTCTATAACAAAGTATTAAAAACATTTTTTAACATTTACATATTTCAGGAAAGTTTCATTTTATAACTACAAATAAATTTATTTTTCCCAGTATATATTGAGAAAGTACTCAGATGTACTCATAATATCTGAGTGCAATGAGTATGAGCTATAAGTTTTATGAGTACGAGTACTTCAAAAATGTACTCGAGTACACGAGTACAGGGTACTTCCGCCCCAGGTCTGCCCAAAAAATTGTTTACAATATGAATGTTACACCTGCAAGCACAACATTATGTTTTAACTGCATGTTTTAGTCTGTACTGCTTGCATTTAACATCTAAGATCGTATATCAATCTGGAATGTGTCAATTGCTTTCCTGAAGTCTGGGGTGAAGTTGATCTATAAATTGGTCTGCATTTATGAAAGTTCTAAGTCAAAACCAGTTCGATTCGGGAGTGACTGTCCCTGCTGCAGCCAGAGCAGACGAAACAGGATGACCCGTGGTAGTGTTGATTGTTGTTTGTGCCACATCCTCTTCTCAGCCACATGTGGGTGTCTCTTGCTGTCAGCCCATCCAATGCCTCTATATACAGTCTGACGTCAAGTAGTGCAATACAGTGGAGACATCTCTGGCTCAGCAGTGAGTACATGCTGGGGATCCTAGGACAGTCCAGTATGTCGCTGTAGGAGACACGGTCCTGTCCTGCCAGGTGATACCGAAGATGCGCTTGAGACACCGCATGTGGAAGGTGTTGAGGCTGCACTCCTGGCGCATGTAGATGGCCCACGATTCGCTGTCGTAGAGAAGGTTGCTCAGTACTGCACAGCCATAGTGGATGCTGCCACATCTTCAGAAACTGAAAACAGGGCGCATCAGCATCGTCTCTCGAGACTACGCTCTGCCTACTACCAGTGTTTCAAATTACTGCCGAATCCGGAGGCCCGAGACCATCAAACATTTCGTTGGGCCGGTAACTTTGAAAAAGTGCCGGTCCGCAAGACTGGCAGAATTTTTTAAAGAAAATAATGGAGCACTTGTCTAGTATCCGGGCCAACATCATTATAAGTACACGTTTGCCTAAATTTGATACCTCAGTGGTTTAGTTCTATCGTTCAAGATCATCCCAGACATATTTATATTATTAAACTATTGAGTCTTAGCACACTTTTGAGGCCCAAAGAGCGATGCCACTGTGGACGTGCGTTACTGCAACGAACAATATAGCAGCGTAAGTTGTTGCAAACTGGGTTGTTCTTTGGGCTTCAAAAGTGCGCTAAGACGCGATATTTTTGTAACGTATATATGCATGGGATGATGTTGAATAATGGCAATAACACATGAGGTATCAAAATTAGGCAACATTGTTTATAACGACAAAGTCGAGGTGGGCCCGTATACTAGACAAGTGCCAACAATGTTGACATTTGGGTACTTCCGAATGGGAAATTTAACATAAGCTTGGTACAAAAACAAGTTGGAAAACAATAAAATGTCGAGCTGATCAATGTTGATAGATTGATTGAGTTTAGTTTCGTAGTGCTGGCACAGTGAAACGAGTGAATAGTTCGAAACACATCAAGCCATCCACAGTGTCAGTTATCATCACCATCCAGCTGGATTCACCCGACATAGCTGACTTTAAACCCATATCTGCTATCCACCTGTGGAATATATCCGGTGCGAGGTTGCCCAACTTGAAATTCGAGTAGGACTCGGACAGTGAGTCACTGTCCGAGTTCAACTCTGATTCAGCTGGAGTCACTGTCAGTGACTGGAGCGAGTGTTTCTTAGAGCCTGACAGTGGCGTTGCTTATGCAGATGATGGCCACAGTTCAGAGCAGTCCCCTGCATACATCCGTGTTGTGGTGTTTGTTTTCATTTGCAACCTTGATGTTTTTCTGTCAACAACAAACTGTTGCCTATGTTATTTTATATTCGCTGGTTCATTAATCTGAATATCGTAAATTTGCAGGAGTATGAGGACTATGAACTAGTATATTAATAATTGCCATGCGTTACAGCTGCAAGTGTACATACTCGTCTAGTTATAGCAATAAGCCAGAATATTTACTTGTCCGCTGGACAAAAGAAGCTTTGAAATCTACTTTTCCGCCAAAAATTTAACTTGTCCGAGTGATTGTCAACGGATTTCGAAGCTTCGGAAAAAAATGACAACAAGCATATTGTTCCTGCTGTTTTGTTGCATGTACGTCTGAGTGACTTGTGATCAAAGACACAATTTGACTTAATCTGCAAATTTTGAAATTGCTAAATTATAAATTAAAAAAAATTCTATAAACAGTTTTATTCATTCATACAAAGTAATGTGGAATGTCACTGTTAAACATTTTGGTGATGTGTCACATATTGATATATCAAATCGCACATTGTGTATCACAATATATATCGATATTGATTAATTACAATTTCTAAACAATATTAGCACTTAAATTCAATGTAACTATCAAAATATATTACTATTAGTTTCTATATTATCTGTGGCATACAGCTGTCCAATGCATTTTCATTTAACACAGTACCACGGAACTTTAGAAACATGTTATGTGAGTACAACAAAGATACAACTGGCGCATTTCAAGGAATAATATTTTGAGATAGACATTTATCAGTGTCATCTACATTTCTTGCAAAGATTGGCAGGTATGAAATATTGACAAATTTGGTACCTACAGTTTTGTGTCTTGATGGAATTTTCTTAATCCACCAGTCATCAGAAATTGGCAAACATTCAGAGTTTCACAACGTACTTAGAATAACAGAAGACAAATACCAGTAATGCACAAAAAAGCATAACTACTGGTAGATATTATTTATATTTGAAACAGGAGGGTTGCATAATTGTATCGCGTATTTACATCGCGTATCTACATGAAGGTTCCAGTTTTACATATCCTGTGAATGAATTATATATATCTAGAATTAAATAAGTTCACACCTTCTCTGATGATTTTATTAAAACTACATGCAAAAAAATGCACAAATGAGCAAGCAAAGTTTAGTGCAACCAAATCCAAAACTGGGTACGCGTACCCCCGGGGTACGCGAGAGGTTTTCCAGGGGGTACATGAAGGGTTTGCTAAAAGTAAGGATTTCGCCATCTTGTATGCTATTCGTGTTCAAGGGAGAGTTCTTGTCTTATCATTCCTTGGAAGTCGCTACGAAATGCTGACACCCAACGGAAGCACATCTTCCGAAAGGTCTCCAAATGTTTTGAGGTTGCACAGTGGGGTATTGTAAATGAACACCGTATATATGGACAGGGGTTCCATTTACCACGGCATTGAAAATTATCCCTCTCCCTCAATAAAAATGTATTTTGTATTGTGTTGAGTGCATAAGAAGTGGTCAATTGGTGTACGTGCTACAACAAAAACAGAACTTCAAAATACGAGTCCAAACCATACTGATATAAATCAACAATGGCTAGTTCAGTATTTGTTGTGGTTTTTACCATCGTTTTAACAATTTCATTTGTTTTAACAAAATCATTTGTTTGAACAATTTCATTTGTTTGAACAATTTCATTTGTTTGAACAATTTCATTTGTTTTAACAATTTCATTTGTTTGAACAATTTCATTTGTTTGAACAATTTCATTTGCACAATTTGACCTTTCAAAGTAGCATATTCTTTATTTACAGACATCAGTGAACTACGCCTAGATAATGTTTAAATCACTAGACACATAAACAGTTCCATTTAGCACAGAAGTCCATTTACAATCTCACGCCGGTCATGTTTAGCAGTTTTCCCGAGTGAATGAAGGAGGTGGTATGTTTCACCATTCAAAAACACTCCACTGCATGACCCATTGATACGCCTTCGCATCAGAGGTAGTCCCGCCAGAGCTAAGAGCATATAATGATGATGACGTTGTCAAGAGAGTAAGTAGCACCAAATCCAGTGTTCTCAATATTCGACTCTGGTTTTGCCAAGAGTTTCATGCGGATCAAAAGACGAAGCTCTTCCACACTGCGTGAAGCTGGAGCTCTGGGAGGCCAATGTCAACTACGGAAACTTCAACATGTCTCATCATCTCAACACAGTGTTTGTTGATGAAGAAATTGTGAGAAAAAAACACGGGCCAACTTGTGCAGGAGATTGTACCTGTGGCCAATGCCAAACAGAATTCCAAACTAACATTCTGTACGAAAGGTGGAAATGTGCTCTGGGAACTGTCTAGTGTGGAGGTGCAGTAACCTTAGCAGATGGCTTGCAAGTTAGCAGGATTTTTTGGAGTTCGTGAATGACTCCACCATTTTCCATGATACCCTTGAACATCTTCTCCTGGCCAAGTTCTTGTCTAAGAATGGCATATTGTACCTGACTCTGTATGATGTCCCTGTTATTTCCATCCACCTATCTATGTAAACACGGATTCTTGTTCTGCACAAATAACACAATCTGAGTCCGATTCTGTGTCACGGATGATCTTTGAATCTGTCTGTCCAAAACTGCTTCCCGAATGAGTACATGATTTTTAAAAGGCTAGTACATCCACTTAGTTTGTTGTATTCTTTGTTATAAATTTGGCGCACACTTTGTTTATCTCATTAACTAGATTATGTGTTATCACTGAACTAATTGTAGGATATTGTTTTTATAGTCTATATATTTTATGTAAAAATGATGGGGGTACACTGACGATCGTCTCAGACCTCACGGGCAACGCGGGGAGGAAAAGATTGGGAACCGCTGGTTTAGTGGATACTACTTAGGTTTGCTTTATTGGTAAAATGGATTTGAACTGGAGCAAAACAAATTTAACTTATATGGCACCTTTAATTAAACGTTACAAATAAAAAATACATAATTTGTATCCTACGATATATAAGAGTTGCTGATTATTTGTACACGTATACTGACCCATAATTCCACGGGCTCCACGTAGTAGGACACGGGGATAACAAGTTGGTCTGGTACCCCACCCCCAGTCAGGTCCACCAAGAGGGGCAGAGGCCAACACCCTTGGGCTGACCGCCAGATAGTCAGCCTCCTGGAAACAGACATGTGATAGTCAGAGATGAACTACAAAGTTGTCACTTGTGCTGTTGGCCATTTTAAAAAGCAGAATCGCAGCCACTGTGAATGAACTGTGCAGATTAAATTAATCTTGTTAAATAATGAAAGTGGGAGCTTCATTATTATTACTGCAATGAATTTTATAATTAGTGTTTAAATTTTCGAGAAACCCAAACTTTGAGGTAAAATGTGTTCATTGTATATTGTTTATGACAAAACCAGTAGATAATAAAAAATTATCACATTAACAATGATAACAAACTCCAACGATCATACATAACGATATTCATTAAGTATACTTTTGTTACGGCAAGACATTTTGAATTGTAACTAACATTTCCATCAGAACATTGCACAGTGCCACATAAAACTTTTATCTGATTCACCCATACGGTTTCGAAACCAGTTTCACAATGATACCATAAATCTGTTCATCACACTGATGAACAGGTCTAGGAGTTTTTTAATGTTTAATCAACATGGTTCTTTGAATATTTTTTAGTTGGTGCTCTCTCGTATGACAATCGTTGTCACAGACTGCTGCATCGTATTTCTCAGTTAGAATCTCCTATTCTTGGAGCAGAAGACTAGTAGTAACCAGTCCACGAAAAATGGGGCACACCTACCAAGAATGTATCTAGTTTAGTGACGTTACAGATTTTGAAGAAAAAAAAAATTCTGAGCACTTTGATATTAATGGTTATATTTTTTGTACCCAGAACTATGTCGCGTATGCAGTCATCAATAGAATTCAAAACAAGTTAAATAATAACATGATTACATGCCTAATATTAAAGAAATTTAATCTTCACATTTACCAGGTTATTTAAGCAATCATACTATCATGCAAAATTAATTAATAAAATTTTAAACAACTCATTTGGTGCACATCAAATTTCGAAAAGGTACATAGTTCTATCTCTGATGTGCCCTTTGGGCACATGCATGTCTTTTTCCAGATCGATCCCTGAAAATTTATTTCTAACTGCAGTTAACGAAGAGGAAGTTATACGAGCTGTGAACAATTTGGAAAGTAAAACATCCACAGATTACAAAGACATAAGTATGCATTTGGTCAAACAAGTTATTAACTCTATTGCAAAACCTATCACTTATATTAGTAACAAATCTTTCACTACTGGAATATTCCCACAGAAAATAGAAAAGGTTATCCCACTCTTTAAGTCTGGAGATATATATATATATATATATGCACTAATTACAGGCTTATTTCACTATTACCACAGGTCTCTAAAATATTAGAAAACAATTTCAGTTCTCATTTAGATAGTTTTATTAGCAAACACAAATTGATAAACCCAAGCCAATATGGGTTTCAACAAAATATGACAACATGTCACGCACTAATAGATCTTGTTGATGGAATAACCCAATTACTGGATGCCAAAAATATGCTATTGATGTTTTATCGATTTAAAAAAGGCATTTGACATGGTCTGTTATGTAAAAAAATTGAATTTCTTGGCATCCGCGGTGTGGCATGTAAGTGGTTAAATAGTTATCTTGAAAACAGAAAACAGTTTGTTTGTACTGACAAATATAATTCTGATGTGTGCAATATCTCATGTGGTGACCCCAAGGTTAAATTTAGGGCCTAAACTAGTTATTCTATACGTTAAAGATATATGTAACATATGCAGTCGATACTAATATCTTTTATGCAAATAGCAATATCAATAGACTAAATGAAACAGTATGTGACATGCTGGACAAAATGTATACATGGTTTGCAGTAAATAAGTTAACTCTAAACATATCTAAAACCAATTATATGTTATTTGGAAATCTTATACTCAAAAAAGATGTTTAAAAAAATGATAATGTCAAAAGTGTAAAGGTCACAACGTTTTTATGTGTGTTTATTGGTGATCTATTAAATTGGACAGCTCAGATAAAATATGTACAATCAAAGCTTTCAAAAAGTACAGTGATAATACATCAATGCAGTCATCTGCTTGATAGGAATAGTAGGTGTATTTTATACAGTTCTCTCTTTTTGCCATATTTAAATTACTGTGCAGGGATATGAGGAAACATGTACCCGACAAATAGTAACTGTATTTTCTTATTACAAAAAAGTAATCCACATTATTCACTCTGTACATGGTGCAAGACTGTTGGATCATACAAGCTCACTTTTCTAACAATTACATGTTCTAAAATGTCTAGATGTCATAGAATTGAAAATGCTATTATTTATACATGTAGCAAGCTTACTACAGCTGTTTGCCATAAGACATTCAGTGTTTGTTTACTAGATGAGAAACAGCATTCTCAATGTGAGCTAATCATGACTTAGAACGACAAAGTGTTTATTCCACCATGTGATCTAGAACAACAAACTGTTTGTTCCACCATGAGATCTAGAACAACAAAGTGTTTGTTCCACCATGCGATCTAGAACAACAAAGTGTTTGTTCCACCATGAGATCTAGAACAACAAAGTGTTTGTTCCACCATGTGATCTAGAACAACAAACTGTTTGTTCCACCATGAGATCTAGAACAATAAACTGTTTGTTCCACCATGTGATCTAGAACAACAAACTGTTTGTTCCACCATGATATCTAGAACAACAAACTGTTTGTTCCACCATGTGATCTAGAACAACAAAGTGTTTGTTCCACCATGTGATCTAGAACAACAAAGTGTTTGTTCCACCATGCGATCTAGAACAACAAAGTGTTTGTTCCACCATGTGATCTAGAACAACAAACTGTTTGTTCCACCATGAGATCTAGAACAACAAACTGTTTGTTCCACCATGTGATCTAGAACAACAAACTGTTTGTTCCACCATGAGATCTAGAACAACAAACTGTTTGTTCCACCATGTGATCTAGAACAACAAACTGTTTGTTCCACCATGAGATCTAGAACAACAAACTGTTTGTTCCACCATGTGATCTAGAACAACAAACTGTTTGTTCCACCATGAGATCTAGAACAACAAACTGTTTGTTCCACCATGTGATCTAGAACAACAAAGTGTTTGTTCCACCATGCGATCTAGAACAACAAAGTGTTTGTTCCACCATGTGATCTAGAACAACAAACTGTTTGTTCCACCATGAGATCTAGAACAACAAACTGTTTGTTCCTCCATGTGATCTAGAACAACAAACTGTTTGCTCCACCATGAGATCTAGAACAACATTAAGGCCAGACACCCCAGGAGAAATGGTGTTTTTTGACAAAAAATACTGAAAATGGTTTTCTGCCAGATTATTATACCTTTGTATGATACTATCAATAAAGTTCACTTCTATGACAATTACGTACTTCTAAGTGAGTTTTAGTCATGGATCAAGCATGTTGATATCATGTAATGAAATCCATTATATAATCTTGGACAGCCATTTTCTCAAAAACATTTCTCTTCAAATTTCTGCATTTGGAAACAGAATATCTCCGGGAAAAATTATGCTATATAAATGTTTTCAGTATTGCCTTCAGCATATTCTACTGTGTGCAATGATCAGACACTTTTTTTAAATCACAGATAAGGTAATGATGAGTCCAACAAGTGGTAATAAGTTAACGTACGACTGTTCATTCTCCAGATATGACCTATAGTATTTCACCTACACATTATTTTTGGTTTACACAACGTACTCTGCTCGTGCTTTTTTCTCATGTTACAAAAAATTGGCAGATATCTCATGAAGAACTTTTTACCAAAGGTGCCTAGACATGTGGGCCACCTTTTTATACATGTAAAGAACTGGTTGCCCCCAGAGTTTTGGAATTAAAATCGTTTTCTAGGCACATTTATGATACTGGGCATCCAGCCTACAACTACATACTGTTGCATCTTTATAAACTGACTTAAATTTGTTTCTACATTTTGACAACCTTCCATCAAAACTAAGTTTACTTTATAGTTTTGCCAATAATAAAAGTTATACTCTTCCAATTCACATCTTTATGCGAGTTGAACCTGCAGGCCTACAAACCTTTACTGTGGTGAGTGGGCTATGAATACACTACTATAAACAACTGTTAATTGGTTAACACATTGTGGTGAGTGGACAATCAATACACTGTTAGAAACAACTGTTAGTTTGTTAAATGTGTTAACCGAAAAGGTTATTCAGAGATGTTTGTCATTCTTAGAAAATTGCTTGTTATGCTGTAGTGACGTACATTGACAGTCTCCGGTGACGCAGTCACGATGTAGTTGTTTATGTCGATTCTGTCTACACGAGTCATCTTCAGGTGCCATTCCTGGGTGATGTACACAGGTGGAAGCTGGAAGAAGGAATGTGGAAGTGTCTTACGGCGTGACAACAGAAGGTGTTATGACCAGACCTGGGTTCAATTCACTTTTATTAATTCCAATTCAATTCCAATTCATGTGTATTTAGCAAGGATCAATTTAAATTCAATTCAATGTACTCACAAAAAAGGATCAATTCCAATTCAACACAATTCTATTCAAATTGGCAGCAGTAGCTGTTTTGTTGTGACTTATTACGTTTCTGCACATTGATGTGCAATGAAGCCCCAGTGAAAATCCACTGAACCAAACAATAGCCTTTTAATTCAGGAAGCATAAGCCAGGAAGTCCATAAGAAAATGCCTCATAAGAGACAGTGCTAAGCAGGCCTTGTACCAATTACTATTTGTGTTTTTTTAAACCCCATTTATTTGTGATTCATTCAAGGGTATTCATTAGTTTCTGTTATTTATACTTTGAGGAGAAATTTTACATTAATCAAGGTAGGTTTTTGTGTTTTCCTTTTGCTGCAACGCGAATCATGCTATAATTAGATGCAATTAAAACCAGGGGTAGAACTACCCACTAGTCCACTAGTCCGTACACTAGTAAAGATTACGTCGGACTACTAAACCTGTCTACCAACTAGTCCGGTTGACTAGTAAAAATCAGCATGTTGCGTCGCGCCAACATCCGTACAATTAACAAACTAATTCTTTACCTAATGAGGCGACAGTGAAATGATGCTTTTGATTGGCTGTCGTGTGACATCGAATTCTGAAACGACAGTTGTTTGGTTTAGCGTTGGCTAATGAGTGCAACTGGTGGCCATTTTCAAATGCACGGTTTTCGAATACGGTTTACATCAACATTGCTTTATTAGTCTACGTTTACGCATGATGTATCCTTACTTGACTGGGGTGTGAAACCAGCAGTAAAGCACAAGCTGGAAAAGTGTGAACGGGACAAACAGTATGACAGCATGGCTGCTTGAAGGTTTGGGAGCGTGACCTCACGTGGCTGTCCTCCAACGAGGACAAAGGGTTGGTGTTCTGCACAATGTGCAGGATACACAACGTGACTGGTGGTCGTGGCAAGAATGCCTTCTTGATGGGCACGGACAACTTTCAACCAGACTCCCTACGCACAATCCATTTATGGAGTGCTGGTGGAGCACAGAGGCCAGACACTCGGTTTCAGCCACTTGGGCCCAGGCCCGACTGACAGTAGTTCCTCCGATGCCGAGTGACACTGATTGACTAGCAGGCAGTGTTAATACCAGGCCTGGATGACACTGTTTTTTGTGGTTGAAATAAAACTGTTGCTACTTAAATTTGTGTTATGTTTTGATATTTGCAGGAATAGTAAACCTTTTGGCAGACTAGTAAACTTTTGTCTTTATTAGTCCTGCTGTCCAGTAAAATAAATGCTGAAGTTCTACCCCTGAAAACCATAGCATGTAATTAAATTACTACTTGTTGATATAATTTAATACACTATGCCAATAGGTTCCTATTCACAGAAGATAGAATTTTGAAATGTGTTATTATAGCACATATGCCAAATATGGCTTCTGAAATGGGCAAAACTGGAACATGAGTCACGGTGGAAATGCCCTACACATAATATCAGAAAACATTTATACATAGTGAAGAGTTAGTGGAGATCATTCATAACAACCATGACATCGACACAAACAATGATTCATGTTGGCCTCCCTAGCCTCCTTCGCCCCATACCTGGCTCTGTTTCCCAGGAATCGGCTCCCCATTTTATTTGAGGGCGACAAATTTCCCTGTTGTTGTCAGAATGAGGATGTCAAGGACGCCATCTCCATCAAGGTCATACTACAATGTGGTCAGAAATGTTTTATTTATATACATATATAAATGTTATTGTCAGTCAGCTAGGTAACTTTTTAAAATATAACTGAATACTGACAAATGGTAGACATCCTCACAAGGCAGTGTGGAATCTATACAGTACTACCACTGGCATTTGTCCCACGCATAGGGATCTAGGTGGTGAGTCAGCTGTACTTCATCCCATGATTTAAAGATGGTGACACCATACTATATAGCCATAGTCATTCTATGCAAACAATATTACTGGTTCAGAGTGTCATGTCATAGACACATAAGAGATGTGTACGTCTCCAACAACATAATTTGCATAGAATTACTTTTAAAAAATTACAGCATCCCCCCATCTGAATTTCAGTGTCATGTCCAACAGCATCGAGACGAAGGGTCGAGTGTGGCTCTGCCCATAATCTAGAACATCACCTTGAAAAGTTTTCAACAGCACTTCCCACATCCCTCCCTGAAAGAGAAAGAGAGAGCTGAGGCTATGGCCAAGACATTTACAATTGCAAAAATTCCAAAAAACTCCAATTTCCTAAAAATGCACCCTACCCCCAAAATCATCCATGCTACGGGCTTGTATCATGTTGCCATCTAGCAATAGTCTGTCTGACAAAGATGGCTGAAAGTTGCCGAAAAGGAGTAATTATCTGAAGCCCGATAAATAATCTTCATGCAATTGTTACACATTTTGGATTGTTTAACCGTTTCAGTGCCACAGAGCCAATTCCCGGTTTTACCAATAAATGCCACGCAGCCGCTTGCACCGGTTTCGTTTTGCAACGTGTACTGGCAATGGCTGGTGTCTATTTTAAGCTGACCCATAAGATTACTCAAAAGGGAGGTGTTCGACTGCTAGTTTTACAGTTACACTTAGATGTACACTAGATTCACAACAAAAATAAACCAGAAGCCATAACCAAAAACGAAATTTCATATGTTTACCATGCAAAACTCGTCGGATGACAGCCTAAGCTCATATATTAGTGAAAGTCAGTTATATTGTGTCATCTGACTATTACGTTTTTCAAATTAAATAGAAAATTACCTGTCCTTTCAGGAAATGGATAGTTTATTTGGTGATATTTGAACACTAAGCGCATAACAATACAAGTTTAGTAAGGCGGGCAAGTCTCAAAAATGGCTTGGCACTGCTTGTATGTCAGTGCAATTTTGGCTGGCATTGAAATAGTTAAAGGCACCGCCACTCGGTACCTGTATTGGACTGGCGTGGACAGAGGTCATCTGGGCAGTGTATGGCCAGTGTCCACTCGCCACATTCTGACCGGTCTCTCCCTGTAGTACATAAACATCCCCAGTAGATGGCACTGCTACAATGTCCAGTTTCTCATCACCATCAATGTAGCTGATGAGAGGCACGCTAGCAAACGGTGCTGATCCAATGGCTCTACGCCACAAGACTTTCAGTTCTGTGGCACACCTACAAGATAACAAAACAAATTATACTGATAAAATGATAAATATTAAATGTACACTATTTAAGGTAGTGATATCAGTATCCGCAAGGTGGCGTATTTCCATCTAGCGGCCAAAACTGATCCATTTCTTGTGCATGAAAATGGCGCCGGCACGGAGCCGCGTCAGAGATCACATGGTTGCAGAAAACACGTCACTGTTGCTATGCAAATGATGTCACCATGCCGTTTGAGCATGGAATCGACCAATGGATATCTCTGTTACATATGGAGATACTTCTTTTTCGTTTTGAACGCGGCAGTTTAATGTTTTCTATGCTTGTTAAATGCATAAATAAAATATAAAGATTAACGAATGAAATTGCGAAATTAGTGTAGATTGGAATATTAGCTTTAAAATTATATATGTTGCATAATTGAACATGCTTGCCGAGCAACACACCGAAGTGGTCAACTTTGGCGTTCTGGGCATACATTTTCAATAGTCGACGCCGTATCACGCCGGCATCGGTAGGCGCTTTGCAGCATTAATTAAATCCATATCCATCGCAACCATCATATATTGTTGGTGTTATTGTTCACTTGTAACAGTGACAAGATCTTTATATAATTAATGTTTACATTTTTTAGTTTGATATTAGCATGCCAAAATGAAATGTTTAAAGAAAAATGTGTACAAGCTGACTGAAGCTGTGTCTGTTGATTGCATTGTCAGTTAGTGACGCTTTCCATAGCATCGTTATTTAAATCCCAACCCATCTCAATCTTTAAAACAAATTGCTTTTTCTTTGTACTTAAAGTTATAATTAATTATTATTTAATTAACTTGTTATATTATATTAACAAATTAATTTGTTATGACCTTTCTTTTTTCATAATACACCACTTCACTTCCAGCAAGTGATTCAGTATGACTTTCATGGTTCAGTGTTGGAAGATCAAAAGGGTAGTCTTAATATAAGTTGTAGTTTATATTGTTTCAAATTAAATTTGTTATGTAGGTCTATTTAATAAGTGAAATACATTAACGTTTTTTTAATTAAGCGTTTAAAATTGGTCAACTAATTAGGAAAATAGGTCAACTAATTAGGTCATGCATAATTGGTAACATATTTTAAGAGGTAGCATAGACATAGTATATTACAGTCACTGTATAAACTGACAGAGTTCAACCTATAGTAGGCCCTTTCCTAATTGATTACACCCGATTTATGTAATTAATAACGGTAAATAGGTCAATTATTAAATATAGGTCAATTAATAAGGTCATTAAATAACTAATTTCATATGTGCTATAATAATGTAATATATTAATAATCTTCTATCCTCCAATAGTTTAGTAGGCACTTTTCCTAGTTAATTACATCCAAATAATGCAAGTAATCACAGTAATTAGGTCAAATATACAATGAAGGTCAATTAATTAGGTCAAGGTCAAATAATATCAATATGATTTTTTGGGTCATAACTTTTTATTTCACATCAATATGTTCATTATAGATACAATTTTAGGTCAAACATGCAGTGAAGGTTAATTAATTATGTCATTAAAATTACTGAGTTTATAATGTGCTATAATAATATAATATATATTAATAGTCTTCAATCCTCCAATAGTTTAGTAGGCACTTCGTAACTAATTACATTCAAGTAATGCAAATAATCAAAGTAATTAGGTCAAATATACAATGAAGGTCAATTAATTAGGTCAAGGTCAAATCATATCAATATGATTTTTTGGGTCACATAACTTTTTATTTCACATCAATATGTTCATTATAGATACAATTTTATGGTCGTTTTCCTATATAATCAAATGCTGCACATCAAGCTTCTGGGGACCAGTTTGGGCACAAGAAATGGACGGAAATTCAATACCAAAAAAGTGTTGTTTCTCTGAGAACAAAACATGGAATTACATCGGAAATAATGAAGATATCACAACAATTCAAAAAGTGTCATAAACTCCATAACAAACTCTATCTGTGGAATCATTTAATTGAAAAATAACATATTTGAATTTTTACCTGATATGCCTATTTAAGGGAATAATTGTGAGTGTATTCGATAGCGCAGAATAACAATCATCATAGTACATTATTATTTAAAAAAAACTGAGGTGGGTTCGGATTCTACACAAGTGTCCCTACTCTTAGACTTAGGGGTCAGCACACTGTTGAACTTCCTGCTTGATTACAGACGAAAAAAAGTGCATTATATTTTTGAGAAATGATTTTTTACAATGTTCACTTGCTCTGACATAAGTGCATTTGAGTAGTCAGATTTCTATATGTGATTGTAGCAGCTGTTGACAGTAAAATGGTGTCTTTTTAGCTGATTTTACTAAGCGGAAGGGTATCTGGCAGCAATTTGGCTAGTTGACACTTTAGCCGGATTACTGCCTGCATGCATTTGTAAATATTGACGGGTGTCATACATACAGGCATTTTGCAAGAGCTAGAGATATTAGATTTTGACTAAAATCGACCAGCATGTCAATGAGATGATAATAACAGCAGGTGGGAGTTTAAGAAACTTTATAGGTCACGTTTTCTTATAATCACACAAAACATTAACATGGTCGCCAATGGGAAAACTGACAGTGTGCTGAGCCCAAGTAGAGAGCCTGGCAAAGAAAGCACGCTATAGTCATTGCACAATGTCGGAGGATGCGTTTTACTTCAAATATCTTGAAACAATTACTGAAAATAAGTGTATGGCAAAACTACAGTTGAATGGGACAAACCGTTTTTGGATATTACAGACATCTCATCAGTCTGCAAGTCAAAATCACAGTGACGGAACACATGTCTTATAAGGGGGGTGGGGTGCGTATGCCAGTAGTTAAGCCTCAATTTCAAAATCTGAATGAAAATGAACCAATAACATTGCAGCAGGGTGATTCATCAATCGTTTTTTGTTTACTTCAGCTAATTAAACACAAGTGAATATGTTGCCATTGACCCTAATGAAGTCTGAGGACAGTGATTAGCTGGAGTAGGCCATAGCCTGAGCCTGTTATCAGATCTGTCTACTGACTGGACCTTTTGGCCAATTAAGCAAGTGGCATTGTTTTCTGAATGTCTGCTAATTAAGCTGTGTAATATTATGTAATTGAACTGCTTGAGACGTCTGGCCTTTGAGGATTTCACACCCTAAGATGACTTTTTGTTGATGTTTACCTTTGTAAATAGGACACAAGGTAAAAAAATCAATATACATTTGAATGTAACGTAACAACTGCCTGTATTTAATTTTCTTATAAAACACTTATTGGACTTTCTGGAAAACTGTATTAGGAGTTCATAGTGCCACCTGAGAACGTTGTGCTGGATTACAAATTGTCCAACAGCAAAGTGCTGATTTTTCTGGTGCCTTGCCAAGTTTGGTGGCATCTTTGAAATGTACATAAAACACAAACACCTGGATGGATTAAAAAAATTAAAATTGCAGAGTGCTTGTAACATTGGTGCCTATAAAGTGTGTTGTTTTCAACATTTTTCTCCAAAATCACCATGCCTATTTAATAGGGGTCAGCACACTGTTGATTACAGACGAAAAAAAGTGCATTATATTTTTGAGAAATGATTTTTTACAATGTTCACTTGCTCTGACATAAGTGCATTTGAGTAGTCAGATTTCTAGATGTGATTGTAGCAGCTGTTGACAGTAAAATGGTGTCTTTTTAGCTGATTTTACTAAGCGGAAGGGTATCTGGCAGCAATTTGGCTAGTTGACACTTTAGCCGGATTACTGCCTGCATGCATTTGTAAATATTGACGGGTGTCATACATACAGGCATTTTGCAAGAGCTAGAGATATTAGATTTTGACTAAAATCGACCAGCATGTCAATGAGATGATAATAACAGCAGGTGGGAAGTTTAAGAAACTTTATAGGTCACGTTTTCTTATAATCACACAAAACATTAACATGGTCGCCAATGGGAAAACTGACAGTGTGCTGAGCCCAAATAAAACTGAGGTGGGTTCGGATTCTACACAAGTGTCCCTACTCTTAGACTTAGCACTGTCCGAGTAGGCGCCAACCACCGACCTGTCAGTGCTCAGCCACCGGCATTATCGCCCACCAGAGTCTAAACGTAATACAGCTTTTGATGTTCTTATTGATATGCATGATTGACAATCCTGTAGTTATTTACCGGCTTGGTTTTGCTGCATTTGTGTAAGCGATTAAAGCCGTCCATGTATACCATAACAGGAATGGTAGTGGCACAAACAGCTGCTTTGCATACATGCTGAGATGTGGCGGATGTTTATTTTTAAAGAATTTAATGACCACTAAACGATCGGGCACACTGCTGACGTAAGCAATAATGCGAGACTAGTCCTATGTATAAAAAAGATCAAAGGCTTTTTGTTTGACACTAATGAGTTTCGGAAACCTACTTATAAAAAACGTGATTGATGAGCGATGTAATTTGATACTAATTGGATGATTGACAGTACCACTAGAGACGCCACCTAGCGGTGAGTGCAGAGAGTGTCTTAGTCCTAGCGATCAACGCCGTACCTAGAGCGTGCTGACGTAAGCAATAATGCGTTTAATAACCACGCTAAAGTATATAAGTTTAGTTTCGTACTTTATGTAATAACCACGCTAAAGTATATAAGTTTAGTTTCGTACTTTATAACCACGCTAAAGTATATAAGTTAAGTTTCGTACTTTCGTTTTTGATGGACCACCTATAACTGGGGTAGGAGTGTGCTGACGTAAGCAATACGCTAACCACGCTAAAACCACTGTATATTAAAACCATTGTATAAACGTTGAGATGTCCCCGTATGTGACGTTGACAGCAAGAGCGACGACCGCTGCTGCTGCAGCGATAAGGGGCCGCCGCCGACTGCTGCTCTAGTGGACTTTGACCCCTGGATGACAGCATAGCTGGCTAACGGTAAACAACGTTGTTCTGGTGGAGGGATTAAAACGAAACCAATGCGTTTAAATACATCTAGTCGTGGGATTACAATGACAATCAAATGCATAAATACACTAACGTTCAGTAGGGTGTTTATGCATTGAAAATAGACGCGTGAAAACGTGAGTAGTGACTGAATATTTATTGTGGATGATAGACGGCGGGCGGTGAATATTGATAGGCGGCACCAACGAGGTGCTCCGGTGGGGAGCCGAAGCCTTCCCGGCGATATAGTTCGGTAGGTATCGTTCTCCATAGTCCGTTTCGTTGTATGACTAGAAACACCCGTGCCAGATCGGCGATGTCGTCATCGTCAGAGCTGTCAGTCGACGTGACATCGGGCGTGGGAGGTGGTGAAGGTACGCGGACGGACGGCGCGACCACGCAGGTCGGCTGGGTCGACATCATCGTCACGTCGGGCAGTTCGACCGGCCTACGAGGCGACGATTCGTCGCTGCTTGTAGGCAGTTGGATCGGTCTATGAAATAATAAACAATGAAATAAAATGAAATGTTTAAACGATGAATGAGACAATAAACGGTAGTAAAATGAACGATATACACGCGCTTATAAATAAAATGCATGCATGTTTAAACGGTAAATACATGCAATTTAATGCGTACTAGTAAAAACGTGCATTTAAATAAAATGCATGCATGTTTAAACGGTATGTTACAACAACTGTAGAACA
Source organism: Paraescarpia echinospica (assembly GCA_020002185.1). Taxonomy (NCBI): domain Eukaryota; kingdom Metazoa; phylum Annelida; class Polychaeta; order Sabellida; family Siboglinidae; genus Paraescarpia; species Paraescarpia echinospica. The sequence continues at coordinate 65,599,868 of CM034538.1, forward strand.
TTTAAATAAAATGCATGCATGCATGTTTAAACGGTAAAATACATGCAATTTAATGCGTACTACTGTAGTAAAAACGTGCATTTAAATACAACAGTAAAAACGTGCATTTAAATCAAATGCATGCATGTTTAAAATCACTAGTAAAAACGTGCATTTAAATAAAATGCATGCATGTATGCACGCACTTATAAATAAAATGCATGCAATTTAATGCGTACTAGTAAAAACATGCATTTAAATAAAATGCATGCATGTTACAACAATAAAAACGTGCATTTAAATAAAATGCATGCATGTTTAAAATAAAATACATGCTATTGCGTATAGTAAGCGCTGTTTAAATAAAATGCATGTTACAACAATAAAAACGTGCATTTAAATAAAATGCATGCATGTTTAATGCTATTGCGTATAGTAAGCACTGTTTAAATAAAATGTACGCCTTGTACGGTGTCTTACCGTGGTGTTGTTGTTGTTGTGGCCATGTTAGATGGTGGAGCGATGTATGTGGAGACGTCGTGCGCTCGTTTTTGTAAAAGTGTGTATGAAAGGTGCGCGTTGTCAAACGGCGGCGACGGCGGCGGCGCATGACACTTATTTTGATTGACATATGAACGGAGAACAAAGGATTTTTACAAACGATAAACGAAACGTTAAAAGCACGAAATGAAACGTTGTATACGATCACTGGGGGGTCAGGAAACACGAGATGCATAGATATTAGAGAAATTCGCTGTAAAAGTCACATTTCACAATGAATGCACTGACGTGAACGCTAACTTTTTTCTTAAAACAAATTCCTCGGTAGACTAGGCGCAATGCGTTAAGCGCACATGTGTGACAACTGTTGCGCGTGACTTAACGAGTTGGAATGTGAACGGAGAACAATGGATTTTTACAAACGATAAATGAAACGTTAAAAGCGCGAAATTAAACGTTGTATAAGATCGCTGGGGGGTCAGGAAACACGAGATGCATAGATATTAGAGAAATTCGCTGTAAAAGTCACATTTGACAATGAATGCACTGACGTGAACGCTAACTTTTTTCCGAAAACAAAATGCCTGGGATGGATGAAGTATGCACGTCGATAATTGAACAAGATAAGGGTATAAGTGTGAAGTGCGCATGCGCGTTATAGTGTAGACAATGACATTTCAAAAACAATAAACGAAACGTTAAAAGCACGAAACTAAACGTTGTATAGATTCTCTGTGGAGTCAGGAAACGTGAGGTGCATCGATATTAGAGAAAATCGATGTAAGGAGAGATTTAACGGCGAATGTACTGACGTGACCGGATACTTTTTTCCGAAAACAAAATGTCTGAAATGTACGAGGCACGCACGCTCATAATTGAGTAAGATGACGTATTAGCGTGAAGTGCGCGTGCGTGTTATTTGTAAAAGGTATAAAACGGTTGAGAAAAAGCTATATTGTATGACGCTGAAGTTCTAACGAGTATTCTTTCTACAACAGCAGAGCAGCAAGCAGCAGACGTTCTTCCGCAACATGGCGGATGAAAGTCAACAACAACAACCGAAAAAGCCGAAGACGCCGCGGAAGCAGTCGATGAAGGCGGCGGCAGCGGCCAGCAGCAGCAGTCAACCTTCGGCACTGATTGCAGCCTTGTCAACGGGGGTGTCACCACCCGTTAGGCGCCCCGTTGCGCTCATCGCGGCCCCGTTGACGGTCGGCCGAAAACGGAGCGCCGCAGAGGCGCACTTGGAGCAGCCCGACGAAACGGCCGAGCAGCCCCCGGTCCTGTCGCGGAGCGGTTCTATGGAGCGTGAATCGTCGGCGTCGACACGCGCCACTGTGGTGAGTCTGAGACATCTGAAGTGCGCTGGCAACGGTGTGTATAAACTCCTGTCGCCCGTTACGATCGACACCGTCTCGTACAAAGGCGAGCCCGGTACCACCTATTTGGGATGTTCCCGTTGTCGCCGGAAATTGCAGACAAGCAAAGACGGGACCCTGATATGTCGAACGCACGGTGAAGTGTTTGTACCGAAATATTTCTTCGCGTTGCGTATGATGGTGAAGGACGGCGAGGAGGAAGAAGTTGTTCGATAGCCAAATGTATAATCTCGTCGAGTACACGGCCGAGTACTTGACGGAATTGAACGAGGAGGATCTTCGCGATACCGTGCTCGAGTTAGCCGGTACTAAAGTGGAGATTAGTGTGCGGAAGACGAGTTGGAACGGTGACCCCTCGTATACAGTCCGCACACTAAAAAGATACGTCGACGATGACTAATGTTGTCTTGTGTTTTTTGTAGGAGGAGGAAAATTGGCCGCTACTGGTAGATTTATTGACGCATGCCAACGAACGACAACGAATGAGAGATCGTCGTGGTCTGGCACTAAGCAAGGAGAGCTTTGAACTATTAGCCGAGGCGGCCGAGCAGTATATAAGAGCATTTTGGTTGGCCTACGAAGCCAGCCTATTGTGTAGTAGTTTGATGTACTAACAGTTGTGCTTTTATATGCTTTAGGAAGTGCGCTGCGTACTGGAAAACATGCTTGCAAACAACGAAAGGATTCGCGCTCAGTACGACGAGGTTGCCTCGTTCGTAAGAACGTTGTTGGAACGGGGTGTGCAGGGGTCGATAAAGAAGGATGAGGACAAGAAGGAGGACTAATCATAATAATGTGTTTGTAGGACGCTTTGATGCAACACACCAGGCGTGAGTGTATGAGTGACTTCCTACACGCGTTCCTGACGGTGATTCGTAAAGAGTAGAACTGCTTTGTGCTGTAGGGTAGTGGCGGAGGAGTACGTGACGCTCACGTATTGGAGGCGATCATCGAGGAGGCGCTGGGCGGCGGCTGCTCGAACCGAATGCGCCCCCCTCCACCGACGTATAACGACAGCCTGGGGACGAAGGGACCGACGTGCTCGCCGTACTGGAGCGTATCGGAGGAGCTGGGGACGTGTCAACGGCAAATCGTCGTGCCGAGTCGGAGTCAGTTGGTCGGGCGTTACGAACGACTGGCGATGGATCTCGTCGCCGAGACTCTCGGCGAAATGATTCTGGAGAAGGCGCGGGATCATTGCGGGGTATGTGAGCCGAATGAAGGCTGTCCCAACGTTCACATGCCCGGCTATCGCGCGGGGCGACCGAATCGGGTATATATGCAACGTTTCGATAAGCCGGGCTGTATTGTGACGCGCTATTTCAACGGCGTCATGGAAACGTTCCTGCGTCGATCGCTCATCCCCTGTTTCACGAGACTAGTGCATATTCTACACGAGACTACGGTGTCGACTTCTTCCGGTGAACAGCAGCCGCAAACGGGCCGTGCAGGAGAATTGTATTTGGTGCAGTTTGTGTCGAACTGGTTGTTGGGAAAAAATTGGCGCGATTATATGAATCGCATGCAACTCGAGTCGGCCGTGCACACGTACGTGCAACGTCGGAGCGGACTGGAATGAACGAACACTAGTAGAATAGAGAACATTTTATTATTTGCTTGCTATTGAAACAAAGGCTTCACGACGCTGTGTTTGAATGTTGTAAGAGTACCGAATAAAACGTTGAAAATGTACTTTCCGTTTCCGAATTACCTAGTTAGAAAAATTACCGCTAGTCGTAAAAACAACCACTAGTACCAGTTACCGCTAGTCGTAAAATCCCGCTAGTTAGAAAAAATTACCGCACTCCTCAGTTAGAAAAACCACCGCCAGTTACCACCATATTCCACCGCTAGTTAGAAAAATTACCGCTACCTAGATAGAAAAACCGCCACCACCGCTAGTTACGGCTAGCATTCTTCCCGCTAGGGTGTACACCCCACGACGCTGAATGTCAACCTGTACGAGTCGCACTTCTCGTACATAAGCGATCAGCGCGCGTACACGCAAACGTACAAGTGCGGGAAATGCGGCAGCGTCCTCTGGCGGAGCGCTTACCATTTACGACGTCACGAAGCGACGTTCGATTTCGAGTGCTATTTCGCCAATAACGATATGCCGACGGATAGCGACAAATGCCGCTGGATCGCGCGACACGAACTGCTCAGCGTGAGCGTCGCGTCGAACGTGCCCGGTCACGAAGCGGCGCGCTGTTACGTCACGACCGGCGATTCGTAGGAACTCGCGCGTCGCCTCATCGACGACCTGGAAGCGGTGAGCGCGGCGGCGTGCGCGATTCTACGGCCCCGCTACGACGCGACCTTCGAGGCGCTCGACGAGCTCGACGCCGACCGGCGGCGACGACGATGCGACGACGACGACGCCGACGCGTCACCGTACGCCACTCTCGCCGACCGGCTGTGGACGTACCTTCTTCAAATGCCCGTATTGGGATTCAATTCGGGTAAGTACGACCTGAACGTCGTCAAAAAGTACTTGACCCCCCTGCTCATAACCGACGACGCGCAGCACACGTCGTCGGCGTTTACCATTAAACGTCAGAACAATTACATGTGCCTGTCGACGACGACGTTGAAGTTCCTGGACATAACGAATTACCTCGCGTCCGGCGTTAGCTACGATCGCTTTCTGAAAGCGTACGGTTGCTCGGCAACGAAGGGCTACTTTCCGTACGAGCACATCGACGCGTTGACGCGTCTGGACGAAACGGCCCTGCCGTCGCGCGAAGCTTTCTACAGCCAGCTGAAACGCGAGGGAATCTCCGCGGAGGCGTACGAGATTTGCGCGACGTCGTGGCGCGACGAGGGCATGACGTCGATGCGCGATTTTCTTGTGTGGTATAACAATAGTGACGTGGCGCCGTTTCTCGAGACCGTCGATCGCCAGTTCGCCTTCTATCGGCGCCGACGTATCGACATGTTCAAGGACGCCATCAGCGTACCGGGGTTGACGTTGTTGTACCTGTTCAACGACCTGCCGAAGTCGATCCATTTCTCGCTCTTCAACGAGCCGAACAAAGATCTGCACCGTCTGCTGCAGGCGCAGATCGTCGGCGGCCCGTCGATCATCTTCGCGCGCCATCACGAGGCCGACGTGACGTCGATTCGTGGCGACGGCGGAGCGCCGTGCCGATTGATAGTAGGCTTCGACGCAAACGGCCTCTATCTATGGGCGATAATGCAGGAGATGCCGACGGGCTGGTACACGCGCCGACGCGCTGAGAACGCCTTTCGAGCGGAACGCGTGCACCGCTACGGTCGTATGGCCGTGGAGTGGTTGACGCGCGTGGAGGCGGAAACCGGCGCGCGTATACGTCACCAGTTGAACGGACGCGAGAAGCGCATCGGAAAGCACCGAGTCGACGGCTGGTGCGCCGCCACGCGAACGGCGTATCAATTTCACGGCTGCTATTTTCACGGCTGCCCGACGTGTCAGGCGCACGTGACGACGAACGCCGTCAACGGTCAACCGATGACGACGCTGTACGCCGCGACGATCGCCGTGACCGCCTACCTGCGCCGTTTCGTCGACGAAGTCGTCGAAATGTGGGAGTGCCAGTGGCACGCCGTGCGACCGCCGGCGGTGCCGACGCCGCCCGACGCGTCACGATGGCAACCGACCGCCACCATTACGCTCTCGACGATACTGGAGGCGGTGCGCGACGGCTCTCTGTTCGTCCTCGTGCAGTGCGATATCGCCGTACCGGAAGCGCTGCGCGACAAGTTCGCCGAGATGCAGCCGGTATTCAAGAACGTCGATATCGTGCGCGACGATCTCAGCCCGTTCATGCGCGACTACGCCGAGTCGCACGATCTCCTCACGCGACTTCAACGCACGCTCGTCGGTAGCTACTTCGGCGCGGCGATCGTGCTCGCGACGCCGCTCCTACGCTGGTCTCTGGCGCACGGGCTCGTCGTCGAGCGCGTCTACCAGATCGTCGAATACGCGCCGATAGCGTGCTTTCGCCGATTCGGCGACGCGGTTTCGACGGCGCGCCGCGAGGGCGATATCGATCCCGACAAATCGATCATCGCCGATACCTTTAAACTTCTCGGGAACAGTTCCTACGGGAAAACGATTACGCCCGTCTATCGGCACCGGGAAATCAAGTACGCGACGCCGGTCGGCGCTTCGATGCTCGTCAACAATCGGCGCTTCCGGCAACTGGACGTCGTCGTCGACGACGCGCTGTACGAGGTGGCGCTGAATAAGCGTAAAATCGTCTGCGGCCTGCCGATACATATCGGCTATTTCGTATTGCAGTACGCAAAATTGAGAATGCTGGAATTTTATTACGATTTCGTCGACGCCTACATTCCCCGTCCGCTCTTCCAGTACAGCGCTATGGACACCGACTTGGCGTACATAGCTCTAGCCGGACGTTACGTCGAAGCGCTCGTACCGGAATAAACGTCGCGAACACTACTTCCGGAATCGTTCGCTCTGGTTTCCGGCCGAATGCTGCGACGCGCACGTGGACGCCTACGTACGACGGCGCGTCGCCGGACTAGCGTGGGACGGCGCGGCGGCCTGCTGCGCGCGCCGACGCCTGTTCGATCGTCGAACGCCGGGCCTCTTCAAAGAAGAGTGGCGCGGCGACGGAATCGTGGCCCTGTGCAGCAAAACCTACTACTGCTTCGGCGGCACCGCCGGTCCGAAGTACAGCACAAAGGGACTGAGCAAGCGACAGAACGCCGACATCGAAGAGCACACCTTCCTCGCCGTACTGCGCGACCGTCGCAACGGCGTCGGCTGGAACCGCGGTTTCCAAGTGAAAGACTCGTCCGTGTTGACGTACGTTCAAGAGCGCGCGGCGTTGAGCTACTTCTACGCTAAACGCCGGGTGCTCGACGACGGCGTCACTACGGCGCCGATACTCGTCTAACTCGTAAACTCGTCTAACTCGTCTACTACTACTAACCTAACCCCCACCACCCCCCCTAGGGGTAATTTCTGTATGTATGTATGTGTGGGTAATAATAAACACCAATGTACATGATCATCATTTGTTTGTTTTTTATTTCTCCTACTATACACGTAAAAGCGACGAAATTAATGATGAGGTTTTAATAAATCGTATACGAGACAGTCATTGTTCACCCAATTAGTGCCGAATAGGTTCTGGAACGTCGTCAACGGCATCCCGCGACATCGGAGGAGAAGGTAGGCGACGCAATATTGTCCGCACACGTTAGAGATGACGCTCTGCAGCCGCTTGTCGTTGTACGTCCACGCGTCGCCGCAGTGACGGCGCAGGAAGGCGCGGAAGTCGGCGTGCAGCGGCGGCAGACCATACGAATCGAAGTACTCGCCTCGTCGGTCGGCGCCGACGTAGACGGCCACCCAGTGCTGTCCTGGTTCGCCGCCGTCGTCGGTGTTGCACACGAATGCCGTCGGGTAGGTGGCGGTGGCGGCGACGGCGGTAAGTAGCGCGTCTTTAGGCACGACGCCGACGACGATACGTTTAGCGTACGTATCGAGTTCCAGACGACGCATCAGTTGAAACGTATCCATAGTTACTACCAGTCGTACACGACGTTCCGGTTCCGGTCGATCTCCATCACCGTCTCGAATTCCGCGTACACGACGACTTTCACCGGAAGCGGTAGCGGCGTCCCGAAATGCATTTCGACGCCCACGCTCCCCTGACGCACGACGTTGAAATGGTCGCCGTCGCAACAGTCGGGGGTCAGGTCGAAACCGAAGATGCTGTAGCCGGCGCCGAAGTCCGTGCGCGATACGTCGTTCCCTCGTCCTCGAATGCCTTTCCGGTCGCCTCGAAGAGATTCATGTAGCTCCGCACGTACCGGTTGTGCGGGAAGTCCGGCTGCAGCGGCTTGCTCGGCACCTGACGTCCGTCGACGACGAGCGTCAGGAAGTTTATGTCGTTGTGACGCGCGTCGAACTGATTTCTAGTGTAGTCGCCGTTGTAGGCGACGTTATCGATCATCGAAATCGCGCCCATGTACAGGTTCTCGTGCGTGTGCGATAGCGTACCCGCCGTTATCGAGAACGATTTGCAGTCGACGCGGCGCATCGGAAACTTAGCCGTTCCCAACCCCCACGCTTTGATATGTCCCATCTGGACGGCCGGGTTCAACTTCACTTTTCGCACGTGCAGTCGAATCGCCTGCAGCACGACGCGCCACCCCGGTACGGCTTGCGCGCCCATCAGCGCGAAGGCGTCCTTCGAGCGCACTATGCGCACTTTCGTGTCGACGCCGTTCGGTAGGTGTCTGTTTAGCATAAACGCGTCGATGTGCAGGCGTCCCATCATCTCCACCTCGTTGCTATCGGCCGTCGCGAGGCGTCGCACCTCGAACCCGACGTTGCCGTTGCCGAGCGTGTCCATCCGTCCGGCGGTGTCTTTGTACCACAACGAACCTGGGAGATGCGAACGTTTCGCGTCGCTACCGTAACTTAGCAACGTCTCGAGGTAGGCCCGGTACGCGTACGTATTGGTCGACGGCGTCACGAGGGTGTTGTTCAGCGACACGTCGATTTGACTGATCATCGAATGCAGGAAATTGTTGACCGGCGCCACCGCGGCGGCCGCCGCCAGATCGGTACCGTCCCCCCGCGTCACTTTGAAGCGCACGTACGTTTGAACGCTCCCCAGGTCCGTACAGTCTTCGCCCGAACCCGGCACGAGGAACTCGATAGGGCCGCCGGCGTCGAGAGTCGTCAGCGGCTGGTAGAAGGTCCAATGACTACTCTCGATGCTCGTCTGCGTCACCGGTCCGCTGAACAGCTCCAGTTCGGCCTTCACGCCCTCGCACGTCGAGCCGTTCACGAACGCCATCGTCGTTGTCGTCCGTTCGACGTCTTCCGCCGACTGACGACCGTCGCCGCTAGGCGCGCCCTCTTTATGCCGGTGCCGCGGCGTCGTCGGTGCTGCTGCGTTTTGTTCTTCCGTAGGCGCTGTACGCGTACGTATTGGTCGACAGCGACGTCAGCGACGCGTCGAGTTGACAGAATATCGTATGCAGGAAATTGTTGACCGGCGCCACCGCGGCGGCGGCCGTCAGATCGGTATCGTCTTCTCCTCCCCGCGGCGTCACCACTATGAAGCGCACGTACACTCGAAGGTGGTCCGTATAGCCCGAACCCGGCTGGTAGACGGTCCACTGGCCGTTCTCGAGTGCGCGCTCCTTCGTCGTCGTTACTCGTCGAATATGTCCGTTCGACGCGCTCTTTTCCGCCTACTGACGGCCGTCGCCGCTAAGCGCGCTCTCTTTACGCCGACGCCGCGGGGACGGCGCTGCTGCGTTTGTTTCTTTCTGTTCTTCTTTGGCGCTGCCTGCGGATTCAATAGGCCGTCGAGAAGATCGGCGCCGGCCTACTTCGCGCGTCTTTTTAGCGACTGTTTCAGATTGCCGCCGGCGACGACGTCGCGCGCCACGTGCATGCCGGTGTTGTGCGCTCGTTTTCCCAACGCCATCGCGCCTCTCTTCATAAGCGGCATGGCGCTTCGAAACAGACTCCAGAAGAGATTACCCAGACCGTGACCTCGTTGACCCCGAGCACCGACGAAGACCGGCAGCTGTCCGCCGACCTGACGAACGTAGTAATCCACGTACGGGTTCTTCGACGACGGCATGTTAAAACAATTTCGATTTACAACGTCTGAAGTGAAGCGTCGTCACCACCTTCCCCTGCTCGAATTGTATCGGTTGGCCGTGATCGTCTCTTATATCGACTTCGACCTCGTCGAATTGATTCCGCAGCAGCTTCACGTATTGCACGCGAACGAACGATTCCGAAACGACGTCACCGTTCTCACCGCGGACGGCGATGTTTCGAAGGAGCGGAGCGAACACGTCACCGACGACGCGCTGTTCCACGAGATCCGTGTACACGTACAGACTCTCGGTGCCCGCCGACATGGTCACCGTATTGCGACCTTCGTACTCGAACGTGTACGCGGCGGGCGACGTGCTGATGACGGGCACGACACCCGCCGACATACGTAGCGTAAATCGGTTAGAGACGGCGCAGTATTCTAGCACGGCCTTGACCTTCCTGGTGTGTAATTTCTCTAGCGCCTCGTTGATCCTGTTCAACAACGTATAAACGTTGTTGTAGAAACCGTGAGGAATCGTCGTCTGACGATATATCAGCACGATCGCACCGTCTTCGTCTATCTGCGTGTAAACACCCGGTTCGCCCGCCGCGCAAGTCAGATAGAAGTAGGCGTCCTTCACTCTTACGTTGTACCACGTGTGCGGATACTGTACCGACACCGCGACGCATTCCTACTCCCCCGACAGGTCGAAACGTCGCGGCAACGTCGTGACGTAGTGCGTCAACGTATTTTCGGGGTGACGTTTCATAGACGCGTTGCTTGGCCGCGTCAGGTAAAAATCAGACGAGACCGCCATCGCGTTGTCGTCGACGTTCGCCGCCGCTCATAGACGGACTCGGAAGCAGGTAACCGAGACAGCTGCTCAACAGCGCCGTCCACAGGTTGGAGTCACCTTGACCTTTCGTCAGATTGTATATACTAACGGCGATGACGAAGTACAGGACGACGACCTAACAGAGGAACACGATTTCGGCCTTAGGGCATTCGTTGCCGCAGATTCGCCATGGAACGGGTTCGGCGGCAGTGGTTGTTGTAGCGTCGATGGAGTCGTCGTCGACGACGGATGATTCGTCGGCGTTCGTTCCTCGATCGCCACTCGAGGTAGTTTCGTCGTCGTCGCGCATCGTCGCGCCACTGCGCGCTGTCGATGCAGCAGGGACCTTTATACGGTAAGAACGAAGATCCGTTGCATAGTCCCGCCTCGTGCATTCGCCAGCAGCCGGTGTGACGCGTCCAACGATTCATAGGTCCACGAGCGACTCGGCGTCGATCCAGCTGTTGAATGAGGCCGGATATCCGCTCCATTTTATGAGCGCCTCCGAACCGTCGCCGCCACGACGCCGACGACGCCGTAGAACCGCCTCCACGCGATATAGTTTGTCTTTCGGAACGACTACGCGTTGTAGTTCCAGTTCGTAGAAGGCGCCCTCTATCGGCGTTTCGGCGTCGTCCTTCAGGCGATAAACGGGCGGTTCGGACGGATGCACCTCTACGACGGTGAACAGCTCCTCGCTCCAGTTAGCCATGTATCCTTTTTTGAAATGACCCCTCGTCTTGCTGATACGTACACGATCTCCCACGCGTAGTTTCGGTTTTCGTCGTCGATCTCCGCCACCCCCGTACAGTCGTTGCCATACGGCCTCCTGATTCGTCGCGTCGACACTCGCCGGCGTCCTACCGATGCTTCGGTGGTAGGAGTTGTTGTACGATCGCACGAAATCCGGTAACGCCTCTACGTAGCGCAGCGTTTCGTGTTTCGTAAAATAGCGCCACATACGCGTCTTCAAAGTTCGATTAAACCGTTCCACGACGCTCGCTTTGGTCTCCTCGTTATGCGTCAAGAAATGATGAACGCCGCGACTCTTTAGCAACGTTTGCAGGGGTCGGTTCAACAACTCGCTCCCCTTATCGGTCTGCAGCGTGTGCGGCGTCTCGTCGTCGTCGTCGTTCAGCAGGCGCTCGAAGGCCGCGACGAGCGAAGCGCCGGAATTATTCTTCAACGGAACGCACCACGCCCGCTTCGAAAACACATCGATCACCGTCAATAGGAATGTTATACCGTCGTTGTGCGTTTTCAGTCTAGTCAAGTCGACCAGATCGGCTTGCCATTGCTGTTTTCCACCGCCCACGACGACGCGACGTCGTTTGAAATGACGTCTAACCGGTTTGTGTAGGGTATAGGCGTCATGCGACGCTAGCCACCTCTCGACGGCCGGACGTCGGAGCTTCGACGCCCGGTGCAACGCGTCGACGCCTCCGTAACTCCCCACCCGTTTCGGATCGAAGTACGCGTTATTCAGCTCGTCGTCGTCGTCGACGTCGACGTTTCGTTGCTGTCGAGGCTTTCGTTTTGGACGACGACGACTCCACCCGGACACCATGACGACGACGACGACGACGATGATGATAGATGATATAGAGTGCGATAAGCGCGATGGTGAAGCCGACGACGACGACGACGATCGCGCGTCGTGACGTCATCACGACAACGTATCCCACGTCGTGACGCCCAACGAAGAGGATCTGCGTTTAGGTTCGCCTCGCATCCGAGTACGACGTCTCCGCTCAGTCGGCGCTGCTGATGAACTAGACGTCGACGGCATCGTCATCCTCTCTTCTAGTAGCTGCTTCCGTCGTCGCTCCACGTACGAACGATAGCGCGGATTGCCTACGAATTCCATAGGGATATTCATATCCTTCATGTGCAATCCGAACTCCCGCCATCCTACGGGCGCCGTCGTCTTTGATCTCGTTCGCATGAGATCGTTTACTAGATCGACCATATTACTCCCCGCGATCGCTTTACCGTCGTACACGAATTCACCGCGATCGTTCCATCGAGACAACGGATCGGCTTTCATTTTTTCGATCAGCAGTCTCGTCTTCTCTTTCAACGTTTTCGGCATACTGGCTACGATTTCGCGCTCTATCACCTCCGACGATGGTGGCGCCGCCGCCGCCGCTGCTGGCGCCACCGGTACCGCGGGTGTCTCGCCGCTGTTCACCACCGACACGCGTACCGGTTGCGCCGCTCGAGCCGCCTCTATCGTATTGTACCGACTCAGCAGTTGATTGTACGACGCTACCTTTTCTCGTTCCGATAAATCCGAACGTTCTAGAATGTCCTTCATGTCGCTGTCAAGGCTACTCAGCACACGTGATCGAGGCGTGCTCGACGACTGATCGACGCGTGGCAGAAGGCTTTCCACCAATCGTGGATCGACCAACGCCATCTTCTTCGCGTACTGCATCAATCACCGCCGGCGCCGCCGAACACCTGTCTGAGCAGCGGCAGGATAACGGTACTCGCTAACGGCGCTAGCAGGGCCGTCAGAAAACCACCCGCACCCTTTTGCAAGATGACACGCTTCTGCTTACGCGTGACGTGTTTGTCGACGAGTTTACGCAGGTGATCCCGGTATTTCGACAATACGCGTTTCTGTTTCGGCGACAACTTCACGTTCCCTTTCTGAATGTTGTACGCGCAATCGCACAGACTACAAATGAGACCGGTGTCCTCGTGGGCGAGTAGGGCTTTTCGCAGAGCGATGTTCCGCCTATGTCTCTCCAACAGCTGCAGGGCGACGATGTGTCTCTTTATTTGATTCGTCGGTCCCGCCACCTTCGGTCGTCTCTTCGCTACCGTCACGCGCGCCTTCATAGCGACTAATAAAGGACGCGTCGTCGTCCCTCTCTTCTTATAGTCCGCCGACGCCACCACCACCACCGCCGCCACCCTTCCGAACGTACACGTACTGAAGGCGATCGTCCGGAAATATGCACGTACGCAGGCGCATGTCCTCTTCCGTTTCCTGTTTCAGATCCACGAATAGATAGCCGTACGCCGACGACGTCGCGTCTTTGAAAGCCTCTATCATGTAGTTGACCTTTCCCGGGTACATCTGTTTCGCTAGGTGACCTACTTGACCCGCGTCTCGAGGGCTCTTGAATAGCACTATGTATTGAGCGTTCAGGCTGATTGTACGGTTTTCTTTCCCTTTCGGAAACATGTTCTGTCGCAATTGTACGACCGACGTATTACAATGATGACTTTTTTTAGTAAATAGTACCGTCACCCGGCTATCGGTCTCCTCCATGAGGTCGTCGAGTACTAGAAGCGTTCTCGCTTTACCGTCTAAACGTTTCGGATCCGGCAGACCGTCTACGAACTCTATTTTCGAAGACATAGACGCGTAGCCGCTCAGCCACTGTCCGTAACACCACAGGATTTTCTCCGGCGGCGGATCGATCATAGTGTCGTAACGTATCAAACGCTCGACGAACGTCGTCTTACCGCATCCCGTAGGACCGGCTACTATACACGTAAAAGGATGCTTCAACGACGGTCCGTTCATTTTTCACGACTGAACGACGAACACTTTTTTACGCGTCTTTATAACCATCGCGCAACTTCATCAACAGTTTACCGAGCATGTTCTTCCCCACATCACCCGCGATTCCGCTACCCCAGAAACCCTCCTTACTCGCTACCCATTCCACCAATTCGGCGTCCCCGGTCGCCAACAGTGCAGCCTTCAAATCGTTCGATCCATCAAACTTTCTCCTCAACAACATCTTCATACATCTCACCCTAACGTCGGTCCATTTGCCTGGCATTCTCTTTAGTCGAATGTCGTAACCGCGTCGTTTCGCTGCATAAGAACTTCACGAACTTTTGATTGTTTCGGCACATTCCACGTCGTCGTAGAATATCGCTTTCCTATACTGATAGGCGTGCTCGACGGATCGAAAGCCCCGACCGAACGCCGACATGCGACACATATACATATTCGAAAAGAACGACCGCGATCCACCAAACCTTATAGGCGACGACAACGTACCGACTACCGATCACCCGCTACCGTCACCGCTTATATACCATCGCTAGACACTAAAAAGTTGCGACTAGGGTTCAAACCCGGAACCTTTCGATCCCTAGGCGAACACTCTCCAAAGAGAGCTATACCGTCGCCAACGATTATGCAGGGTTTTACCCCGGTTATATCTCACCGCTAGGTGGCATACACTACAAACGCATTATTGCTTACGTCAGCAGATACGACGTTGAGGACTACGTTAAAAGTACGAAACTAAACGTTGCATGGTTTTAGCGTGGTTAGCGCGATAAACGCATTATTGCTTACGTCAGCACGCTCTAGGTACGACGTTGATCGCTAGGACTAAAATACTCTCTGCACTCACCGCTAGGTGGCATCTCTAGTGGTACTGTCAATCATCCAATTAGTATCAAATTACATCGCTCATCAATCACGTTTTTTATAAGTAGGTTTCCGAAACTCATTAGTGTCAAACAAAAAGCCTTTGATCTTTTTTTATACATAGGACTAGTCTCGCATTATTGCTTACGTCAGCAGTGTGCCCGATCGTTTAGTGGTCATTAAATTCTTTTTTATAAGTAGGATTTTGAGGCCCAACAGCCCTCACTATCTACTCGCATATACGGCGTTATGGTTCTGGTTCCCGAATCCTTCCCTAGAGGCGCTCTAGAATATACGCGCAGAGGTCTAGCCTCGATTATGCACAGGTCGAGTTTTCGCGACTATGAAAGCCTTTGGGTAATGTGCGCTACGCAGATCGGACGACTTATATAAAGACAGCCATATAGTTAAATTAGTCATAATTTTGGGACTATCAGAGGTGACAAGTATCGTGCTTTTGGAATGGTATCTCCTCTCGGCGATCTTTTACTTTCTGACCTAACCATGAAAACGACCACCTACAACCGCCAAACTTCTCCTTACATATCTTACAAACATATACCCACACTGCGTTACAAAAAGAATTATTTTACATTACTACAACGATCAAATTTCGCAAAACGAACTCAAGTAAAACTCGACTTCTACGGCGGCGACTATCCGGTGCTCCGCGGTTACCGTAAAATTGATATTGTGTCGAGCTTCACAGAAATTCCGTACAATGGCACTAGCATTACTGTACGCTTGTTCGCGCGCGATATAAATATAACATATCGTTAATATATACGGGCGCGTTAGTGTGTGTGCGTGTGGTAGTTATAATATTTTTTATTGGCATTGTTTCACTTAAAAAGTAGCTCGATTAATTAAGGCATGATTATTTTCGTCAGTATGGTTTGCACGTAATGAAAGGTTTCTACTTAATGTAAAAAAACAAATAGCCAATAATTGTGTTCCCGTGGGTCAATTCTTGTTCAGTTGATGACCAACGTACGAGTCGGTGCTCCAACGAATTACACAATTGGGGGGCATTCAGACTTAGGATAAATCATATATATTTGTTTATGTGAACATTTTGTTAAATTGTGTATTTTTTTAAGCTGGGAAAGTCATTTCCGTAATTAGTTAATGTGACAAACTGAACTAAGAAGACGCCAACCCTCATATCCAGATATCCATTAAACCATTAAAAGTGCAGGTTTGGAACAAATTATGTACAATTTGTTGCTACTCTTTATGTAAAATGAAACTACTTGTGATACATCAATTGGCGATGAACACGGCAATTCGTTGTAACTGCCGCGACATTACGAAGAGCTTAATTCGGAGATGAATTTTATTGTTTAATCCATTCTTCCCACAATAAAAAAAACTGCATTATGTAACCATCGTAGTGAATCGCAGGTGGGCCGGTGTCGTGAGAGAATGAACAACTTTCACACAAGTCGTTTCTGGGAAGTAGTGGCCACAGCCAGAAATGTATCTCTCATTCATTACGTTCCCATAGACTTCTCTGTGAAAGTGCATATATTTGCCTATGTTGCATGTTCGTCAGACGCAAGCAACTGAAACACATTTCCTGTAGTTGTTGCTAAGGCGAAACATCAAATGATCTCAATATTGGATCTGGTTTATTGGTGAGAAGGTTGTCTTTCATTCCCATGAGCTTATTTGTATATAAGACGATGTTTCCGACTCCTACTTCATGTAGATTTTCGGTTCTTTTTGAGATGGCTCAAGTAAATGTGAATCTGCGCGGCTTGCGTTTGAGATGTTTGGTCATCGCGACGAGATCGATCAGGAGGACAGTCACCTGGCTGCAAGCGAATTGCCTGCTTGCAGCAAACCTCAACAGTCCGGCGTGCCACGTGGCATGTCGTTGGGAGGTGACGGCTGCGTTGGCCGATGGCTACGCATGGCGCTGTCCCAACCAGCCATGCCGAAAACGCCTTTCCATACGGCATGGTAGCTTTTTCGCGAAAAGCCACATCTCGCTGCAAGATCTTGCACAATTTATGTACTGGTGGAGCATGGACAGCGTCGGGTATCCCACCATCCAGTCCGAACTCGGGATAGCTTCAGGGAAAACGCTGGTAGACTGGAGCAATTTTCATGCGCGACATATGTGCTCAACACACATCCAGATCAACCCGGTACGCAGCGGCGGTGTCGGCCACACAGTTGAAATCGACGAAAGCAAGTTCAAAAAAAGAAAATTCAACCGCGGACGTCGCATCGACGGGGTATGGGTGCTGGGCGGCGTCGACAGAGCTGATCATGGGGCGATTTTCCTAGTCCCGGTTCAACAGAGGGATGCCGCAACGCTGATTCCTATAATCCAGCAGTGGGTTCTGCCTGGTACGACGATCATAACCGACGAGTGACGTGTATACGGCACCTTACAGCAACTTGGGTACACGCATAAGACGATAAACCACAGCCAGCATTACGTGGACCCCAACGATGTGACACTCCACACGAACACCATTGAAGGCGTGTGGACGCAGGTGAAAAGGAAGTTCAAGAGGATGTCGGGAACGAGGAAGAATGGGCCGCTGCTTGACACCTACCTCCAAGAGTTTATTTGGCGAAGGCGCTACGGGGATGCAGCAGTTCACCACATCGTGAACCACGTCGCCCCGTGTAGAGGACGAACAGATCGAGAACAAAAACAACGCCTCTTTTAAGAGCCAAGAAAAAAACAAAGGCTCTTTTCAGAGCCAACCAAAACTTCCCAAAAAGAGATTGCTACTATGCATATATGGTGATATTGATAAGAAAAGCACTAAGATATTAATAATTATTATTTTAGAATGCGACCAAACCGTTAAAAACTTTGTATTTTTCTACCACCTTATTTCCCATCCCATATTCACATTTCCTCTAAATATCATTTTTTCATTATGCTTAACAAGTAATGAATATAAAAAAATGTATTAATATTATTATTAATACAAATCTGATGGTAGCATTATATTTCATTAATTTAATAATAATTCGTATTTATTTTCTTATCAAATTCAGATTTTTTTGATATCCACATAATGGAAACCATTAAAGCATATCCTCCAACCTGTGGGTAACAGGCTGCCCAAGCTGGTTCAATGTGGTGTATGACAACGAGCCAGATATATTATGTAGACGTATATATATTATGGATGACGATTTGAAAGTGGGGGACCTGGAGATACTTTTGTAAACTTTGCCAAAAGGTTAGTAGCTTAGTTAATTAACTTAATTTTATGTATAGTTCCTTTCGTAATTTATATTTAAAGGAAATACATAAAATATCAAGTTATAGCTAAATTTTACAAGATTATTTTTTCACATTTCCTTCAGATAAAAAAACTGTCATACAAATTTATTCAATGGCCTTTACATAATTGTCTATATCTTCGCAAATTTTCGTAATCACAGAGAGTTAAAACTGGTATGGCTGTTTATCTCAGAACTCAGAACTCAGAATCAGTTTATTTGACCTATAAATACGATATATACACAATGAATAACATGAGTACTAGATAAGGTCGGGAGACTCAAACTATGTTGTGTCTAATGCATTTTTTGCCAAATTCATGTTTGAATCTGGACATATACATATTATTTCTTTCACGTGTGCAGTGCTGATGAATATTATAGATGAGTGTGTTTGGAAAAAAACCATTGAAGTAGTAGGGTAAAAGATTGTTAATTAATTTATAGTAAAATTTTAATTGTTGGATTTTATAAATGTCATCCAACTTTAGCAACTGAAGTCTTTTAAAAATAGGACTTGTGTGAGCATTATATTTACTTAAGGATATTATTCGTATTGCTTTTTTTCTGTAATTTAAAAATTCGATGACCCCATAAAAGTAAGCCATAATTAATATGAGGGAGAATAAGAGCATTGTACATAATATATAATGTATTAGGTGGTAAACAATGTTTAAGTTTATTTAGTATGCCTATTGTTTTAGAGATTTTATTTGCTATTTTGTTTATATGACTCTGCCAGTTTAAATGGTTATTTATTGTGATGCCTAAAAAATTGAAATCATTTACACATTCAATGTGTGCCCCATCTATTTGTAACACAGGGTATTCTATTTTCTTTTGAGGCATATGAAAAATCATGAATTTAGTCTTATTGGCATTTAGTAACAGTGTATTAGCTTTTAACCAATTACTAATCTTTGCTAGTTCTTTGTTAATATCTTCACTTCGCATTTGGCCTTCTGAATCATTAAACGTTTTTAGTGTACTAGTAAGGGTGGTGTCGTCAGCATATGTTATGAATTTGAAAAGGTCACTAGAGAGTGCTATATCATTTATATATATATAATAAATAAGAGCGGCCCTAAAATTGAACCTTGGGGGGCACCAGTGTTGATGACTATTTCCTTAGACTTAACATTTTCAATTTCTACATACTGCTTACGATTTTGTAAATGATTCTTACACAGGTCCAGAGCCTTGTCATTTAATCCATAGTAATTTAACTTTTGTACCAATATATTGTGATCAATTGTGTCAAATGCTTTTGGATAAATCAAGGTATATATTTATTGGAGTAACCGATTTATCAAGTTCTTGTATAATTCTGTCTATGATTTCGAGTGTAGCATGCTTAGTAGAATGTTTCTTTCTAAACCCATATTGGCTATTGTAGTGTAATGCTTTAGAATGGAAGTAATCGTGGATTTGATCAAACACAACCCTTTCAAAAATGTTTGAAATCACTGGCAGGATAGAAATAAGACGATAATTGTTAAAGTCAGAAACATCACCTTTTTTGAAAAGGGGTATGACTTTTGCAATTTTTAATTTGTCTGGTAAAATACCAGTTATTATTGATTGATTAATAATTAGAGTGACTGCTTTGCTAATATCATTTTTTTTCAATTTTAGTAATTGTGTTGAAATACCGTCTTTTCCACAACTTGATTTTGGAGGTAAACGATCAATTGTATTAACAGTAGTTTCCATGTTAATTGGGTTAAAGCTGAAGGTGTGAAATATCGGGTTATTCAGGTAATCTTTGTATGATTTACCTCCACTAGTAGTTGTTTTAGAGGCTAGAGTAGGACCAGCATTAGTAAAAATCGTGTTAAATTTGTTTGCAATAATAAATAAATATAAATAAATAGTCACATATTATGGGTTTTTCGTTAATTTTGAGCAAGTCAATATTGTACTCTCCTGCAATTATTATTTCACTTTTAGATTTTTGTAAATCAACAAAATAAATAAATATACGGTAGTTTTCGATAATATCTCTAGGTGGTCTATATATATTTTCAAGAATAATTTTTTTCTTCATGGCACAACATGTTATTTCAATAAACTGTCCTTCCCAAGTGTCTGTATTTGCACGGATATTTACAGATTTGTATTTGTTGCTGAGGTAGATTGTCAAGCCGGCATGTGCACTACATATTTTGCCTTGGCATATTAATGTATATCCATCTATTTGAAATAAAGAAGTGTCAGCCTCTTCATCGAGCCATGTTTCCTGTAAACATAGAGCATTATCTCTTAAATAGACCTTTCCAATGGTGTATCACATTTGCCAATCTGATGAATTATTGCATTTTCACCGACCTCCCTAATAAAGAATGGCTCCTACGAGATATATTTAAAACATCCGTGTTGTGGGGCGTGTGTTTAATATTGTCCTCTACCCTATTACATTTCCTCAACTCTATCATCGGATTCTCAATCCTCCTAAATTGAATGGCAAATGTTAGATCCTTGATCGCGGAACCGTTTACCATGCCCCGTTTCCTCTTTTCCTTTGGATCTCGAGTTCCGCCTGTGTCACAATAAACGTGTTCATACTTTCTCTTCGAGAATCTTCATTCTATAATGTCGTTGTACGCACTGCCCACGGCCAGTGCACGACACAACGTAATCCCAAGAATACGTACTCGCAACCATCTATCGCGTAAACACAATAAAATGCACACATTTAGAACGCAGCAAGAATTTACAATAAAATCGTACGGAATATAATTTACGATATACCATCAACTACTCCAGACTTTTAAAGAGATGAAGTGATCACACACAGCTGACATGCACTGTTATTATCGACTACTCTTGCACACATGGTCAAGAATAAATGTATATTTAATCCATCTGTATGTGTTTACATCAATTTATACTAACGGCAATATACTCTGAAAACTTACCGGGATGGCTCATATGAGATCGACGTCAACCTTCTTAATAGGAGTCTCTCAAATCCGATTTGTACTATATAATTGTATACGTGCTCACGTATCTAATTTACTCACAATTCTGAATTATTATGTAAAAATGGATAAAAACAAAATTATGTCTGTCTGTCTATCTGTCTATCTGTCTGTCAGTCTGTCTGTCTGTCTGTCTGCTGCCTCTGTGTATGTCTGTCTGTATGCCTGTCTGTCTGTCTGTCTGTCTGTCTGTCTGTCTGTCTGTCTGTCTGTCTGTCTGTATGCCTGTCTGTCTGTCTGTCTGTCTGTCTGTCTGTTTGCCTGCCTTCCTGTCTGTCTGTCTGTCTGTCTGTCTGTCTGCCTGCCTGCCCGCGTCTCTGTCTGCCTGTCTTGTCTGTCTGTGTGCCTGTCTATCTGCCGGCCAGTCTGTCTGTTTGCCTGGCTGCATGTCTGTCTGTCTGCCTGCATGTCTGCCAATCTGTCTGTCTGCCTGTGTTTATGTCCTGTCTGTGGACTGTAATGGCCAAAACAGGGTCATGTTGGAACAAGTTGCAACAGAACCAATTCTTGCAGTTTTGAAGGCAGGCATATACCCTAGACAGCATATCGAAAGTATACTGATTGCATTACCGCTTTACCCGTCGTGGCCTTCGCGCAGTCCTCATCGACAGTGGAGCTGGTATATGCACACCGGCCATGATGCTCGACAAGGTTGGATTGTTTCCAGACGGACTTCTGTCTACCAGCACCAGTATTAGATTCCAAAGAGTTGGTGCAGCAACAGAAAAAGCCCCAGTTCAATGTTAGTGTTGACTCTAGGAACAAAAAGTAGGTCAGAACTAGATGATCGAAGCTGGGTAGGTTTTCTTACAGGAGTAAGCAGTGAATGCAAATAAGATGGTTGCTTACTGGACAGTGCCTGGTATGTAAAGGTACATATCTTAAATATTATACGATATATATACGTACAGGAAGCCAATGTAAAGACTTCAAAGGGGGTACAGAGCGAGAAAAACGAGGAGATCTTGTAATTACTCTTGCTAGACAATTTTGGACACGCTGAAGTTTTGTGATATCCTTGCTAGCGATATTATAAAGGAGCGAATTGCAATAATCAAGTATGCTGCTAACAAGCGCTGTTGCAATAATTTTAGCAACAGAAAATGAAATATACTGGCGAATACGGCGAAGATCACGAATATGATAAAAAGAGCAGCGACATGTTTGAGATATGTGTTGTCGGAAATTGGGGGCGACGTATTCTAGCATCTACCATTTTGTTTCGACAAAAGGAACCGCCACATTTATATGTGATATACTCTTCATGACGTCATCGCAAACGAAATTTTGCGCAAACAGAAACGACACGAAACGTCACAGTGTGCCGCCATAATGGCTGCAATCATAAAAACTCGAGGTGATAAAGAACGTCTGTTTCGTTCCTCCTATGGTGGGAACATTTAATATTTGTTGTCATTGTCTCGTATGTGTGTCAGTGCGTGTGTGTGTGTGTGTGTGTGTGTGTGTGTGTGTGTGTGTGTGTGTGTGTGTGTGTGTGTGTGTGTGTGTGTGTGTGTGTGTGTGTGTGTGTGTGTGTGTGTGTGTGTGTGTGTGTGTGTGTGTGTGTGTGTGTGTGTGTGTGTGTGTGTGTGTGTGTGTGTGTGTGTGTGTGTGTGTGTGTGTGTGTGTGTGTGTGTGTGTGTGTGTGTGTGTGTGTGTGTGTGTGTGTGTGTGTGTGTGTGTGTGTGTGTCGTATTGCGTATACTTCATTTTTGAATGAACGGACCTGCAAACTGGCGTATCTCTGTTTTAAATGAAATATGCTTTCGGTGGATTGATTATCCCGAAGCCGGCTGTC
The DNA here is from genome assembly GCA_020002185.1 of Paraescarpia echinospica. Classification (NCBI taxonomy): domain Eukaryota; kingdom Metazoa; phylum Annelida; class Polychaeta; order Sabellida; family Siboglinidae; genus Paraescarpia; species Paraescarpia echinospica. The sequence goes on from CM034538.1 coordinate 65,622,584, forward strand.
ATCGTATTATTTGCTGTAAGTCCGACAGCACACCCTGGCGGCCAGTTCAAAATAACTATAATTTACAAAACAAAGGTCCTTGTGAGTTTGAAGAGCAGGGGATGGGTAATCACAAAGAAAACTTTACTGCTTATTTCATTTTTGGATGTATTTCATGGCGTAGTCGGCAATAAAACCAAGGTGAAGATGGGAAGGATCAGATGTTTTAACGACAGCTATTTGAGGGGAGCAATGTATTTTAGCATCTATAATTAGGCTTGCTATACACTTCATATATGCTTTATGACGTCATCGCAAACGAAATTTTGCGCGAACTGAAACGGAGAACGATACGAAACGTCACAGTGTCACCATCTTGACTACATTCAACAAAACATCGCGGTAGTGAAGTACGCCTGTTTCTTTCCATCTACGGTGGGAACATTTAATATCTTGGTCATTGACAAGTGTGCGTGAACGTATCCGTGTGCGTGTGTGTGTGCATATGTATGTATGTGAGTGTTTGTGTGTATGTGTATTTGTGAAAGTGTGCGGGCGCGCATCTTTATGTGTGTGTGTGCGTGCATGCATGCGTGCGTACGTGTGTGTATGATTATGTGCGTGTCTGTGTGTACCCGTATGTGTATTTTCGTACGTTTGAGTATGTGTGTGTGCGTGTGTGTGTGTATGTGTGCGCGCGCGCTCGCGCGGGTGTGTGTCAATGTCATTGTGTGTGCGTCTCTGTTTGTGCGCTTGTTTTTGTAGGTGCGTGTATGTGCGTGTGTGCGCGCGCGTGTGTGTCTTAATGTGTGGGTGTGTGAATATTTGGCTGTACATTCGTCTATCAATTCAATCATGAAAAGTACACCTAACACAGCTGGTTATCAGTTCCATTACAGCAGTAGGACTAGTCCATATATGGCCCTTTTCTAGCTTCGACGATTTTAATTTGATTTGTGTATGTGCGTACGTGCGTGCGTGTGTGCGTGCGTACGTACGTGTGTCTCTCAAAGTGTCTGCGTGTGCGTTTGTTTGTTTGTTTGTGTGTGTGTGTGTGTGTGTGTGTGTGTGTGTGTGTGTGTGTGTGTGTGTGTGTGTGTGTGTGTGTGTGTGTGTGTGTGTGTGTGTGTATGCGTGTGTGTGTTAGTTTGTTTGAGCGTGTGCGTGGGTGTGGTATGTTTGTGTGCGTGTGCGCGCATGTGAATATTTGTATATGTGAAGCGTGTTTTTTCTCTCCCTCTCTCTCTCTCTCTCTCTTTCTCTATCTCTTTCTATCTCTTCATCTCTCTCTGTCTCCGTATCTGTCTCCCTGTCTGTTTGTATGTTTGTATGTCGGTCTGTCTGTCTGTCTGTCTGTCTGTATGTCTCTCTCTCTCTCTCTCTCTCTCTCTCTCTCTCTCCCTCTCTCTATCTCTCTCTCGCACACACGCACACACGCACACACACACGTACACATACACACACACACACATACACACACACACTCTCTCTCTCTCTATCTCTCTCCCTCTCTCTGTCTCTATCTATCTATCTATCTATCTATCTATCTCTCACCATATCCTGTCTCTGGTGTCACCAGAACGTTTAAACACATATTTTAACTCTGCGTGTGTGTGTTTGTACACGCTTGTGTATGTACATGAACGTAGATGTGTATGTGGATGTGCATGAGCGTGCGGAAATGTGTTCGTGCTTGTGTGTGAGCGTGCATACGTTTGTATGTATGTATGTATGTATGTGTGTGTATGTATGTATGTATTTATGTATGTATGTATGTATATGTGTGTGTGTATGTGAGAGAGAGTGTGCGTGTGTACTTGGTGTTTGTGTGTGTGTTTATGCATGAAAGTGTGTGCTTGTGTTTGTTTGTTTGTGTGTGTGTGTTTTGTTATTTTTGTGCGTGCATGCGTGCGTGTGTGTTGCGCGTTTCTTTATGTTGATGTTTCTGTGACTAATGCTCCAAACCGTTAGTTATTCAGTACTCAAAGAATAGTATTTTAAAAGCTTTTATTTGTTTGACATTCCCAGAAGGATAGCGGTTTTTACTAGTTAATGGTTAATCGCATGTTCGGAAAGTGTTCTCTGCGATTGCTGCACCCATCAGTCTGTCGGAGTCGTCTTACCTAACTCGCAACAATCGTAGAAACACAAGCGCCGTTGCCTGGTTTGGTCTTGTCGGGTCGGATCGGGCGAAACGTGCCAGTGTATCCCGGCGTTTAAACGGCAGATAAGAATAGTTCTGGAAACTATCGGCTGCCTATTTGTGTATGTGTAGCACTATTTTCATTTTAGCTAGAATCGTGTGACAACAGCTTTAACAAATTATTACATACATATACAGGAATATGTGATGAAAACACCGTTCTTTTAACAACGCCGAGAACCACTTGTTTTACTTACAGGTTAATTAGTTTTTAATATCAAAACAGACAGTCATGTTTAATAATGGCGTCCAAAGACCATTTAACTACGTTCACGATATCATACATTTCTGAGATTGGCGTAACTGACAATCGTAGCTATATTTGAGACTCAAATTTAATATTTCTATAGAAGGCACTAAGCCACCATTCAAGCCTATTTTATATATTTTGAAAGATTAGACAAATACAGTCATGACTGTGTATCATTAATACACAGAACAGGAACTCCAAATACACACCATATACAATTAACTTATTAAAGGCACACGTCCATTAATGTAACTATTAACATCAACGAATTAGTAATACAATTGATAATTACTATATGATTTCCATTCTCTCTGCAGGAAATACTGTCATGATGGTAAATGTAATGTATATAATTTGTATGCATTGTTTACAGCGGCAAATCGATATACACTGCTCGACTCGCTTGAACATTTCAGTTGTTCCGACGTGGGTGTCAACTTTAAGGTCGCGACCCACCAGTCGTTCATTGGACATTCTCGCCCTCTGTCTCGTTCGACAATCACTGCGTAGTCTGCGGCCAGATATGCTTCAGTTTTTCGCAGGTCTTGATCCAGATGTAGGGCACGGTCTTGTGTTGCGGGAGGGCGTCCAGACACACCGTGTTGGCACACTCAACCATCAGCGCCGGATCCTAAAACCGTGATGAAATCTGAGTTGTCTTGAGAATACAGTAAGGAACGTCTGGCCAGATGAAGATTTTGCTGCAGCCATCATTGTTTATATTATCAGTAGATTCTCAACTTCGTTTAAGCCTATGGTGAACAAACCTGAACATAGTTGTACTTTAAGTATTAAAACGGCGTAAATAGTCATCCAATGGTCGTACGTGAGGGAATGTTATGTTTCGGTAATTTGAACAATTTACATGCGTATGAGTTCTGCCTGATGTAATGTGTTCACAGATAATTAAATAATATAATACCGAGGGAGAAGCAGATAGAGAGGGGGGAGGGAGAGATGTTTGTGTGTGTCAGGCGTGCATGGACGCGTGCGTGCGAGCGAGCTAGAGAGAGAGAGAAAGAAAGAGAGAGAGAGGGGGGGAGGGAGAGAGCGATTCGTTGTATTTGCCAAAATAATAACAACCAGAATGAATGATAAAATGAGATTCGCAGTTTAAAAAAACAAATGGAACAGTTCCGAGCAACACATAATAACTAGTTCGTTGTATATATCTTCAGTATAAGCATCTAAGGGGTACAAAAGTACACTGAAGATACACCTAAATGGAAGCCTGCGTGGTACAATCCTATGCAGGGAGACCGGAGTAGAAGCTACACGGAGCAGTACAAATTAGGTTCGATGAATGTGTAAAATGTTTTTGTTGTCGTCTTCTTGTTTCCCTGTCTGTTGTGGGTGAGGCTGACCTCGATTCTGATCCTCGACTCATATGATTCGAGAGAATAGACGAAGACGGAGAAGTTGGAAAAAGAGACTGGCATGATGAAAATTGAAGAAAAACTGAAGAGGGTGGGAGATGGTTAAGAAAAAGACCACATTTAGATGGAACGATGCTGTATAGCGAGATATATATCGAAAGGGTAGGTATGAACAGCCGACAGTGAAAGACCATTGCAACAACCTAAGAAAGAAAGAAATAGTAAATAAGGCAGAACGCACAGACTGTGTGTGGACCCCACTCCACAATGGATCAAAGAAAAGAAGAAAACGAACACTTCAAAAACGAAGTGGATTGATTAGAATATCAATAACAATACGTTGGGTTGTACTGTGTTATGCAAGAATGCAACCCACGCTTAGTTAAACACGTTTGTTTGATAGAATAATAATCATACAGTAGGACCAGTTCTAGAGGCAGTCCGAAGAATACTTGGCGAAGGACCTCCAGGCGGGCAAAACGAAGAATTGGATACACATGGAAGCTGCTTGAGAGAAGAACCCAGGAGAGAGGACTCTCGAGAGGAGGGGCGATGGGATAAGATAGGAGTAGTGCTGGTGTGATTTAACATGATTGAACAAGATTGTCATCCAGAGCAAAACTAACTGTATATTTCAGTCTTATGTTTAAGCATATTCATTCTGCTAGCATTATATTTTATACTATCAGCAATTCAATTATTCCATTAATTTATAGTGCTCTGTTAGAACGAATACTTTCTGATGTCTGATCTACACAGTTCATACACTGATACACAAGTAGTTTATATCCAGGACTCACCGTGGCGTCGAAGCAGTTAAAGCACGCAAAGAGGCAGAGGTTTTCGGCGGATTCCTGGAAGCCAAACGTCAACGTCTTTTCCTTGGTCCCCGTGACGCCTGCGTGCACCACGGCCAGTGCGCAACACGACAAGGCGATTTGGAACGCTGTCATCATCGAGTGGAATGTCGCTGCGAAGTACAGAAGCTTCTGACGTCGGTCGCTGTGAGAACGGCAATGTCTTGCAGCAGGCCCAGTGGCCGCCTTATGTAGCAGACACCACGCAAGCGACAGAGAGCCACGCCCCTTAATTAACTACTAGTTGATAAAGTCGTTAATTGGTTTTTCGAGGACTGGACGTCATTTGCGTCATTCTCTGGCGAAAATACTTAGCACCTAGGTGATTTCTTCCGGCGCCGGCGCAAAGGTTCATTAACGCGAAGTGTCCGGAAACAGAACGCGCCTATGTACATTTTGTAGTGTCAAAACAGTATTTATATTTGTGAGGCTTTGTGTGTGCCTACGTTCTATGATATGTACAATGGGTTGTAAAGTGTTTTAGTTGGGATGCTCCCGGTTATTGACATTCCTTAGCCTGGGATGCTAATGAGTTGGATGAGCTAGCCCCCCAAGCCTATTTACAAGTGAGTCATCCCTGTCTTTGATCAATGGGGATGGGAACAAGATGAACGCAGCAAGCAATGGCTCCCTTTCTCGGCCACTCTCGCCGACGCAAGTAAAGCTTGTGCCCTGCCCCTAAACTGCGGCTGGACGAAAGTGTGCAACGGAAATTGCAAATGCTGCAAGGCAGGTCTTCGTTGCACAGCACTGTGCAAGTGCGAGGGCGGCTGCCTAAACAACGATGACAACGATGTGAACAATTGAACTACTGCTAATGGGTGAATGGGTAGATGATGGATAAGATTGTCTGGTTATACGAATAGGGTGAATAAATACAATAGCGCTGTACTTGTTTTAGGTACATTCATTGAATTTTAATTTTGTGTATCCAAATGACATGTAATAGCAATTTCTAAAATAATAGTATCGTTCATGCAGTTTGGAGTGGGTTACGTTCCCAGTTGTGCATAATGAAAAGTTTCTATAATAAATTATTGTTGTTCTTGACCTTGATTATATGACCTCGCCATTCTCCTTTCAATATTGGTTCTAACATTATAATAAATTTATAAACATTTGCTCACGCAATAAGATCAATTAAATCATCAACAGATATATGGGGTTTTACGCACTTGAGGGCAAGTTTAACCTTGACCTTGATTGAAGATACCTGTATCCATAGCTCATTCCAGGTTCATATATTGTCTACCTAACACATTTTAGATCAAAATGACACCAGAACGGTGAATATCTGATATAGTACGTTTTTGGCTCAAAATATCTATCTTTTTTATAAATGACCTTGGATGTGACGATATCACGTGACCTCGACCTAGAATCAGCAAACTAACACCGGAAATGGATTCTCATACTCGAAAACCCCAAAAAGTGGGATCATTTATGATTATACTACTTTTTGTTCTCAAGTTATTGCACAGACTTACTCTGGATGGCAGCCAGCTTGGATTTGTCAAATATGGCCGCCGCAGCAGGAACCCAACATGGCTCCCGCGAAAAAGTGAGGAGTCATGGCCATAGCTAGTGCTTGTCCAAAAATGGTGCTTGTAGAACGATGTGAACATTGTTATGATTAAGTCTCCTGAGTAATAATAATGATTGCAACTTCGTAGCAGTATCTCCGACCAGTGATAGTTGCAATGTTATATTATAACAGCTGTTACTCCGATCAGTGATGTTGCTTTTTTATTGTATAATTTGTTTACGCAAAGTCGGAGCAATATCTCCGAACAGTGATAATTGCATTGTTATTATATAATTGTAATAGCAACTTCGGAGCTGTATCTCCTATCAGTGATCGATGTTGCCGTTTTATAATATAATTTGTTTACGCAACGTCGGAGCAGTATCTTCGAACAATGTTATTATATAATTATAATATCAAATTCAGACCTGTTACTCCGAATAATGATGCTGCTGTTTTATTATATACCTCTATAATTTGTATACGCAACTTCGGAGCAGTATCTCCGACCAGTGATAGTTGCAATGTTATTATATAATTATAATAGCGACTTTAGACCTGATACTCCGATCGGTGACGTTGCTATTTTATTATATACATCTATAATTTGTACACGCAACGTGGGAGCAGTTTCATGACCTGTGATAGTTGTTTGTTATTATTATAAGTTTAATAACAACTTCGGAGCTTTGTATCCGATCAGTGGTTTTGTTGTTCTAGTGCTTAATCCCTGTACGCTATTTCGGAGTTATGTCTCCGATCAGTGTTAGTTGCAATGTTGTTACATACGTTTATTAGCAACTTCGGAGCAGTATCTCCGATCGATCAATGATGTTGCTGTTTTATTTTTAAAAATTATTTACGCAACTTCGAAGCGTTTTCCCGACCAGTGCAAGTTGCTATGTTGTAATGTAGTCTACCTTTTGAGAGCAGTTTATTCGACCAATGACAGAGAAAGAAAGAGAGAGAGAGGGGGGGAGGGAGAGAGAGAGCGATTCGTTGTATTTGCCAAAATAATAACAACCAGAATGAATGATAAAATGAGATTCGCAGTTTAAAAAAACAAATGGAACAGTTCCGAGCAACACATAATAACTAGTTCGTTGTATATATCTTCAGTATAAGCATCTAAGGGGTACAAAAGTACACTGAAGATACACCTAAATGGAAGCCTGCGTGGTACAATCCTATGCAGGGAGACCGGAGTAGAAGCTACACGGAGCAGTAAAAATTAGGTTCGATGAATGTGTAAAATGTTTTTGTTGTCGTCTTCTTGTTTCCCTGTCTGTTGTGGGTGAGGCTGACCTCGATTCTGATCCTCGACTCATATGATTCGAGAGAATAGACGAAGACGGAGAAGTTGGAAAAAGAGACTGGCATGATGAAAATTGAAGAAAAACTGAAGAGGGTGGGAGATGGTTAAGAAAAAGACCACATTTAGATGGAACGATGCTGTATAGCGAGATATATATCGAAAGGGTAGGTATGAACAGCCGACAGTGAAAGACCATTGCAACAACCTAAGAAAGAAAGAAATAGTAAATAAGGCAGAACGCACAGACTGTGTGTGGACCCCACTCCACAATGGATCAAAGAAAAGAAGAAAACGAACACTTCAAAAACGAAGTGGATTGATTAGAATATCAATAACAATACGTTGGGTTGTACTGTGTTATGCAAGAATGCAACCCACGCTTAGTTAAACACGTTTGTTTGATAGAATAATAATCATACAGTAGGACCAGTTCTAGAGGCAGTCCGAAGAATACTTGGCGAAGGACCTCCAGGCGGGCAAAACGAAGAATTGGATACACATGGAAGCTGCTTGAGAGAAGAACCCAGGAGAGAGGACTCTCGAGAGGAGGGGCGATGGGATAAGATAGGAGTAGTGCTGGTGTGATTTAACATGATTGAACAAGATTGTCATCCAGAGCAAAACTAACTGTATATTTCAGTCTTATGTTTAAGCATATTCATTCTGCTAGCATTATATTTTATACTATCAGCAATTCAATTATTCCATTAATTTATAGTGCTCTGTTAGAACGAATACTTTCTGATGTCTGATCTACACAGTTCATACACTGATACACAAGTAGTTTATATCCAGGACTCACCGTGTAGTCTACCTTTTGAGAGCAGTTTATTCGACCAATGACAGTTTCATTTTTCTGTAGATGTATCTTTAGCAATTTCGGAGCAATATTTTCGTCCGGTGACAGTTGCTCTACTTTACAATTTTTACATCTGCTGAATAGTGATTGTTGCAGTACAACGTGTTCATTTATTAAATTGCATTTCCAGAGCAATATCTCTGAACTTTGTAAGTTGCTGTTTTGTTTTGTATCAACACCAGAATAGTATCTCTGACCAGCAACGATAGTTTCCTTATGAATTAGCTCAATCAGAGCTATATGTTTGAGCGTTGTGGTTTGCTCTTAATCGGTATCAATTTATGGGCGTAGAGTGAACGAACTTGCCCAAGGGTCGACACAGCAGCACAGGGTTCGAGCCGGGTTCTCTCGATTTTAGAGTCCGATGCTCTGGCCACTGAGCCTCTGCGCTCGACATATCTCATTATATATACTCCCCTCCCCCGATACCGCAACAATCTCCAAAGGTAGCCACACGTTCACAAGTTATCCAATCTAAAGGAAGATGGGCGTTTGATGATATTGTTTATTCTTAGTTATAATGGTATACCTACATACCTGTCCTCTACATGTATGTCAATAACTGCGAGTCAATAGAGATATAGAACAAATATCAAATTTATGTTTGCATATTTCCTTTCTCAAAACGATCTTAGTTTAGGGGAGTGTTGTACAGGTATAAAACAAAGACAAAAACCAGGGAAGAGAAGTCAAGTGTGGAAGTCAGGAAAATTAATTAGAAACGGATTGGGCATGTGCTCAGAAAATAATAAGAGAGCCACTGCAAGACGGCGATAATACGGACGCCAGAATGGAAGCGGGAAGTATGTCTCTTTCACAACCTGGCGACCAACTATTGAAAAAGAAAGAATATTTGGGATAGGACAGATCGAATGTCCGAATTCTTGGGTTGTTAGTTTGCTGATTCTAGGTCGAGGTCACGTGATAAGGTCACATCCAAGGTCATTTTGAGCCAAAAACGCACTACATCAAATATTCACCGTGCTAGGGTCATTTTGATTTAAAATGTGTTAGGTGGAGAATAGATGAACATGGAATGAGCTCTGGATACAGGTCTCTCCTGTTCGGCATCCATTTTTGATGTCTTGACGGACCTTGTGGCAAGGCAGTAGGTCAGTTCTCGCTACTTGATGGGTAGGTCAGACCAGAGAGAAACCTCTTAAGACCATTACATTGTAAACACTATGATACAGACTAGTTAGTTAATAAAACGTTGCCGAGCGCTGGAAGCAACTAGAACCACCAGATCTGGAATGCTACTCTGTTTGATTTGGCGTGCGTGTCTTGCCAGTGTATCGATTGGTGTTTCCTGTCACGGAAGGGCTAATTGACACAACCGGTGGCGTTGTTTTGACCATTGTTCTTCTCTTGTTCCACGAAATGTTTATTCCAGGTCAAGGTGAAGACGGTTATGCAATATTATGTATTAACCGACTGCTTCCGGTAACTATGTAGCTTCCGCCAACAGGAACATTAAATTGCGGGGCGGGGTAATTATTAGCAGGAATTCGCTGAATCAAGTATTGATTCAATTGGGAAGTTTCGTGAGAAACAGACACAATATTTCCCATCAACATATTTATTCTAGTATTAAGAACACATTATAAAATTAGGAACAGACAGCCTAGGTTTAAACGTAGTAAGCTATTATTAGTCATTTAGTACAATATCTTCTTACAAAACGTTGTGTGGTGTTTAACACAGGTCTGTGTCTTGCGCCAAGTGCTGTAGTGTAGTGGTTAGTATGTTGTTTGTGCTCCGTACTCTCGCTTTCAGCTACAGCCGCCATAGCTCCTTGCGGCCCCAGGCTAATGTGCTAAGGATCTCGGAGCAGGTTGAAGCCTTAAAGGTGTAGAATTTCCAGTTAACATCGGATTGAGGCAAGGAAGTGCTCTAAGCCCATTACTATTTTTCGTGGTGATGGAACTAATCAGCAGGAAGATCAGCACGACGAATGTTTTCAGAAACATTATGTGTACAGACGATCTGGCCATTGTAGCAGAAAGCAAACAAGAGCAACAAGACATGTTGGAGGAATGAAACAGGGTGTTCAAGAAACACGGACTGGGAATGAGCCTGGAGAAGACAGAAGTGATGTGGGTTGGACAACAGAGAGAGGAATTGGACATCAGGTTGGACGGAAAGGAAATTAACCAAGTGGACGGCTTTGTAGGAATGATTACGGCGTTCAGTTGTGGAGATGCGACGCCGAATACTGTCTGTCTGTAACTCTGTCTCTCTGTTTCTCTGTCTCCGTCTCTCTGTCTCTGTCTCTCCGTCTCTGTCTGTCTGTCTGTCTCTCTCGCTCTCTCTCTCTCTCTCTCTCTCTCTCTCTCTCTCTCTCTCTCTCTCTCTCTATATATATATATATATCTATATCGTACTCGCGATAGAAACACAGGAGAACAAGGAGATTTGAAACGGGCCCTTGTTCTTCGGTAAACTTGTTAGCGTGTCAATGTTATCTAACCACGCCCTAGCACACACTTAGCTTTCGATAACGCCAAAATGCACTCAAAATGTCTGAGGGGGCGGCGCCGCGGGTGAGCGTTGGAGGTTGGAGGCATGCGCCTCCTTAATATCTATTCTCATTCATACTTCGGTCTAGCTGTAGGTTGCTAGGTGGGTTACTCTCCAAAACCCGTGCATTTCCGTAGTATGAAAAAATTATAACAATAGTCTGTTTATAGGGACTGTTTTTTGCTCTGGCATTCAATATGAGGGGCATAGCCGTACTACACTTGAAGGGTGGTGTAACAGTGCGATTAAGCGCAATAGCTATTGCAAGGAATAGGCATATATTTTTCCAAGACGAACGCTGTATCAAAACGGCCCAGCGATCAGGAAATAAAACAATTCAAAATCACCGACAACATATTTCAATACCAATAATTCCCCTGTTGGTCAACTCGCTGTATTTGGGATTTAATTGTTCACTTTTCTCACATTCAAGCATAGTCAAATAAGTCAGATATTCATATTTAAGATGTGAAACTCAGGAAACCAGGATACTAATATATTCAGTAAGAAAGTGGCGTCATGCACGTGTATTAACAATGGTCACCATTGGATCAAACATCTTGGTGGAACGTTGGAAAAGCATTAAAATGCCCATACACCGTTTTGCTCGGACTTTTTTTGCAAAGGCCTATATCACCAATCTTTGGTATATTTTGCGCGAAAATGCTTGAAATAAACCTAATCTACGCGAGTTAATAAACTAAACAGTCGACAAACACAAAAGCGGGAGTGATTATCTGCAGTCGAGGATTGGCAGATCACCAATTACGACGTCAAACGTTGCAGTCAGGTGCAAAGTATACGTGCGAGTATAAGTCTGATTGTACACGCTTCAGCTCTTGCGTGGTTTAAGCGCGCGTTAAGTAATGGCGCCATTAATTTCCTGTCTGCGTTCGTGTCGATAATATTACGTTCTCTCGGCTCACGTTAGCGTGTGAAGCGCCTTGTCACTGCCGCCTCTTACGGCTTCCGGCGATAGAGGTCTGTTAGTGCGGTAAACATTATCACCTTGTTTGTCAGTCAGTTGGTAATCATTTGCATTATCCAGCTGCTTGTCGAATAGAATACGTTATTGAACATACATACGTACATACCTAAATGGACTAGTCTCGCTTAAAAATACTAAACAATTAGATTTTTGTCCTCCTCACGTGTCAGACTAATTTCACGAAAAAGCAAAGCTATCAAGTATTCACTATAATATCCCAGTTCGTTTGTGCACACGTGCTATTTCGCTTTGCTGAAATTAATAGACAAACTGCGAACTATTTCATTTTGGGTTTCAACCAGATCCGGTCGTTTCTGCCCGGACCTTGCCTCATGTCTTCACGTAATCGAGAAGTTGATACGACACCGGCCTTGACCTTCGAGAACGGCCCTAGATAAACTCGGGTGTGTTTACAGTTTATACGTTTGCCTTTTGTCATACAGCTGGTTGTTTAAAATCTCATATTAGGCGATTATAACTGGCGATTGTCCGGTATAGACCAAGGTCAGAGACATTATCCGCACATGAACTTTCATCAAGGTACATTTCGGAACGACCAAAAGAAAATGCTGGACAAACAGTTGCACCACCAGCGTTCGTCAGTTCGCAAAGATTCTTTTAAACAAAACAGGTTAGTAATTTCGAATTATTCAGCCACAGTCGATCACGTATATTTAATTTTATTATTCACGTTTATTTATCCGTCTACATATTAAGGGCCGAGTGATTAGAGTGTGGACTGTCGACCGGAGGGACCGGGGTTCGAATCCCGGCGCTGGCCGGGCGGTGGTTCGGCATTGGTTCGGCCGCCGTGTCGAAACTTGGTCAATTTCGTTCACCCTACGTCGACCCAATTTCATCCCGCACCGGCCAGCGTGGAAGGGTAGGCCAACAACACCAGCATGCAAAGGCAAAGTACAATGAAGCCAATTTAAAGGCCCGCAGTTCCCAGCAGCATCGAAAGAATATATGACCAAGGAGGCGGTTCGGGTCAATTAGGACTATGTGCATGGGGTGCTAAGAATCCCTTGGTCAAGAAGAGCCGCCGAGAGAAGTTAAGTAGACTGAAGATAGCAACATATAACTTAAGAACACTACTAAGAGATGAACAGATACAAGAACTGGAGGAAGAACTTAGGGAAACCAGGTTGGTATGAGATGTGATCGGGATCGGAGAAGAAGAGAGGAATGCTTCACTATCTTACAAAGCGGCCACCTATTATACCATTCCACGGCGAACAAAAGTCAAGCAGTGGCTTTCTCATAAAAAATGGAAATAGTGATGGTTAACAGCATCATCCCCAGAGTAGCAGAACTTGTTCTATGCATAACGAAGCGCTACAACGTGAAGATAGTACAAGTATATGCACCAACAACATCATACTCAGACGAAGACACAAACAACTTCTACAGTAACATGGATGAAACCATAGAAAAACCAACCCACTACACGATAGTGATGGGTGACAGACTTTAATGCGCAAGTAGAGAAACAAACAAACATTTCGGAAACGGCAACAGGCAAATTTTACCTAGGTGTGAGAAACGAAAGAGGCGTCACCTTGGCAGAATGGGCAACATCAAGAAAGTACAAAATCGTGAATACCATGTTCCAGAAGAAAGCACGGAGGAGATGGACGTGGAGAAGCCCAAATGGAGAAACGAAGAACGAAATTGACAATATCTCGACAAACAGGCCATACATGGTTATTGACCAACCAAGTCAACATCGGAAGTGACCACAGAATGGTAATGAGCAACATCAAATTGGACATCAAGGCTGAAAGGACGAAGTTTATAAACAAGAGACCACCAAGTGTAGATATCACACAAATAGGAACAAAAAAGATCGAATTCCAACTCGAACTGCGAAATCGATTCCAGAACTAGACGACATCAACACCATGGACGGAAACATCACTGAGATGATCCAACTAAGTGCGACAAGTGTAGCCAAAGCAATCAACAGACATGTAGTGACGAGAATATCATCACCGACACAAGCACTAATAAAGAAACGACGACAAATGGTGGATAACGGCGACCGTAAATAACAAATAGAGTACGCAGAAATATGCAAGACAATCAAAAAGAAAGCGAAGGAGGACATCAGAAAGTACAAACAAGAGACCATACAAGAAAGGATTATGGCATCAAAGAACCTGAAGAAAGCCAGAAGAAAACAGGCACTATGCCGATACAGACTGATTACACTTCTAGACAAGTAGGGTAGAGAAATACAAGACCAAGATATGATCATGGAACGAATAGAGGAATTCTACACCGAGCTATACGACAGTGAACAGAGTACCATAATTCACACCGACCCGAAAGATGTATCAGAGATAACACCATGGGAGGTGGAAGCAGCGCTAAGAGATATGAAGAATGGGAAAACATCAGGCAACGACCATGTAAACATCGAAACATGGAATAGTGTCAGATGATGATGTCAACACAACTTATAATACATTTATCATCTTGTTTATAGATTTGTATAACACAAATTGTCCAGTCAATAACCATACACACAAAACGCACAAGAGAAAAAGACAAGATATACCATGGATGACAAATTCTTTTTTAAAATGCATGTAAGAAGAAACAACTACTATACGGACAATTCTTAAAAAAGAGAACAGATACTAAACAGGAAAAATACAAAAAAAATTATAAATAAACTGAGATACTGATATACGCAGAAAACTAGTACTACTCCGACCTTCTAGAAGTAAACAAGAAGAACATGAAAGAAACTTGAAGAATTTTAAATACTCTAATTAATAAAAAGAAAAATAGAATTGGAATACCCTACTCAGTTTATAGAAAATACAAATAAAATCGGTGACAGAAGGAATATCGTAAATGGTTTTAATGAATATATTCATTTCAAATATAGGTCCTACACCAGCCAAGAAGATTCCTAAATGCACCACCAATTTTAAACAGTACATGAATGAAAAGATAGTGGAGTAATTATTCCTTAACCCAGTTTCTGATGAGGAGATACTGGCTCTAATAAACAATGCTAAAAGCAAAAAAAACAAAAGATCATGATGATATTGACATGTGCCTAGTTAAGATGGTAATACCATATATTCTAAAACCTTCAAAACACATATTCAACAATTCGCTACAAAAAGGAGTTTTTCTGGATAACATGAAAATTGCTTGTGGTGTCCCTATATCCAAAAATGGCGATGCACAAAATTTCTAAAATTACAGGCCGGTGTCAGTATTACCTCAGTTCTCTAAAATATTAGAAAGGATATTTCAAAGTAGATTAATGTATTTTTTTAATAATAAAACATACTGTACA